>VZQC01013703.1:0-54711 GCA_009823505.1 Rhizomys pruinosus | reverse complement strand
AAAAAAAAAAAAAAAAAAAAAAAAAAAAAAAAACCCAACAAAAAAACCAAAAAAACACACACACAAAAAAATAAACTTAAAAAAGATTTTATTCTCAATGTGTACATGTATGAGGCTCTCTTGCTGTGTGTGTGTGTGTGTGTGTGTGTGTGTGTGTATGCAAGTGCCCATAGAGACCATAAGTGGACATTGGAGCTTGAGTAACCACCCAACATGGGTGCTGGGAGTGGAACTTGGTGCTTTGGAAGCTCATTAGCATGCACTCTTAACCACTGAGCCAACTCTCCCAAATAAACTTTAAAGAAAAAGAATCAATTATCAACAACTTACTTATAGTTCAGTGATAATGACAAGATGAAGATTTGACACCAGTCTTCAGTTAGAAATGTGAGTTACTGTAGGAATGAGGCTTCACTTGCCATCACAGGGGGTCCAGCTTCACTACCCCAATTACTGCCATGAACCAACCCCTCTTGCCAAAGTGAGAATTCAAGCCTTACAGCTTTGCTTTGAAGTTGTGAGCCAGTAGAGGCTCCACTGAGCTGGCAAAACTAAGATGAGCTTGAGATAGTGCAGAAACGTGACAGGTCAGGACAGGTGTTTCTGCACTATCTCAAACTCATCTTAGTTTTGCCAGCTCGGTGGAGCCTCTACTGGCTCACACTTTCCACAGACAATGAAAATTCCCATGTACCTCCCCACCCCCATTCCTGCCTCAAACGCCTAGTAATGTCTATAAAAGACTCCCGACTCCCGCCAATAAACAAGTTGTTTCCTTTCTTGGTATATCTTCCAGATCTTCTTTTTCTTGGGGGTCTCTCTATCTCTTTCTGGTCTGCAAAAAGGCACTTTATGGGAACTGACTTGCAGAACAAAGAGGAAGCAACAAGTTACCATTTTTAATTCCACATTACTTTTGGATCCAGTTCATGGGAAGGAAGAGACTTCCGTGTGGCTTTTGGAATAGAGTATAAGTTAAGTATCTCTAATTTGAAAACCCAGACTCCACAACATTCCAAAATCTGAAAGTTTCTGAGTACTGACATGATGGCAGAAGTGGAGAATTCTGCACCATGAAACTCTGTCTCATGTACAAGATTATTTAAAATACTGCATAACTACCTGTGGGTTACACGCATATGGTGCATATGAAACATAAATGAATTTCACATTTAGACTTGAGTCTCATCCCCAAGATATTTCATTATGTATATGCAAAATGTTTCCCAGTTCAATCATGCTGAGTGAAGTAACACAGTCCCAGAAAAACAAATGACGAATGGTATCCCTCATCTGTGGATGCTAGTGCCAATTACCTAGTTGTAAGTATTTCTTGTGTATGGCCCCCTGAGCTTTTGTCCAAAGCAGTTGGGAGTGATGCATATTGGAAACAACAACAACAACAAACCACCACCACAACCAACAATAAACAACAACCAGAGAAAGACTGAATGAAGATCTGATGAAACAGTGAATTCTGCTCCCAAAACAGTCAACTTTCCATGGAAGATTTGAGAAAGACTGAGAAAGAGTTAAAAGAATTTTGGCAAGAATGACATGATCTGTGGTGCTGGGGGAGGGGGGAACAGGGCTAGATTTGTTAAAAAAATAAAAATAGAGAAAAAAATAAAAAAAAAAAAAAAGTTTTCTTCATTCATAAGCCTGAAAACAGTTTGGTCCTAAGCATCCCAGTTAAGGGTGACGAGAACCATATATAGTGATTAGACTCCTGCCTTTCTTTTAAAATATTTTTTAAACATGTATTTACCCATTTATTTTATGTGTGCATACATGTGTGCTTGTATGCTGCCATGCACATGTGGAGGTCAGAGGACAACCTGTGGGAGTTGGTTCTTTTCTTTCACCATGTGGGTTCCAGGGATCCAACTCAGGCCCAGTCTTGATGGCAAGCGCCTTTATCTATTGACTGATCCTGCTGGCCCAGATGCTGCGCTTTCTACAGGCTTCCGTCTCCAAACCTCGGTCATGACAACACCCCAGTTCCCACACACTGCCTACAGTTCATGCCTTCCTTTATAAATGTACACAGATAAAGAACAGGGGATGACCACACCCCTGCCTGGGTACGGACCTGACTGATCTGCAGCCAAGGGACTCATTAGCCTTCATCTATGCTTGTGCTCAGCAAATCGCCATTATGTGCCAGGCCTTCAGGAACCCCATGAGTTGATGCTGTACATCCTAATAGCTATCTACGAAGGGCTCGTGGAGAATGAGCAACGGTGCCAACAGCCACGGCTCCTCACTGCCTGACCTAGAGCAGGCTCCAGTTTAGACCTTCCTGCCAAATGCTATATTCTTTCCTAGTGGATTTCAGGTGCAAAGACCACATGACAAAGACAGAGAGTGGAGTCTGGAGGCTACAGGAAGAATGCTGGTACGTGCCACATACACACACACACACACACACACACACACACACACACACACACACGCACACGCACATGCACACGCACCTCGCCACCCCACAGGGGGCTGATTAGGCTGGGACTCCTGGGTTGCCCACTTTCAGAAGGTTGCTTCCCACCCTGGCTCCTGCACAGCACCTGTCTAAGGGCGCCCAGCTGAGAGGCAGCTGTCTGCCCACATCCTTCTTCCTGTCTGCACAGGATTTCATCTGTAGCTCCCCTGTCTTTTCCCAGGGAAAAATACAGCTGCCGCTGAGACTGGGCAGGCAGGGACTGGTAGACTCAGATGCTGGAGAGAATGGCTTTTAACACAGGGGCTGGCAGTTTATTTATGTGAAATTAGTAAATAATTAAAAAAATGTGAAAACATTGCTTGGACCAAACATAACATGTAACGGCTGCTGGTCTGGGTGGCCTCTGTACGCTCCGGGCCACGTGGAAGTGAACGCAGCCATGAAGAGTGGCTGCGGACCTGGTCTTTTCTAAGCCTCCACCCAAGCGCCACTGTCCCCAGCCCATGCTCAGGCTCCTCCAGCAACTCTAAGCACCTCACCGACTTCCCAACCCACCTTTCCTTCCTGGGTTCTGCCTCACTACTACTACTACTGCTCTTTGTTCTTCTGCTTCATTCTTCTTTCTTTCTTCTCTCTCTTCTCTTCTCTTTTTCTCTGGTATTTGAGCAGTTCCTCCTTTGTCCCCTGGCCTGGGGGTTGCTCTGTAGACCAGGGTGGCCTGAACTCAGCAGAGTGATCCACGATGCCTCTGTCTCTGACGTGGTTGGGATTAAAGGCATGTGCCACCACGCCCAGCCCTGCCTCACTTCTTTTTTAAAAAATATTTTCTGGGGGCTGGAGAGATGGCTTAGAGGTTAAGAGCATCGACTGCTCTTGTAGAGGACCCAGGTTCGATTCCCAGCACCCACATGGCAGCTGAGAACCGTCTTTGACTCCAGTTCCAGGGGAATCCACTGCCCTCTTCTGACCTCCTCGCGGCATTGCACTACACGGGTGCACAGACCTACATGCAGACAGTACACTCATACACATAAAAAATAAAAATTTAAAAAAATTAAAAAATATTTTTGTGTGTGTGTGTGTGTGTTGCCTGCATGTATGTAAATGCATGCATGTTATGCAGTGCCCATGGAGGTCAGAAGAGAGTGTCAGACCCCCTGGAATTGGAGTTACAGATGGTTGTTAGCCATCATGTGGGTGCTGGGATTTGAACCTGGGTCTTAACCACTGAGCAATCTCTCCAGCCCTCTTCTTTGGCTGACCTCCACACCTGTGCTTGGGCATCTCATTTCCTTCAGTTTGCCACATGGTCCTCACAGAGGACACCTGCAGGAGACCTATGTGAATCAAGGCATGATGGACAGTCTCATGACTACCAGAGCCAACCCCTGGGTGTCACGACAGAGTCACTGCCCCATTATCTTCCACGTAGCTACAAAGCCCAGGCAAACCATGGTATTTTGGGGTCTTGCTTCTTCCTTTTAGGGCCATGCCTGCCTCTGAGCCACCCCAGTCTTTGGCTGGATGAGTTGCACCCCCCACCCAGCTTACACTATGTGTGAGCCACACCAGAGGGGCTGGTTCTGACTGTAGACACCGGGCCCTATGCCCACCAAGATTCTGATTCTGTAGGAAGGGCCTATAGAATCTGTCTGGGATCATGCATTTTAAACAGGATCCCAAGCTAGTACAGATCCAGGAGCGCAGGCGTTTTACATGCTGAGTACACAGAACTGAACAGTGCACTTTCCACTGTGACAACTGGCGGTGTCTTCTCTGTTGCAGGGACTCCCCATACCCTGCAGGATATAAAGTGGTGGGGGGAAGGGGGCCTTGGCCTTTGGCCCAATTTCACAGCCACTTACAAGTGACCAGTGCGGTCCTGCCCTCTCTTGCTCTGCCTTGGCACACCCTCCGTCTGCTGGGACAGCCTTCCTTAGTGTGCTCCTCAGGAAACTGCTATTCTCCTTCCAGTGAGCCTGCAGATGTCACCTGGCTCCTCAGGCTGTCCCCTCTTCTGTCTTGTCCTCTCTCCTCCCACACCACCCTTCCATAGATAATCTCTAATTTACTTACAAACAAGTGTCAGGATTCCTGAGCCAGGCACTGTGCCAGGTGTTTTAGAGACACTAGCTTAAGGAGTCCTTTACCAACTCTATCAGTCACTATCCTTGCTTTACAGCAAGGAAATGACTTGACTGGGCTCCCAAAGCTGGTTAGTGGCAGCAAAGGGATTTGATCTTCGGCCTGGCTCCAGAACCTATGCTCTGCCCCCCGCTGTGCCCAGCCCCTGGCTGCCCAGTGCTCTCGCCCTGCATTCCAAGCATCTGCTCCCAGTGTTCCTTCCCTGGGCAGAGCCGGCTGAGGCGACCGCAGGGGGACACGCCGCAATGCTTGCTGCGGAACAAAGTTGGACACTTTTGGCTCTGCATCAGTGAGGAAAGATAAAATTCATAAAACTAGCAGCTTACAGTTTTTAAAAAAAATTATTTATTTATATATATATATTTTATCAAATCTAGACCCGTGTCCCCCCCATCCCCCACCCCACCAGAGCTCATGCATTCTGCCAAACATACTCTTCATCTTTCTCAGTCTTTCTCAATATTTTCCATGTGGAAGTTGACTGTTTTGAGCAGAAGTTCACTGTTCCAGTCAGTTCGTTGATGCAGACCTCTCTGTTGTTGTTATTGTTGTTTCCAATATGTTGGACAAAAGCTCAAGGGGCCATGCACAGGAAATACTTACAACTAGGTAATTGGCACTAGCATCCACAGATGAGGGATACCATTCGTCCTTTGTTTTTCTGGGACTGTGTTACTTCACTCAGCATGATGTCCTCTAGCTCCAGCCATTTTCCTGCAAAGCTCATGATGTCGTCTTTCTTCACTGCTGCATAGAACTCCATTGTGTAGATGTACCACATTTTCTCTATCCACTCATCAGTTGAGGGGCATTTGGGTTGGTTCCAGCTCCTTGCTATTGTGAAGAGTGCTGAAATAAACAAGTCCATGCATGTATCTCTGTGGTGGGGTGAGTCTTGAGGGTACATGCCTAGGAGTGGTATGGCTGGGTCACGTGGCAAGTTCATTCCAAGTCTTCCAAGGGTTCTCCACACTGCTTTCCATAGTGGCTGTACGAATTTACATTCCCACCAGCAGTGGATGAGTGTTCCCCTTTCCCCACAACCTCTCCAGCACTTGGTATCATTTGTTTTCTTGATCTAGCCAGTCTTACTGGAGTAAGATGATATCTTAAAGTGGTTTTGATTTGAATTTCCTAAATGATTAGTGATGTTGAACACTTCTTAAGGAGTTTCTCAGACATCTCTAATTCCTCACTTGGGAAGTCTCTGTTCAGCTCTTTGCTCCATCTATTGAGTGGGTCATTTGTTTTCTTTCTTCTTTGTTTTTTGAGTAGTTTATATATTCTGGAAATCAATGCTTTGACAGAAGTTTCTGTGGTGAAGGTTTCCTCCCACTCTGTGGGATTTCTCTTCACTTCCTTGATTGTTTCTTTTGATGTACAGAAGCTTTTGAGTTTAATGAGGTCCCATTTGTCAATTGTCAACCTTAATTCTTGCACAGCTGCTGTCTGATTTAGGAAGTCTTTTCCTACGCCTATGTCTTGTATTCTGCTGCCAACTTTTTCTTCTATCACCTTCAGAGTTTGGGGTTTCACGTTGAGGTCTTTGATCCATCTGGAGTTGACTTTTGTACAGGGCGAGAGGAAGGGGTTTAATTTCATTCTTCTACAAGTGGTGATCCAGTTTTGCCAACACCACTTGCTGAAGATGCTGTCTTTTCTCCATTGTGTCTTCTTGGCCCCCTTGTCAAATATGAGATGGCTGAAATTGTATGTGCTCAGGTTTGGATCTTCGGTTTTGTTCCATTGGTCAACAGGTCTGTTTTTGTGCCAGTACCAGGCTGTTTTTATGACTATAGCCCTGTAGTATAGTTTGAAGTCTAGTATAGAGATCCCCCTGTGTAGCTCTTTTCACTCAGGGTTGTTTTGGCTATTCAGGGTCTTTTGTTTTTCCAAATGAATTTAAGGACTTTTTTTCCCAAGCCTGTGAAGAAACTCTTGGGGATTTTGATTAGGATTGCGTTAAATCTATACAAGAGTTTGGGTAGAATGGACATTTTTACAATGTTAATTTTCCCAATCCATGAGCATGGGAGGTTTTTCCATCTTCTGATGTCTTCTTCAATTTCCTTCTTTAAAGGTTTAAAATTTTTGTTGTAGAGATCTTTGGTGTCTTTGATTAGGTTTGTTCCTAGGTATTTTATTGTTTATGAGGCTATTGTGAGTGGGAAGGTCTCTTTGAATTCTTTCTCCAGTTGCTTGTTCTTGGTGTAAAGAAAGGCCATTGATATTTTTTAGGTTAATTTAGTATCCTGCCACTTTGCTGAAGCTGTTAATCGTTTCTAGGAGTTTTCTGGTGGAGTTTTTAGCATCCCTTAAGTAAACAATCATATCATCAGCAAATAGGGATAGCTTAATTTCCTCTTTTCAATTAGTACTCCTTTAATTTCCTTTTCTTGCCTTATTGCTCTAGCAAGTGTTTCAAGCGCTATATTGAAGAGGAGTGGTGACAGGGGGCAGCCTTGCTGAGTTCCTACCTTTAAAGGGAATGTTTCTATCGTTTCCCCATTTAGGATGATATTGGCTGTGGAGGAGTTTACAGTTTAAAGAGACAAAATGGGATTGGGCCCGATGACCTGTGTGTCCTGTACTCCTGAGAGAGGCCCTCCACAGCATGCCTCTCCTGCGGGGTGCCAGACACACCAGCCATTCTACCTTGGCATGGCACCAATTCCTAGGAAGCTCCACTCCATGCTTAATGCAAACATATCTTTGTGTTCTTCTGGGTCATACAGAACAGGGCAACGCCTCCTGCACAGGGGGCTCTGCAGACACTGAAGGCAATCCTGGCTGTCATACTGCAGGTGAAGCCTGCTGTGTTCAACTGGGGTCCTGCTCACAGAGATAGATGGATGCCATACGCTACATGCAGATGAACTCATCACAGCCAGTGATGGATGATCTATTTCCAAAGTTTTCCCTCATCACATAGCTGAAGTGTTACAAGCTCTGACTGCCTTGTGGAATACTAGACCACCATGATGGTGCACTGTGATGGAACTCTGTTTGCTTATGAGTCCTATACTGGCTGTGCTTCTGTGAGCCAAGGGTTTTCCCAGATAGTCTCAGGTCTCAGCCAATCTTGCAAAACAATAACAATTGGTTCTATTTTACAGAACAGAGGCTTTCATGAGCCAAGAGTTTTCCCACAAGTCTATGTCCTCACACCAACTCTTTTTTTTAGAAAAGTGGCTTCCGTGAGCCAAGGGTTTTTCCAAAAGTGTCTGTTCTCACACCAGCCTTGCAAAATGGTGATAACTGTGTCTTATGGAGGAAAGTGCTTTGTACCTAGTTGCTTAGTGAAGAAACTAACTTTCCAATCCCAGGCCACCATTTCAGAGCCTGTTATGCTGCCATTTTGGGGGACGCTCGTGGGAACACAGAGAAGTGAGTACAAAATACACATTAAAGAAATGTTTAAGAGGGAGAATGAATGGTTATAAATCAGCTGAAAAACCAGAAACTAATGGTCCAGATGCCTTCGCACCCTAACCCTTTCGCGTGTTAACAGGAAGTCTCACCGTGAAGCTATTTTCCCACATATTTCAACAACTTCAGTGGTTTGAAAATATAAGAAAGTAAGCAACTTTTTGTTAACTGTTAGCATACGTGACCATTAGGACGATCTAGGACAGACATGCTCTGAGGAGCTATACACAGTACCCTGACTCTCCTGCGCCCCTCCTGAGCATTGCTCCTTCCACAGTGCCAAACCCATGAAGCATTTAACAAGCCGATGCAGCCTGACTATTCATGGTCTCTGTGCACAGGAGGAAATCATAACTTGCATCATAACTTTTCATTTCAAAACACCAAGAAAATTAACAATTAGTTCTAATAAAAATACATCATTTCAGAAAACTATACTTTTTATGTAACGAACACAAAATGAGCTATATTTGATAACCTCAAATACTTAAAATAATATGTACCAACATGATGTTAAAAATTTAGCCATGATACTTGAATATAAATGAAAAAAAAAAAGAAAAAAAATTAGTCAAAAGAAATAATGAAAAATTTAGCCAAAAGAAATATTTTAGGTAGGACGAATAATCAACTCAATCATATCATGAATCAGTAAAGTTTCTTACGCTACAACAATAAGCAACCAACAAAGCAATTAAATAAATGAAGCACCTGACTCCACCTCTATGGAAAGGGCAATTGCAGAGCCGCAGTTTACCTAACAGCAGAAGAGCAGCGAGGACGTCCATCTCTCCCGACCCTTCAGGCTCCAAGGCATTCCCAAATAAAGAGCTTGGCTCTAGCCAGGCCAATTTACTCTGTAAAATTTTCCTTTAAAAAAGTGTAGCTGAAAGCTGGCTCTCCTGAAACAGAGGTACTTTCAGCAGTTATGTAAGCAAAGCACACAGGGCCATTCAGTGACGCAGGGCCCAGCTCACGCATGAGAAATGCAGGGAACACCAGCTCCCCACATCCCCCTCCCACCACCTGTCCGGGTTCCAGGATTAAACTCCAGGTTGATTGTAGGTCCCCCTCCCTCACCTGAGGAGGGAAACTGTCCAATGAAAAGCTATAAACAAATTTCTGAAAGCCAAACCATGCTTTTGGGGAAGGATTTGTATTTTTGCAGTTCATTAACCATATGGGGTATTTTTAAACTTCTATGGTCACCTTCTCTTGACCGCTTCCAATTCTGGAGAGTTGAAATGAGTATTTTTTATTTTCTTTAGTGTTAGAATGGCCTGTCACGTGCACAGAGGTGAGCCTCACAGCTACTGCTGTGGAGGCGAATCAGGCAGGCTTACTCCGAGCCACCGTTCTTCAAACCACCCACCCCAGATGCCACGTCTCCCACACGCCTCTGCGCTCACCACATTCTACTAATGGAGCTGCCTGCTCCTCTTTCTGTCACTCAAATTACAACAGAAATGCCACCTCCCCACAGAGCCAAACCCTTGTCCCCATCCATCTGGATGAGGTGGTGAGACAGAATCCAGGTGAAGGCAAATGCACACTCCCCAGCGTCAGACAAGTGCTCCTCAGCCTCCAGCAATCAGAACAGAGGGAAATCGGGTCAGCCTGATTTTCAAAGCAGGCACAGGTTCATTTGTTTAACAAACATTCGAGAGATGCCCACTCCAGACTGGACACGAGGGGTCCTGGGATAAATAGGGAAAGTGTTTGCCCCCAAACGCAGACGGTTTTATGAAGGAAATGATACAAAATGAGAAATGCAAAGTTCTGTGGTCAGTGAAAGACAGCTGGGTGGAGACAGCCTGATGTGAATCACGGAAGTACCAAACCCTTGGGAGCCGTGGAAGGTTTCGGGGGGGGGGCGGTTGCCCATAGACAGTGCCCTGGAGAAGGCCAAGCAGGACGACACTGGCCACGACTGAAGGGCTGTGATCAACAACACACTGGGCAGGCTCTGAGCTCCAGGACGGTGGCAGGCAGGACAACTGTGGAATGCAGAGATGGAGGGCCAGTGGACCATGCCAGATGGGAAGGCCCGCAGCCTGGTTTCACTAGCTGCTCTTTGCTTTGCTACCTCTGCCACCCAGGGGGGGAAGTGTCACACTAGTAACCTCATCTCCCACCTTGTCCCAAACAACTCCAGCTTCATGGCTGACTGAACATGAAATGGACACACGGTCCTCAAGGAGCCACCACAGGGCCAACAACTCTGCTTGGCACAAGAAGTCACACTGAGCCCTGTGTCTACCGATATCAACAAAGACTGTAGGAATAACTAAGCGGTCTAGGAATGTGTGTGGAAGTCCCCAAAAAACACTTTGTGAGGCTGGGTGTGAGTGCTACAGTCGCAGCACCAGCAGGAGGTCAAGGGTAGTTAGGGCTACACTGAGACCTGACCTTAAAGAAGAAAAACGTCAGGAGTTTAGGAGCCCCGCCTGCAGCAGGAGCTGCAAAATGCCCGCTCAGTGGTCGAGGTCTCTCGCTTGCAGCCACTCACCAGGAGCATATAATAAAAACATCGGTTTGTTTTAAATCTCACTGATCATTTAAAAGCTTTGGGGCTTCCATGGTGCCCATAAAGTCAGGCCTGTGGAAAAAACTCCTCCCATCCTCCAGCGACCCTTCAGCCCGTCTGTACTTACAGAACTGCAGGCTGAGGCTCAGGAAAGCCAGCAACGCAGCCAGGGCCAGCAGCAGCAAGAAGCGATTGCGGAAAAGCATTATTATCTGCTCTGCTTCCTCTTCATGGCTTCATCTGCGATCGGGAACCAGTCCTGTGAGGAAAGCGAAGGCCATGAACAAGCATTCAAGGGCAAGACCAAGCTCGTCACCTGGAGACAGGCGGCCGTCGGCATGCGTGGGGGGCAGGGGCCTCAGCTGGATAACAGTCGTGTGCTCAACGTGCTCCCAGCCGAGGCCAAGGGAGAAGACTCCCGAGTGAGTGCAGCCAGTACAGCAGGTCGACGAGGCTTCATGATCCGCCATCAGCAGCAGGCTACGAGCTAGCTAGGGACACATTCTTTAGAGACGTGTAAACTCTATTCACCCCGAGTGTACAAGGCCCCCGGACAACCAATTCTGCACACGAGCCAGCTCACCCTGTCGTGACCTTTAACTTTCAACCTTCAACTTTTTGATAAAACATTTGCTAAAATGACCTTGAACGTCCGCCATTGCAGTGTGTCCCACAATACTGTTCTCAGGGATGTCTGGGTGTTTCTACAGTAACTAGACCCTCTGGCTAACTGCAGATGTCCCTCCGCCTGGACCACTGTGTCCACTTGGCAGCAGCCATGGGTGTTTCTGCAGCCCCGCCAACCCAGTTTAATTTCCTGTACTTTAGAACTATGTAGCAGGATGTTCTTTTTTTTTTTTTTTAAATACTTTCTTTTATTTCATTTTTTAACAATAAGTAATAAGTTGTGAGTACAAGCATCCTTCAAGTAAAACCGATTTGCAAGCAGTTGTGCCCAAACCCACACAGTCCAAGACTCCCACCATCCAGCTGGAGGGGCTTGTATGTACAATCAAGTTGATCAAATAAGTGTCCAGTCTACATTGCTGTAGTTTGACCATTCACCCCAATCACAGCCCTTACATTCTACCATGCCCCATCTTCTGCAGATTGTTCCCTAGGCTTAGAAAAGGGGCACAGGTGGACGAGAAGCAAAACAGTCTACTTTCTCTAGAGATGTTGTTTTGGACTCTGATCAGTTCTGTCTGTTTCCTTTCATGGAATGACAGTTTGTCCAGTAATAACCTTTCAATCCTACTAATGAAGCACAAGCAATTAGATATATAGGTATTTAAACAGTACTAATTATTATGGTAGGTTACTTTGGTATAGACACAGATGTTTGGATGGTATGCTAATCCATGAATTACGTTTTTTTCTGTAAAAGATGACTAGGTCTTACTGTACCAGAGAGTGTTACCAAAGGCCACTAAACCAATAAAGCAAATACTGGTCTCCTTGAGTCAAGCAAGACTCCTCTGTCAGCATCAGCTACACCTCACCTGCCTGGAAATACTGTGCAGCAGTGGAAGCCATATGTCTGTATATCCCAAATCTAATTGGTTATTAGCTCTCTCCTTGGAGGAATAACTCATGGCTGTTGCCACAAGCTTACATCCTCTAGTGGTTAGGAGAAGTTATAAGCCACAGTAAGACGCAGTCATCTTTTATGGATGCTCTTTTTAAATGTTGGGTAAGATCCTTAATTTTGCATCAGGAAAAAAGTGAAAGTAGTATAATGTTACTCGGGGTCACGTATGAGGTTTTATTTATCACTGGGGGGAGAGGCTGCGTGTGCAGCAGCGGAGGTCAGAGGACAACTCTGCGGGGTCAGTTCTCTCCTCCCACATTCAATCCCATCTTGGGAACTGAACTCAGGTTGCCATGCTGCTTTTGTCTGGTGAGCTATTGCACCAGTATTAGCTTATTTCCTGGTTCTCGCTGGCTTTAAGTAGAACTTGAAAATATATATATATTTTTAAAAAGGTTCCTAAACTGCAGTAAGATTATAACAGCTTTTACAAACCCAGGTTTTTTCCCCTCGCTTCAAATACAATCTCCCTCACAGAGCCCTAATAGACAAAATCAGATAAAACTCATCCGCTAAGGTGTGAAGATGCACGACTCTGAATACATAAAGGCTGCAGAGCCACACACCTGGGATGAAGTGCATGGTGTGTGAATTATATTTCAATGAGCTACTTTATGAAGAACACATCTTCTGGGAGGGAGGAAGAAGCCCTGTACCCCTCACCTCCCATCCTCTCCCCCACGCCAGCACCACTCCTTTAGAAAGGGGCCCATCAGACTTTTACTGAAGGACGTTATCTGCCAAAAGACTGACAAAAAAGCACTTGCACCTTACAGGTGAATGGAATACCAGCACCCCTTTCTCTGTGGGAGCCCTTGGCAGCCTCTTCCCAGGCAGCTGCCAACCTTTGTTTTGCTGTTCCAGGAACCAGGGACTTCTAACTGCTCATGATCATCCATTTCTGGAGGTTCCTCTTCACTGGGTACAGTGTGAACTGGTGCCAGGCATGCTGGGATCGCTTGTTGCCTTGCTCCTGGCCTGCAGGGCTGGTGTGTGTATTTCTGATACACAGCAGAAAACGGAAACTTGAGGGTGGGAAGTTATTAAGTGCTGGTGCCAGGATGCAAGATGAGAACTGTGGCTCCCCGGCTCCTTCTGGGTGGCTCACATGCTGATTCGTCAGGGCCGACTAATCAACAGGAGTCAAGTTCACGCTTGACGTGTGAACTAGACCAGAAGCTTCACAGCTGAGCCCCTGGTGCTCTGGTCACTCCTAAGTTTATTCTATCACTCACCATGTAGCCTGGGCTGGCCTCAAAGTTACAATCCTCCTGCATCTGCCTCCTAAATGCTGGGATGACAGGTATGTGTTACCACATGAGCCTGGTGATCTTTTCTGTTTGGGGAGGGTGGGTAGGGGGAGAAAGACGATCACGGAACAGGAAAAGGATCAGAGCAAACACTGGTGACCTGGTACCACAAGTGCACTGAGGCTTTTCTTCATGGTGTCCTCTGCCATCCTCAGACATTCTCCTACTTAAGGTTCCCTAGGTTCTATTCGTAGAAGGGTCCTTCCTACAGGGATGCCTACCTAGTGATGCTGTGTCTTGTGGGACACCAGCTAGGTAGAGAGAAAGGGCCGTGTACTTTGGGGTCAGACACGTAACAAACTTGGTAACTAATACCAATTATTTTACCTCCGTCAGGCAGCTTCTCATCTGGAAATTGGGACTATCTGGTCCAGGGTGTTGTGAGGATCAGATTCAAGGCTGAGTACAATCACTGGCATACATGGGACATTCTGAAGAAAATGGCCTTAGCATCTGGCTCACCTATTCACGCTGCAACTGATTCCTCATCGAAATGGGGCTTAAGATAGAGTTTTTGACCCATTTTCCGTTTCTCTTGAGTAGGCGAATACTCAACATGTGCGTGTTCTTGTCCTAATCTCTCCCGATGAAGCTCTGCCTCAAATCTGATGTCAGGTCTCTGACTTGGGGCCTGGAATCCCATCAGTGTGCTCGTTAGGGGAACTCCAACTCCCTGATCCGGCCTCCTGCTCAGCTCTTGCACCTCAGAGACCAGACCTGCCTCTTGGCTGCCCTGTGCTTCTTCAGCTTTCTTAGGCTGTTGGGCTCCTTGGTCCTCTATCACTTCCTGGCTCTAGCCCCTTGGGGGATTTCCCACCCCAGTGACTGGCAGATGGGCTGTGAGTTCTGTGAGTTCTGCTGCTCTGCATCTTACAGGTCCACTTGATGCTGCCTTTCCATGAAGGGATTCCCACAGTGGCCTCAGAGCTGACCTCTGGTGGGCATCAGGTACAAACAATTGTTACTTCTTGAGTTAAAAACCCAGGCACTCAGGAGGCAGAGGCAGGTGGATCTTTGTGAGTTCAAGGCCAGCCTGGTCTACAGAGTGAGTTCCAGGACAGTTGGGGCTACAGGAAGACCCTGTCTCGAAAAGACCAAAACCAAACCAAACCAAACCAAACCCCAGGTCACCATATGATTCTTGTGGTAATAGCTTTTAATTTGTGCGTTTCTGTCCCCATGGACGCATGTAGTCTGCTCCCACAGTGATTCTCAAATTAGTCAAGAGACTTGTTTTAGCTAATGGGAAAATAGCTGCTGTGTTATATGTAGGGCTTGAAATGTACTTGTGCATTGGAGCTGAGCTGCAGAAAGATGCCCAGCGAGTTTACTAGAGGATAAGAGACCATGTAGAAACAGGCTTTTATCAAACAACCAGCCCAGCAATCATCACAAGTGAGGGTTCCCTAGACCAGGCCCAGCCAAGCCACCAGGAAGAACTGCTCTCGGCAGAATGCAGAGCAAAGGAGAGTCATGAACAATGTATAAACTCACAAGCAAATAAAATGGTGGTTGTTTTAAGCCAGGGCACTTTGGGAGCTTGAGTCAAAGCAAAAGCTAACTTATTCAAAGACAAGAAATGTCTTGCATCTTTACCAGGAATCTCTAAGCCACAGTACCAGCCACAGGCACCACATGTACATCTCCATCTTGTCCACATTCCTCCATATGCTGCATGCTTTTGGAGAAAAGGGCTACATTTAGGCTTAGATGAAAAGCACTGAGGGTATGTTAGGTTAGCAGACGGCTGGGTTCTCACAGCTGTTCACGGTCTCTGGACCACTGTCATCGCAGTTAGTGGCTTTTCTTTGGCCATTCGGAGGGAGGGAACATCTACTGTCTCCTCCATTTGCTCTGGGTTTCTGTGGCTTCCCCTGTGACACTCCTTAGATGGTTTCCTGCAAGGTCAGAGTCTTGTTACTCCACTTAGGCTGGGGAGCAGGCAATGTATCACACCCTAGATCTGTGCACATAGCTCAGCCCAAGGGAGACCAATCCTGGATAAACACATGCCTTGTTCTGGGGTCCATTTCATTCTCTGGAGTCTACTTCATTAGAAGACTTTGGAATGGGGAGCTGTATCTTCATCTTAAGTTCTAAAAACGGCTAAATTGGAGATCTCCTGAGACCAGCTGAAGCGCAGGTACCGGGGTGGGGACTAAAGAGCACCCCCACCCCCAGCCAACTGGGATTACGAAGGAATCTGAAGGAGGCAAAGCAAAGCAAGCCTTCAACACAGTGAAGAGGCATTTAGGACTCACACTGGAATACAGGCAAGGAGAAGCCCATATGCCAGGAACATGAAGAAGAGACAACACAGGAAAGGGTCAGGATAATCCTGCACCAAGCTCTACCAACCCTATGGAAGATTCCTACAGTGGGATCCCCCTGGGGATGCCCCAGGACACAGATATCAGAAACACAATTGGGAACATATTTAAAGAACTACAAGATTATAAGGAGCAAATCAAAGAACTAAGAAAAGAGAATGAAGAACTCAAGAAGGACCTAGAGAGAGACGGTCCCTCAGAGCTGGGAGTGGAACACAGGTCCGTGGTCCTCAGAGCTGGGAGTGGAACACAGGTCCGTGGTCCTCGGAAGCTCATCCTTCCCACTACATCAGGGCTCCCTTCCACTGAAGATGTGTCTCCAGTGGAAGATACCTACAGTGGCAGAACTGTGCACTGCAATTCCCATGTCCAGCAAGCGCACACTGACTCTGATATCTTACCTTCCATTCAAACCAGCTTCTTTAAATCCTTGTGAATTCTGAGTCCTTTCAACATTATTTAGCCGTTTTTTTTTTTTTTATATATTTTTTATGCAAATCTAGACCCATGTCCCCCCATCCCCCCACCCCACCAGAGCTCATGCATTCTGCCAAACATGCTTTTCATCTCTTTCTCAGTCTTGTCTCGATATTCCTCCAGAGGAAGTTGACTGTTTTGAGCAGAAGTTCACACTGTTTCAGACAAGTTCTTTGATGCAGTCCTTTTTGTTGTTGTTGTTGTTGTTGTTGTTGTTGTTTCCCAACATGCTCACTTTCACCTGCTTTGGACAAAAGCTCAAAGGGGCCGTGCACAAAAATANGGTCCCCCCCATCCCCCCACCCCCACCAGAGCTCATGCATTTGCCCAACATGCTTTTCTATCTCTTTCTCCGTCTTTCTGATATTCTCCTGAGGAAGTTGACTGTTTGAGCAGAGTTCACTGTTTCACGTTATTCTGATGCAGTCCTTTTTGTTGTTGTTGTTGTTGTTGTTGTGTGTTTCCAACCTGCATCACTTTCACCTGCTTTGGACAAAAGCTCAAGGGGCCTGCACAGAAATACTTCACAACTAGGTAATTGGGGCATGCAACCACAGATGAGAGATACCATTCCTCTTTTTTTTCTGGGACTGTTACTTCTCAGCATGATGTCCTCTAGCTCCAGCCATTTTCCTGCAAAGCTCTGATGTCTCTTTCTTTACTGCTACATAGAACTCCATTGTTGTTAGATGTACATATTTCTCTATCCACTCATCAGTTGAGGGGCATTTGGGTTGGTTCTAGCTCCTTGCTATTGTGAGAGTGCTGAAATAAACATGGCCATGCATGGGTCTCTGTGGTGGGTGAGTCTTGGGTGGTACATGCCTAGGAGTGGTATGGGCTGGGTCACGTGGCAGTTATTCCAAGTCCTTCCAAGGTTTCTCCACACTGCTTTCCATAGTGGCTGCACAGTTTACATTCCCACCAGCAGTGGATAGAGTGTTCCCCTTTCCCCACACCTCTCCAGCACTTGGTATCATTTTTTTCTTGACTTGCCATTCTTATGGGTAGATGATATCTTCAAAAAATGGGGTTTTGCTTTGGAATTTCCTTATGATTAGTGATGTTTGACACATTCTTACAGGTTGTTTCTCAGCCATCTCTAATTCCTCAACTTTATGAAGACTCTGTTCAGCTTTTGCTCTCTATCTATTGAGTGGGTCATCTTGCTTTTTCTTTCTTCTTGTTGTTTGAGTAGTGATATATTTGGAAATCAATTTTTTTTTTTCCCCTTTTTGCAGAGTTTCTGCGGTGAAGCTTTTCTTCCACACTCTGTGGGATTTCTCTTCACTTCCTGGATTGTCTTTTGATGTTAACAGAATCTTTTGAGTTTAATAGGTCCCATTTGTCAATTGTCAATGATTTTAATTCTTGCGCAGCTGCTGTCTGATTTAGGAAGTCTTTCTTCCACGGGCCTATGTCTTGTGTCTGCTGCCAACTTTTTCTTCTATCACCTTCAGGTTTGGGGTTTCACATGAGCTTTATCCATCTGGAGTTGACTTTTGTACAAGGTGGAGGGTAGGCGTTTATTTCTTCTTCTACAAGTGATGATCCAGTTTGCCAACATACCACTTGCTGAAGATGGCTTGTCTTTTCTCCATTGTGTCTTATTGGCCCCTTGTCAATATATTAGTAGTGGCTGAAATTGTATGTGCTCAGGTTTGGATCTTTGGTTTTGTTCCATTGGTCAACAGGTATGTTTTTGTTTGCCAGTACCAGGCTGTCTTTATGACTTAAGCCCTTAGTATAGTTTGAAGTCTGGTCTAGCGATCCCCCTGTGTAGCCTTTTTCACTCGGGTTGTTTTGGTCTATTCAGTTCTTTTGTTTTTCCAAATGGAATTTAAGATTTTTTTTCAAGCTGTGAAGAAACTTCTTAGGGACTTTTGATTGGGATTGTCTTTAAATTTTACAAGAGTTTGGGAGGAATTGGGACATTTTTACAATTGTTATTTCTCCCAATCCATGGAGCATGGAGGGTTTTTCCATACTTCTGACTGTTCTTCTTCAATTTCTTCTTTTAATCGGTTTAAAATTTTTGTGTAGGATCCTTGTGTCTTTTTTAGGTTGTTCCTAGGTATTTTAATTGTTATGGAGGCTATTGTGCAGTGGGAGGTCTCTTTGATCTTTTCTCCAGTTGCTTGTTACTTGGTTGTAAAGAAGGCCATTGATTTTTTTTTTAGGTTAATTTAGTATCTGCCACTTTGCTGAAGCTGTATCATCTTGTTATAGGAGTTTTCGGTGGAGTTTTTAGACATCCCTTAAGGAAACAATCATATCTATCATCGCGAATAGGTAAGCTTGACTTCCTCATTTCCAATTAGACAACTCCTTTAATCTTTCCTTTTCTTGACCTGATTGCTCTTGCAGGTGTCTCAAGCCACTATATTGAAGAGCGTGGTGACAGGGCGGCAGCCTTGCTGCTGTTCCTATCTTTAAAGTGAAAGTTTCTGTCGTTTCCCCATTTTGGTGATATGGCTGTGGTTTCTTGTATATGGCTTGATTACATTGTAGGAATGATCCCTCCAATTCCAATTCCTCTAGGACTTTAACATGAAGGGGATGCTGGATTTTGTCAAAGGCTTTTCAGGCATCAATTGATGATGGTTGTGGTTTTTGTCTTTCATTCCATTTATGTGTTTGATGACGTTTATTTGATTTTTGTATGTTGAACCCATCCCTGCATCTTGGTATGAATCCCAATTGTCTGATGGATGATCTTCTTGATGTGGGTCTGTATGATTTGCCAGTATTCCTGTTAGAATTTTGGCATCAGTGTTCATTAGGAGAGAGGTTCTATAGTTCTCCTTTTTAGGTTGTATCTTTGCCTGGTTTTGGTAATACGATGTCTGGCTTCATAAAGGAATTTTAGGAGAATTTCCCTCTGTTGTATCCTTCTAAACAAGTTTCATATAATAAGGTTGTAGGTCTTTTTGAAATGTTTTATAGAATTCTGCCATGAAACCATCTGGGCCTGGGCTTTTTTTAGTTGGGGACGCTCTTATTACATCTTTCAATTCTTCATGTATTATGGTCTGTTTACTAGGTGTTTATCTCTTCTTGGTTTGAGCTTGGTTGATTCCCAGGATTTCAGATATTTCCATTTCTTCTTCGGATTTTCAAAACTTGTAGGAATATAGGTTTCTTGTGTATTTCCGTATGATTTTCTGGATCTTTTCCTTGTCTGTTGTGACTATTTCCCTTTTCATCAAGGATCATAGTTTGATTTGGAGTTGTTCCTTCTTTCTTTTGGTTAATGGACTAGAGGTCTGTCTATTTGTTCTATTCTTTCAAAGAACAACTTTTGGATTCATTGATTTTTTTTTGTATGTTTCTTTGTTTGTATTCTTATTGATTTCTACTCTTATTTTTATTTCTTCTCCTGCTTTGATCTGTTGCATTTAGGGTTCCTTGTTGTTGCCCTATCAAGTGCTTTTAGTGCAGTGTTAAGATATTCACTTGTGCTTCTTTCTGCCGTTTTTAATGTAGCACCAGGACTATAAACTTCCCTCTTAGGACTGCTGTTTTTTTTTTTATTATTATTCCATATGTGTATGAATGTATTGTCTGCATGCAAGGTCTGTGCACCCTGTCGTGCAATTGCCGCGGAGGTTAGAAGAGGTGTCGGATTCCCCTGGAACTGGAGTTCTCCTGGAATTGGAGTTTCAGCACGGTCCTCAGCCGCATGTGGGGTGTGGGGATCGAAACCGGGTCCTCTGCGAGCGGTTGGCGCTCTTAACGCTAGGCCATCTCTCCAGCCCGGTATTCCCATAGTTTTGTTGTGTTGTATTGTCATTTTTCATTCAAGTTCCAGGAATGTTTTATTTCTTTTCTCTTCTTTGACCCATATATATTCAATCGTGAGTGTTTGTTAGTCTCATGTGTTCTTGTAGGCCAGTTGGGCTTATCCTGGTGTTGATGTTGAGGCTTTATTGCACTAGTCTGATAGAAGCATGACATATTTTCAATCTTTTATTTGTTGAAGGTTTTCTTCTATGTCCCCAGTATGTGGTCACATTTTGCGGGATGTTCCATGGGTGTGAGTAGGAAAGTGTATTCTCTGTATTATGTGGACTATTTGGTAGAGGTCTGTGAGGTCTCTATTTGGTTGTATACACTTGTTAGTTCGATGTCTCTCTGTTTATTCTTTGTCTGTTGACCATGTCCAAAGGAGCTCAGTGGGTATTGATATTCTTACTATGAGTGTATGGAGTTAGTGTGTGACTTGTGGCCTGGATGAATGTCTTTATAAAGTTTGGTGCCCCGAGTTTGCGGGCCATATATATCCTTAATTGTGAATCTTCTTGGTGATTTTGTTCCTTTGTTAAATGTTATATGACCTTCTTGTCTTTCTGCTTTCTTTTACTTTGAAGTCTATATTTGTCTGATATAAAATAGCAACACATTTGCTTTCTTTTTAGAGTACATTTGCTCTGGAATATTTTTTTCTCATCCTTCACTTTATGGTTTGGTTGCTGTCCTTGAAGGTAGATGTTGTTTCTTGTAGACAGGCCTATCGATGGATTCTTGTTTCCTAATCCCAATCTCCCAGTCTATGTCTTTTGATTGGGATGAATTTAGTCCATATATATTTAAGAGTTGTGACTGATGGTTTGTGTTGCCTCCTTTTGCCTTATTATCCATTTGCGGTTTGTCGGTTTTGGTTTTACTTCTGCAGTTCATGCTTTTATTGATTTCTCTTTCTAGGTGCCGGGGATTTGGTTGCTCCTTTTCATTCTGTCTTTGAATTGCTTTCAAGTATTCTCTGAAACGGGTTGGTTTTCCAGACAGTATTCTTTCAACTTGTTTATGTCTGGAAGACTCTTCTCTCTCCTTCAAACTATCATTGTAATTTTTGCTGGGTTAGTAACCTGGGTTGGCATCTATGTCTTTAACATGGGAATGCTTTGCTACACGCTCTTCTTGCTTTCATAGTTTGCACTGAGAAAGTCAGTTGTAATTCTGATAGGTTTCCCTTATAGGTTCACTTGTTTTTCTCTTGTGGCTTTAAGGATTTTGTCTTTGTTTTGGGTGTCTAGCATTTTAACTCATGATGTGGTGTGGAGAGTTTCTTTTTGATCTTGTTTGTTTGGAGTTCTATGTGCTTCTTGTATTTGTATTGGTTTGTCTCTTTTTAGTTTGGGGAAGTTTTCATCTATTATTCTGTTGAAATCTGATCAATACCATTCCTTGGGATTCTTCTCCTTCCTCTATTCCTATGATTCAGAGTTTGATCTTTTCATTGTCCCACAGTTCCTGGTTGTTCCACTTTTGTGTATTTTTCAATTTTTCATAATCTTTACTTGAGGTTTTTAGTTGTTCTTGTTATCTTCCAGGTCTGATATTCTTTGTTCTGCTTCCCTCCATTCTGCTTCTGAGGCTTTTTCATTCCTTTTCCTCTTGACTGGATTGAGTGTTTGATTTCCTTTTTCATTTCCTCTGCTGATTTCTTTAGTTTTCTACTTCCTTTTGGCGCTTCTCAATCTCTTCCTGTAGCTCTTGTTTGCTGGTTGGTTTCCTTATCTTTTTAGCATTGGGACCTTTTTCGTGTTTTTTACTCCTTCCAGAGTTTGTAATTCTCTCCCGGACCTGTGTTCCACTCCCAGCTCTGAGGACCACGGACCTGTGTTCCACTCCCAGCTCTGAGGACCACGGACCTGTGTTCCACTCCCAGCTCTGAGGACCATGGACCTGTGTTCCACTCTCAGCTCTGAGGACCACGGACCTGTGTTCCACTCCCAGCTCTGAGGACCATGGACCTGTGTTCCACTCCCAGCCCTAAGGACCATGGACCTGTGTTCCACTCCCAGCTCTGCACGTGATTTTCCATATGTGCTCCTGATTGCAGACTTTGCTTCTGTGAGTTGTGAGATCATGACTTTTCAGTAAGCCTGGGGATGAGAATATGAGCGAGCAGAGGCAGCGAGGGGTGGGAGATGCAGCAGGCAGAGCTCCTGGCTCAGTGGAGACGCCACGCTGGCCCTCCAGCTCTGGAGGAGTCACACAGACATCATGCCGGTCTAGCTGCAAAGATCCACTCTTTCTCCAGAAGTGTGGTTTCTGCTTTGTGCTGTGCTTTCTTTTCAAAATCCTGGCCAGTGGCCACTTCCCCCTTCACTGGCCCTGCCCCCTCCATCAACGCAGGCAGCCAAATCCATGGCTACATTCATGGTGAAACCTCAACTCAACTGTTGTGTGCCGCCTGCATGAGGATTTCCAGTCTGGAACCTGTGTCTCAGCTTGTAAGGCTCCATACCAAGAATTCAAAGATCACCAGCTTGGGCCTCTTTTCAGCTCTGTGGTCCAGGCAGCCTCAGTTCTCCAGCACTCTGTCCTCCCATGCGGCCACATCATAAGCCACGCTATCCTTTGATGTCCTTCCTCCCACCTTCCCTCCCACCATGTCCCTCCACAGGAACTCTGTGCCTGCCCCTGGGGGCTGCTGCAGCTCCTTCAGACAACCAACTGCACTCAGTAAAAGTCATGCCAGTCCTCGCCAGGGCTCGGAGCCTAGAGCAAAACCCCATAGCCTGCCACCCACAGCTCAGAAAAGAAAATGCACATGATGGCTCACTGCTGCACTGACAGCGAGGGGCTTCTGAGGGATCACAGCCCCTCATCTGCTATTCCCCGACGTCTCTCAGGACCTATCACCTTCCAGGGAAAAGACATTCCTGGCTCAATATGTATTACAACCAAACCCAGTTCCCAAAATACTTGTGTGGAAACCACTGCAATATGTCCAGGCTGAACATAAAAGAGTGCCACCCATTACTGAGTGTCCAGTGCTCTAGTCTCTGGGAGATATCTATCATCTATCTATCTATCTATCTATCTATCTATCTATCTATCTATCATCTATCTATCTATCTATCTATCTATCTATCTATCTATCTTTCTATCTATCTATCATCTATCTATATCCCAGAAACAGAATTATTACATTAAATTTCTGATTAAGCAAACAGAAAATCCAGCTAATTCTCTTCAACTTTATCATAAATCTAGGGAGAAAAATGAAAGCGCGGAATTGAAAACAGCACATGTGAATACACAGATCTCCTTATGTCATGGTTAGTGTGGTTTCTGAGTCAAAAAGGGAAGGGAGCAGGTCACAGGCATCTTTCTAAGCTACCATTTTACCACCAGAGGTTTCCAGAGCCCAAGTCCTGGACTACTTTTTACCTTGTAAAAGCTGAGAATGCCACATCAGGCAACAGACTCTGGCCTTCTCTAAGGGTACATAATTTAAGATTTTGAACATGACCATGGCTACTTGAAAGAAAATATGCATTCAATTATCATTCATATATGCAGATAAAATACTATTACTAGGAATAGAAAGATGGAATTAAATAAAGAAAATGCTTTGGATGCATTCTATACTCTGATTCTTTGGGGTCATAATCATTCTGGCCCAAGCAACTAGAGTATTCAACTTAAAAAAAACAACATATAGTTGTAAAGTACACATGAAGCAAGCAGAGGGAAAGCCTGCATCTTTAGAGTCCTCTCCAAGGTCACCTCAGAGTGGAGTAACTGCAAAATCAACACTGCTGAAGTGTGGAGATGGATGGGTTCTAGAGCCATGGGGAAGGTCTACTGAAGTGTGGTGGAGATGGATGGGTTCTAGAGCCATGGGGAAGGTCTACTGAAGTATGGAGGTGGATGGGTTCTAGAGCTACATGGAAGGTCTACTGAAGTGTGGAGATGGAGGGGTTCTAGAACCATGGGGGAAGGTCTACTGAAGTATGGAGATGGATGGGTTCTAGAACCATGGGGAAGGTCTACTGAAGTGTGATGGAGATGGATGGGTTCTAGAGCCACGTGGAAGGTCTATTGAAGTGTGGAGATGGATGGGTTCTAGAGCCCCAGGGAAGGTCTACTGAAGTGTGATGGAGATGGATGGGTTCTAGAGCCACGGGGAAGGTCTACTGAAGTATGGAGATGGATGGGTTCTAGAACCACGGGGAAGGTCTTCTGAAGTATGGTGGAGATGGATGGGTTCTAGAGCCATGGGGAAGGTCTACTGAAGTGTGATGGAGGTGGATGGGTTCTAGAGCCACATGGAAGCTCTACTGAAGTATGGAGATGGATGGATTCTAGAACCATGGGGAAGGTCTACTGAAGTGTGATGGAGGTGGATGGGTTCTAGAGCCCTGGGGAAGGTCTTCTGAAGTGTGGTGGAGATGGATGGGTTCTAGAGTCATGGGGAAGGTCTAAACCACAGGACTGGCATCTAGAGTGGGTGCTGTGAGCTCACAGCAGTTCGTCAGGGTACAGTGCTCTGCAGATCATTTGAAGACTTTGTTGTATAATTGGAGCCAATTCATTCATTCATGCATATGCACATTTCCTGAGCAGCAGCAGTTGCCAGGCACTAAGTGAAGGAGGCTCAGGGCTGGAGCACACAACTACTCACAGAGGAAGTGATAGGACACTGGGGTTTGCTTTAAGATATTCTGGGGGTTTGAGAGAAGATGATGAAGACAAGGCTGGAGAACACTGTCAACTGCTGAAGCGGGGTGGCAGATCCCTGGGGTTCATCACGTGATCTGCTCTGTTTCTGTGGATGGCCAAAACTAAAAGTTAAAAAAATGGTGTTTTTTGATTATAAAAAACAGAATAGAGGCAAAAGGACACGAGTCACGAAGGGGAGAGAGAGCTCATTGTTTTGTAGTTTCAATTCTGTCACAGTTTTTTTCCTTTTTTGTGTGGTGGACAAATACGAAAAACGGTAATTGACAGTCAAAGTGTAAAATGCTACATAAAGTTCTGTGTCTTCAGAATGGTCATACTAATGCCCCAAAGGTCACCAAGATGCACCTCTGTAGGTACAACGCTGACTGATTTTCAGGCTGCGGCAGGAGGAAGGGTGTGATCCACACCACAAGCAGCGCAGCTTGTGGGATAGGCCTCTCCGTGGGCCGACCCTTGTTTCCTAGGCTGGGGCTCCATCTCTTCCCAGCATGTGCTGTCTTCAGGAGCACAGGTCAGGGTCAAGACCAGCACACCCCCGTCCCCTCACCTCTGTGCAACAGCGACCTCTCACAAGGTGCTTAGGAATCCTGAGCCGTCTGTCCTCAGCGCCTGCACTCCACCCTACAACTGGCTTTCTCAGGTGCTCTTCTCATATGTGGGAGGTGGGGGGGGCACAGCCAGCAGGGCAGGGGTGGAAGGAAACAACATGGTACTGACTACATGGCACTGACTACACGGCACTGAATACACGGTACTGACTATATGGCACTGACTACACGGCAGTCCCAGACAAAGGGTCACAGCAGACAGAGGGCTCTTCACCCAGCTTTCAAGACCTGTGTGACCTGGCCACACCCCTAAGTTTTACTTCACTTAGTCTATCACACAGGAGGGACTGGGGGTGGGTGCTGGGTGGCCAACTCTATTCTACCCATGAAGCAGTGGGAGCAATCCCTGGGCTATGTAAGGTGTACAGCAGACAGCACAGCAGCTAGTTCCCAATAAGCACCCAGTGAGCCCTGTGAGTCTCAGAGGGCTCCATGCCCAGCAGTCGCATGAGGGGCTTGCCTTTGCTTTCTGACTCTACTCACTCTCCCAACTCTAGGAATAGATTGGCCACAGGGAATACCAAAGAAAGTCACAGTATTGGGGCTGGAGAGATGGCCTAGCGGTTAAGAGCGCCGACCGCTCTTACAGAGGACCCGGGTTCGATCCCCAGCGCCCACATGGCGGCCGAGAGCCGTCTAAAACTCCAATTCCAGGAGAACTCCAGCTCCAGGGGAATCCGAGACCCTCTTCTGACTTCCGCGGCATTGCACGACACGGGTGCACAGACCTGCATGCAGACAGTACATTGATACACATACAGAAATAAAATTAAAAAAAAAAAAAAGAAAGTCACAGTATGAAAAGGTTTTATACATTGCCAGGTTGGAGGTCAGGACAGTGCAAAATTGGCAATAAAGCCCGGCTCGGAGTGACTGGCAACATGATTCTGACAGAGAGCACGTGCCCCCCGATGGTACGACAACACTGTCAGAGCTCTACTGCTTTCCACACCCCCTGTGTCCTGTAACTGGTGCACATGTGCCAGATGCTTCACGTCCGTTAGCCAGCACCCTGCCCTGTGTCCCGCCTGTGCACTGGAGCAGACACACTGTGCCAGATGCCTCTTCACTGTTCCTGTTACAGCCAGCACCCTGCCCTGTGTCCCATCTGTGTACTGGAGCAGACACACTGTGCCAGATGCCTCTTCACTGTTCCTGTTAGAGCCAGCACCCTGCCCTGTGTCCCGCCTGTGCACTGGAGCAGACACACTGTGCCAGATGCCTCTTCACTGGTCCTGTTACCACCAGCACCCTGCCCTGAGTCCCGTCTGTGCACTGGAGCAGACACACTGTGCCAGATGTCTCTTCACTGTTCCTGTTACAGCCAGCACCCTGCCCTGAGTCCCGTCTGTGCACTGGAGCAGACACACTGTGCCAGATGCCTCTTCACTGGTCCTCTTACAGCCAGCATCCTGTGGGTTTTGGTGAGATACATGGCCGCCTGGCTAGACATAATATTTTCAAAACTCCTTTGCAGCCAGCTGTGGGCAGGTGATCCAGCTCTGGCCAGTGACTTGTGAGTGAACCCAGCCTGGAAATTCCAGATCAAAAGGAGGTGGTCCCAGGCCAGCCCAAGCTTTCTTCCGCCATACCTTCCCAGGCTGTAAAACCTGGGATGATGACGATCTCATATGAATGAGAAACAGCATCCTAGCAGAAGAAAGAAGAATCCTAGGTGACCCCAAGGAGCAAAGCTACCTGTTCCCTTGATTGCTTATTAGCTCTAATTGTTTTAAAAGCCAAAAAAAAAAAAATCAATTTCACAACCTTTTAAAGCTAGCATTTTATTTCTGTTAAAGTAGCCAAATGAACATTTCCCCTAAAACTGGCCATCAGCACTACAGAACCCTTACCCCACAGGCATGGTGACTAGAAACTCACTCCTATGAACCGTGTGAGGCAGAAACCTCATCAGTGACCAGTCAGTCACTCCTGGGCATAATGAGTCATGGTCATGATGCAATATCCATTGTTTATTTTCTGTTTTGTCTTAAATTATTCTTTTAGCCATGAAGACAGCTTGGTTGCAGGCCACAGATCCCCTAACTAATTCAACCAGACTAAGCAACATCGTCAGTAACAAGCACTAGCACATAGCCATGAAGACAGCTTGGCTGCAGGCCACAGATCCCCTAATTCAACAAGACTAAGCAACATCATCAGTAACAAGCACTAGCACATAGCCATGAAGACAGCTTGGTTGCAGGCCACAGATCCCCTAACTAATTCAACAAGACTAACCAACATCGTCAGTAACAAGCACTAGTACATAGCCATGAAGACAGCTTGGCTGCAGGCCACAGATCCCCTAACTAATTCAACAAGACTACAGTAACAAGACTAAGTAACAGGCACTAGCGCAGTAGCTCAAAAGTACCATTGGGAAGTTGAACTCTTTCTCTACTGTGTTCTTAGTGACCCTCTGTCTATCCTTGCCCGAGGCTGACTTTTCTTAGTGTCAGAAAGTAATGGCACGGTCTCAGGCACTTCAGTCATGGGCAGAGGTGAAGGGACAACCCTGTGTACCTCTGCTCTGTCAGAAGGCCCCCACACTGATTTCCCCTCCTCTCCTCTCCCCTTCCTGGCAGAAGTGAACGACATGCCCAGGCCCAAACCAGTGGATGACAGGCGAATGGACCATAATGACTGGGTGAAGTCAATCAGGAACCACTTTCTGGCAGAGACTCGGGCAGGAGGACAGAGCAGGGAACCAGCAGGTGTCTGTCACAACCCCCACTCCGAGAAGGTGTGACAGCAGGCAGTTATCTCGAGAAATGACTCCCAAGCTCAGTCATCTGATGACAGTCCCAGCACTTTTCAAATCCAACCATCAAAGCACATCCTGGCATAATTAGAGGTTTTCAAAACTTTGGGTGGGTTTACTCAGGTGTGATCCAGCAGCACTCAAGCGGAGAGCACCAGCCACTCACACACGCTCTACTACTGAGCAGAGAGCACCCGCCGCTCACACACGTTCTACTACCAAGTGGAGAGCACCTGCTGCTCACACACGTTCCACTACCAAGCGCAGAGCACCCGCCGCTCACACACGTTCTACTACCAAGCGGAGAGCACTTGCTGCTCACACACATTCTACTACCAAGCGGAGAGCACCCGCCGCTCACACACGTTCTACTACCAAGCGGAGAGCACTTGCTGCTCACACACGTTCTACTACCAAGTGGAGAGCACCTGCTGCTCACACACGTTCCACTACCAAGCGGAGAGCGCCCGCCGCTCACACACGTTCTACTACCAAGCGGAGAGCACCCGCCGCTCACACACGTTCTACTACCAAGCGGAGAGCACCTGCCACTCACACATGTTCTACTACCAAGACCTTGTATTCCGAATTTTGTTTTTCTAAAATATGAAGCATGAATTATATGTGGTTTCTTTCCAAGAATGTTCTGAAGCTGATGCACACATTTGGTATTTTTAAATCCAGGCAATATTAAAGTTTTTTCCTTCATTTGTCAACTATTTATTCCCCCTCCCACTCCCAAGATAAATGTGTCATTTCTCAGAGCCAGAACAGACTGAGACAATTAATTCATCAAGCTAGGACTTTTACTTTTATGTGTGCTTAACCTCCTCTTTCCTGACATTCTGGGAGAAGTTTGTGCTCCATCCAGCTCTGCTCTTTATGACGCTTTGGGAGAAGCATCGTTGGAAAGTGGCATTCTTACTTTAGAATGTCAAGAGCAACTAAAAGTAACCCGGCGAAAAAGACAGCGTGCATTTGGCCTAGTTTACACACCACTCTTCTAAAATAGAGCCTTTTTTAAAAAAATTTATTTTGCAAGCAAACTGTGTCAATTAAACGTTTCTTAAAATGTCATGGAAAAGCCGGGTGTGGTGGCACATGCCTTTAATCCTAGCACTTGGGAGGCAGAGGCAGGCGGATCTTTGTGAGTTCAAGGCCAGCCTGGTCTACAGAGTGAGTTCCAGGACAGCTGAGGCTACAGGGAGACCCTGTCTTGAAAAGACCCCCCAAAAAAAAAATAAAATAAAATAAAAAATAAATAAAATAAAATAAAATAAAATGTCATGGAAAGTATAAGAGAACTGAACAGGCAGGTTGTAAAACCTGAATTACCAGCGCCATGTGCTGCTGGTCTGGAGGATAAAGGTCACTTTTTTCAAGCCCAAACAGGAAAACAGCTTCCTGAGAAGCACGGGTGTGTGAGGTGAATGGTTGCAGGGCTGGCTGCTACGACCACTGGCCTTCCTGATGCTGGGTTTCTGTGTAACTACCACACAGCCGGGGATACATGGGTGGGAGCATGCGTGCTGGCCATTACTGCAAGGTGTTTTGCTTGCTGAGGCCTTTTTCAGGCCTGAAGCACACCCACAGAGTTCTGGCAAATTGAGCTCCCTGCTAGACCATCTGTAACCTGGTCATGATGAGGACTAGACACAGGGCACTTCACGGATCACTGTGGGCAGGGACTCCTTGCCCTCAGACCGTGCTTTACAAGGCTGCAGTCTCACTCCATGGGCGGCTGGCCGTGGCTCTGGAAGCACAGAACCAGTGCACTTCATGGAGCTGGTCGGTGGAGAGCCCCCTGCTGTGGAGGAGCTGGTCGGTGGAGAGCCTCCTGCTGTGAAGGAGCTGGTCAGTGGAGAGCTCCCTGCTGTGGAGGAGCTGGTCGGTGGAGAGCCCCTGCTGTGGAGGAGCTGGTCGGTGGAGAGCCCCCTGCTGTGGAGGAGCTGGTCAGTGGAGAGCCCCCTGCTGTGGAGGAGCTGGTCGGTGGAGAGCCCCCTGCTGTGGAGGAGCTGGTCGGTGGAGAGCCCCCTGCTGTGGAGGAGCTGGTCGGTGGAGAGCCCCCTGCTGTGGAGCTGATGGGAGGACCTCTAGGTACCTTCCATGTGGCAGGATTCAAGGGGTCCTAAGATCTCTCCAAGTCCTAAAGCCATTTCTTAACTCATTTGCACATAGAAGCTGTGCTTAAAGCTCCATGACACTGCCTCAAAGACATCCAGATGGGAAGAGACATGATCCATGACTTAGTCTCAGCCTCTAGTCTAGAAAGACGTCTAGACGGGAAGAATCATGACCTGTGACTTAGTCTCAGCCTCTAGTCTAGAAAGACGTCTAGACGGGAAGAATCATGACCTGTGACTTAGTCTCAGCCTCTAGTCTAGAAAGACGTCTAGATGGGAAGAAACATGATCTGTGACTTAGTCTCAGCCTCTAGTCTAGAAAGATGTCTAGATGGGAAGAATCATGACCTGTGACTTAGTCTCAGCCTCTAATCTAGAAAGACGTCTAGATGGGAAGAGACATGATCTGTGACTTAGTCTCAGCCCCTAGCCTACAAAGTAGGTAATAACACTGTTGTATGAGCCAGCACTTGGGTCAGTGCATTTGTTACTTTTCTGTTGTGATAAAAATACCATCACCAAAAGCAACTCAAAGAAGAAAGGGTTGATTCTAGCTTAGGGTTCCAGAGGGGTAGAGTCTATCATAGAGGGGAAGACATGATGCAGTGGCAGGGGCAGAAAGCTGGCTGATCACATTTTGATCCACACACAGGAAGGAGAGGGAGAGAGAGAGAGAGAGAGAGAGAGAGAGCCAGCCAGAACAGTCACGGGGCTCTCCCACATCATGTACTTCCTCCAGCAAGGCTCCACCTCCTAATGGTCCCATAATCTCCCCAATAGCTCTGCCGACCAAGGACCAAGGGTTCAATACTTGAGCCTATGGGGCATTCTCATCCAAACGACCACAGTCAGCCTAATCTAAAGTCACAGTGCAACATGGAATGCAAGGTCAATGGTCCTTCCTGAGAAATTTACAGGCAGAAGCTATTGATACAAGTCATCTAGAGAACGTAAAGCAACAGGCTGGCCAGCATCCTTTTTTACTCAAGTGCATCTATAAACAAGCGCAATAAGAAAGTAGGGAATCTATATTACCATTAGAAACCGAGTTTCTTGGTCTATACATTAAAGGGGCAAAGGAAGCTCCTGCAATAGGTAGAGCCTTGCTTTAGAAGCTATATTTCAAGCTTTGCTGAGTTAAAATTGGGAACTATTGTGTGGGGTAGGGAATCATGGTAGGAGTGTTGGTCAAAGATTCTGTTTAGTAATCTGCTCTTCTGAATGCCTCCAATTACAGAAAGCTGGCTATGCTCACTATCTCAGTAAGCACTAACCACAGACTGCCCTGCCACTGACCTTGGTACAAGTGATTCAATCAGAATAAAGATCTATGCTTCATCTTTTTGACCTCAGAATACACTGAAAGCCGCCTTTTAGAAGACAAATCATTTGATCATACTAATCTAAAACATAACACATAATCCTTTCCTTCCAGGAAGACTCTATAATCTCCTTTGTGCCTCTAGTAATTTCCTATAATGCCCCAGGAATATCAACTAAACATTGTCCAGGGCCAACAAGGCCCTGCCTGTTGGCCCAGTCGCACCACGAGTCCTTTCTACTCCCAGATCTTTTAGCTCCCAGGGTCACATGATGGACAGAAGAATCTTGCTCCTTGGGGTCTTGGAGCCTCTGTCTGTTTGCCTAGTTAGGGCATCAAGTTAGGCATCTAGGATGCCAGCCCAGGACAGGCATCCCCCCTGCCCAAGAAGGAACAGTGGGGAGAGAAGGGGGGAGGGGGGAGTGGGAATGATTAAGATGCTTTGCCTGCATGTACGTAATCTCAAAGAATAAATTAACATGCATTTAAAAATGGGGAAAAATCATGATGGCTGAGAACCATCTGAAACTCCAGTTCCAGGGGAATCCGATGCCCTCTTCTGACCTCCGAGGCAGTGCACGACACGGGTGCACAGACCTGCATGCAGACAGTACATTCATACACATAAAAAAAAAATAAAAAAATTTTAAATGTGGGAAAATGTATGTGTAACCTTAACATTTGCATACCTTGAATGAATATGTAAATTTTCAGAAAACATGTAAAGCTCTCAGAAAAAGCTCTGGCTAACTGCTCATCCCTGCGGTGAGGTACAAAGAACTTCTCAGTACTCGTTCACAGGCTTCATCTTTTGTATATGTCCTGTGTTATTAACAAAAAACGATCAGTAATAACAGGAAAATGTTTGTAGACAAAAAGGGGAGATTAGCTGGGTGTGGTGGCCCATGCCTTGAATGCCAGCACTCAGGAGGAAGATCTCTGTGAGACCCAGGCCTGCCTGGTCTACATAGCAAGTTCCCGGCCAGCTAGGGTACAGGGAGACCATGTGATACACAAAACCAGTCAGAATATAAGGCAAGCTACAACACAGCACATACAGTTTGATCTCAATGATATAAAGATAAATGCCGGGCGTGGTGGCGCACGCCTTTAATCCTAGCACTTGGGAGGCAGAGGTAGGTGGATCTTTGTGATTTCAAGGCCAGCCTGGTCTACAGAATGAGTTCCAGGACAGCTGGGGCTACAGGGAGACCCTGTCTCAAAAAGACAAAAATAAATAAATAAATAAATAAATAAATAAATAAATAAATAAATAAATAAATAAAGTTAAAGAACACACGTTACAAAGCTGGGCCAAATGGTTGAGACTTTTTATTTTATTTTTATTTTTTATTTATTTTTCTATTTTTTTTTTTATTTTTTTGGTCTTTTTGAGACAGGGTCTCCCTGTAGTCCCAGCTATCCTGGAACTCACTCTGTAGACCAGGCTGGCCTTGAACTCACAAAGATCCACCTGCCTCTGCCTCCCCAGTGCTAGGATTAAAGGCATGCACCACCACGCCTGGCTGAGACTTTTTATTTGTATAGTCTGTACAATTTTGAACCTAGTGCTATTTCTAAAACTGAATTTAAATAATTGCTATTTTAAAAGTAACACTTGGAAAAATAAAAAAACCCTAGAAGGAGGGAAAATGCCATTAAGATGTCATGGGTGGTTATGACTATGATTACAGTCGATCTCAATGTTCTTTAACAAATCCCAAATGGAAAAATGGTTATCCCTCCTTAAGATGGTGGGAATGCTAAAAAAAAAACTTATATTTTCACTTAGATTCTTCCATATGTTCCTCTGTCTCTCTTCCCCTCCCTCCCTCCTTCCCTCCCTCCCTCCCTCCCTCCTTCCCTCCTTCCCTCTGACAGGACTTTTTAACTTGCAATTTTTCTGCCCCAACCTCCCAAGTACTGGGATTACAGGCATATGCTTCCATGGTCAGCTTCCAATTTAAAAACAAAACAAAACCCCCAAAGCATATATTACTTTTTAAATCAATGGGGAAATGCTGTAAAGTATATTTAAGTTATTTTTAAACAATGCATTTAAGTGAGATCTTGAAAGGCAGGCATACCATAAACTATAAAAAGACCTGTGGGTTGAAAACAATAGTCCTACTAGGCAACGTGGAGCCTGGTGTGACCCAGGCAACAGCTTCCTCTGAGCACCGCCCATCACCGGAAGCAGCCAGGGTTCCAGGAGCGCCATGTGAACGCACTAGCAGCCAGGGTTCCAGGAGCGCCATGTGAACGCACTGTACAGACGAAGGCTATAGGGGCGAAGGAGCAGGGAGCAGGGAGCAGGGGCCGCGGCCTGGGGAGTAGAGATGGCTCCTGAGAAAGCAGGCACTGTGTGGAACTGAAGAGCAGGCGGGCCTCGGACGGACGTGGCTTCCAAGGAGGACCACCGTGCACTGCGGCAGAGGGGTCTGAAGCCTGGCCCTCTGCTGCGGTGACAGGTTTTATGCAGTGGCTCTCAGGGAATAGAGTAGAGGACACCTGGGCCCAGTCTAGGCCCCCACGGGCGTAGGGAGCCCCTGAACACTTCTGAGCACACACCTGACAGGACTGAAGTAGAATTGGGGAGGGTCATATTGAAGGACACACAGGTCTCACAGTCCCACACAGCATGTCTAGAAGACACCTTTACCCTGGCCCTGACACCTCGAGGCTCCCAGCTCATCCTTACACAAGCAGCAGGCTGCACCTCCCAGCAGCCTAGAAATGCGGGGCAGTGGGCTTCAGCCTCTTCCCAACTGCATCTCTGCACAGCTGGAAGTAGACATTTCATTTTTTCATACGATACATGTTTACTGACTAGCTGTTTCATGCCAAATAAAGGTCCAGAAGCTGGTAGACCCAATCAGCTCAAACCCTTGCCCTGTGGAGCCTCCATGTTCATGGCATAAATGTCACCCACCTCCTGGGGTTATGGTCAGTTAGACACATCCTGCAGAACACTGAGCACAGCGAAGACCACATCCTTGTTATGGTTTGCGTGCTCTCTAGCACTCGGACCACCTGGAGCCATCTCTGGATTCAGATCACCCTGCCTTGAGGCAACAGGAGAGAGCTTTGCCTGTTCCCAGCTCCTGATACCCCAGCAATGGACAAGGCTGGGAAAGAGAATGAAGGAAAGTGCCCTGGGGGCCATTCATCACGTTGAGGGCAGCTGACAGCTTGGCTCAGCCCTCAGTTCCCTGAGGAGAGGAGGTGAAAAGCTGTGCTGGCAGCGCTGCCCGGGTCCACTACCCCTGCCTGGCTGTGGGCCTCCAGTGTGGGTGCTGGGAGCCCCCGGGGAGTGCAGGATGGCAACTAGAGGCCCCTCACGAGAGACCCAGCTTGCCAAGTCAAGCCAGTGGTTCGCAAGGTGAGCCCCACCTGCTGAGTTTTCCAGCTAGTCAGCGTGTCCACAGTGTGTGCGCATTACTGGTCTGTGATAGGGGTGCTTAGGGTGTAACAACCACACTCAGGTCACAATGGAACAAGTAGCCCAAAGCTTCAAGGCAAAAGAAAATTGTAAGCCGACTTTAGAATGTCACCCCCAGAGCTCTAAGAAAGCACTCCATCAAAACCCACTGGCAACTGTCTCCACACGCAACGACAGCTCCAGCTTTCCTCGCCAGCTTCACGCTTGCGTTCTAGCACCAGACTCTATTTTTACAGCCTGGGAATAATCCCTTGGCAAAGGAACAGACAAGAATCAGAGGCACAGGGACGGGGCATGAGGGGTGACAGCACAGGTGATGAGCCCACATCCTACTCAGCTTCCAGCAACAAACCCCTCAGACAGAAGCCAACACAGTAGCCAAACTGCTGTGATGCCAACCCCTGCTCCCACTGCCAGCCCCAGAACTGCACAGCCCAGACCCTGAGGGCCACTGGAGCCATCTGTCCACGAACTGTGCTGGACAACCACAGGTGCTGCAGCACATCAGCGCTGAGTCCGTGAATGGCTCCACCGCCCCACCCCAGCCCCGGCAACCCGGACCCCAAGAACCGCATGCCCCTTTCATGATGCAGCGTCTGGGCCCTGCCGCTCTCAGTCAACATATCTTCTTGACCTGGTTTATTCCTGTTCATGCTTAAATTCAGCTCAGAGGTCCACTGTCCTCAGATGCTGGGGATGGGGAAGTTGAAGGCTGGGGGATGCTGTCCAGTACTGGGCAGTCTCCTTGCCCAGGGTCCGCCCTCCTACAATGACCATTGAAAACACAGGCCCTTGTCAGCTTCCCTCCATCTCCCCCAAGGCTGGGGACTCAGAGCTGAGTAAGCTCCTCAGCAAGTGTGGGAAGGAGGGAAGGAGGGAAAGGAGGAGAGCACCGGAGGACGCTGTGGCTGGAGAAGACCTGTCATGTGAGCTGAAGAGGACTAAAAGCCAACACACGAAACAGCAGGAGATAGCGGGACAACGTTCTCAGTGAACAGGAGCAGGCGTCGGAGCTCAGTCCTCGTCGTGTCCGGGCGTAGGCTTTAGAGGAGGGGAAGTGGGAATGCTGGGTGGGCACTCAACAGGCGCAGGGATGAGAAGCATTCCCAGGGCCCTCTGGCTGTGGGGGACTGGAAGCCATTCCCCCTGGGTAACTTCCAACTATGGATGAATCAACTAGGAGCTATTCCCACAAAGTTGAGCAGAACACGCTGCAGGCCGAGGAGCAGGGACCGAGCCTTCCCATTTTCCTCCTGAGTCATCTGGCTGATCCTCAGAGGAGAGAAGCGGTGATTCAGAACAGATGTCAACCCAGGACAACACTCTCAGCCTTCTCAGCACAGCCTTTCCTTTTCCAGAAGACACCCCAAGTGCCCTTCAACATTCATTCCTTCTTCCTTGCTAACAAACTCCTGATTTTTGGCGGGAACAGTGTCGTGGAGACTCTGGCTAATCATGAAGCCATCCCCTCTTCCTCCTAGGTATCCATCAGGACATTTTTGGCCTTCATTGTAGAAGGTGTGGCCACATGGCTGGCTGAGCTCTGGCCCATAAAATCCTGTCTGAGTCCCTGAGTCGCCTCTTGGAGGAAAGCCACCTCCACCGTCAGGAATAGCCAGTGCTGGACTCCTGTAAACAAAAAATAAATGCCTATTCTATTGGAGGGGAGGAAGCTATGTGACCTGTGTCAGCAGCGAGTCTTCTTCAATGTGTCCTAGGAAATATTCACGTTGCCCTTTTAACTGGGAGCAACCACGTGATAAAGGTCTGGACATGAAATGCCCAGGGCAGTCTGCAGGGGGTCCTCCTGAAAATGTCTACTTTCTGGATAAAAGTTACCAACGTGGCTGAGCACCTGCTCCTTTCTGAAGTAGAAGGATGGGTGACATGCTCCAATGCTGAGCGCCCAGGGCTCACCTCCCATAGCACCCACCAATACCAAGACTCATGTCAGTTTTCTTGCCAACCGTATGCCAAGGTTGGTGGAACTTAGACATAAGTAAGCAGCAGTGCTCAGCAGGTAAAGTGGGACTGAAAGGAAGAAGGAGGCAGGCTGTGGATGGAGAAGCTGTGGTCCCAGGAACCCACAACAACTGAAGAGAAGGCAGAGGGTGTGAGAACACAAGTGTCACATCAACTGCTGAAGCCAATAACCTCCCACCTTCATACCCCATGACACACGCCCACTTGTTCAGGCTGCCGAGGCAGGATTTTGTAGTATTTACAACCAGGGATACCCAGCAAAGCACGCTCCACAACATTCATCACCTGTGATTCACCCAGTATTCACTGAGTCCCATTTCATGCCAGTTTCTGTATTAAGGCTTCTGAGATGAACTGGGTGCGGCCCTTGCTCTCCACAACTCCCAGACAAGTTGGGAAGCCAGTCCCGGAGCAGTCAGTGTGAGTGTGTCAGGGACAGATGCTAAGAGAACACTCAATGTCTCGGCGTCTGTGAGCACTGGGCAGTGGGCCGACCCAAGGCAAGGAGCTCCCTGTCCCCTTCTGCCATGGCTCGCCCATGCAAACACTTCTGCCCTGCTAACAAGTAAAATAAACATGCTATCCTCAGCCAAGCCAACTGCAATTACTTACTGTGAGCAGGATCGTTAAACACCATCAATTAATGCAGCTGCTTCAGGATAATCAGCAGCCATTAGACCAAGACTCACACAAGGAGAAAATCAAAAATCATACGCCGCTAACTCAGAGATGTGCAGACAAGGGTGAGGCGGCTGCTTCTGATGCTGACGTTAGGCATCTCCTAAAATATACTTTCTCAAGAAGACAGTAATTTTTTACCTTGAAGACAGAGCCCCAAAAATGAACCATCAAAGCCATAACCTTCAACCATAAATGTCCGAGGTTTGATTTTTCAGGTCTGAGTTTCCATTAAGAACTGGGACTGAGACAGACAGGTTGGCGGCAAAAGAGGAGCCAGGCTGGGAAGCCAAAAGGAGAACCAGAGGTTAGGGCTCCAATCCAGAGAGCGTGACCCTCTTTTAATTCAATTCTTTGGACATGAATAGCATCATATCTGTTTGCCATGTCTGTTTTTCCAAGTAGGAGGCAAGGTTTTTTTTTTTTTTTTTTTTTTAAGAAAAAATTCATTTCAAATTGAAGTAGTTTATAAAGGAACAAAAATGAGGCGCTTCCATTAAGAGACCCGATGACCAGTTTCCCAGTGTAGAGCGCTCAGGCTCCTGAAGACCCCCAGTACAGAGCTCCCAGTGCACATTCTGGCTGCAGGCCCTTCATCCACTCCATCTTGCTAAGGCTGGTCAGGCGAGCCGTGACGTGGGAAGCTCTCTCTACGATGCCAGGAGCAAGCAACAGCTGAGCATGGTGGACCGCTGTTTCCTGCACCAGCCAGCAAACCCAAAGCCGTCAACGGTTTCTCAAGTTAAGCGGGGCTGGCTCTGCTGGTCTGACTTCCGGCCTTGGGCTACCTTGGGCTAGTCCGCCACCTGCCTTCAGACCCGCCACTCACTCTGAGCACTGGGTTTCCCATGGTACCTGGGCTTCTGGGCTACAGCAAGTCTGAAACAGGAGCAGAGGTAGCATTCTGAGAACAGAGGATGAGAACAACAGACGCTGGGAACAATTGCAGGTGAGTAGATGCTGACTTTACGGTTCCTCATCATGCTTCCACTAACAACCTGGGGCCAATGGCGGGTTAAAATGTTAACCATGAGCCTGGGTCAGACACAAACTAATCCAAATGAGTTTCTGGCTTAAACAGCTGGCAAGGTCATTATATAACACAGTGTACCAGCTGAAGACCACCTAGCTCTCCCTTTCTACCTTCTAATAACCATAACAGGTAAACAAGTCAGGGATTGCCACCGTTACACTAGTTCTGCGCTGCAAGCATAAATTAACATCCTTGTTCCATGGGGGCAGAAGTCGTGTATGCTTTGTCCATTATCCTACATCCGTCATCTTGGACAAGAGGTACAGCTTGGTAGAAGAAAGCTTGCCAAGCATGCACGAGTGTGAGCCCAGCATCCACCTAAAAATGTAAAAAGCTATTCTTAGAGCTGTCCTCTCAGTGCAGTCTGCTGGTACCTAAAAAATATTTTTAAGAAAGGAACAAACAGTAATAGCAGCTAACATTTGCTAAGCATGTACCATGTGCAGGACACTGTCCTAAACCCTCGGCATGTATATTTTGACACTCCACAATGTCATAAGGTAGGTATTATCATTTCTATTTTACAAATAAGGAAACTGAGGCATGGAAGTCAAGAAACTTACTCAAGGGGACAAGGTTAGCCAGGGCAAGTGAGCCTAGGTTTCGGAGCCAGCCTACACTCTGAGCCTGCACTCCAAGTCACTGCAGTGTGCTGACTCTTTGAGCAAACCCAGGGGTTCAAGCAGAAGGAAGTCGTCAACCGAGAACCTGACAGCCACAACCCCGGGAAATATGGGTTATAGAACATAATGCTGTTTTGCTTGACTTGAAGAATGTTCAAGGAAAGCTTACCCCCTCCCCCAAAAAAGACTTTTAAAAAAATTTAAAGGGGGTGAGCTCTGGACAGGTTGCATAATGGTTAAGACCACTGGCTGCTCTTGCGGAGACCCAGGTTTGAGTCCCAGTAACCACATGACACCTAATAAGTGTCCATAACTATTCTGTAGTGTCAGGAGATCTAACTCTCTCTTCTGGCTCTAGGCATTGTATCATGCACTGACAACAATGCAGGCAAAACATTCATACATATAACATTAAAATAAATCAATAAAATATTTTTAAAGAAAGTTAACACCCATTTTTACCCAACATATGAGGCCACCTGTAATTTTCAAATAACTGTGTGATCATATCAGGCTATCAAGCAGCTGTAGCAGGATCATTAAAATCAATAAAGCAATCCTCTGCTCAAGAGATCTGCATTCTAAGGAAAGCCCTTAGGAAAAAAAATGCTTTAGATACAGATTTGCTGGCCTTGCAAATCCCACTTCACCCTCCAGTGCTGAGCGGTTACAGCTGTTCACAAGCGCACCCAGCTCTAAGGGAAGCCTTTGAACCCCTCTCAAGTCCTGTTCCCCTGTGTTTGTTACTTTCCTTGTTGCTGTGACCAAGCACTTGACAAGAAGCTGCTGCAGTTCCAGGGGATACAGTCCATTACTATGGCAGCAGAAGGTGGCTGGTCACACTGTGTCATAGTCAGTGGCAGAAACCAGCTTCTTTATATTAGTGTTCGGCTTCTTTCCTTTCTACTCATCCCAGGACCCCAGCCTGCCAAAGAATGGTGTGGCCTGTTGTGAAAGGGGTCTGCCCACTTCAGTTAAGATAATCTGATCTCCCCAGGCATGCCGGAGGCTTGTCCCATTAGTGTTGGAGAATCAGCGTTGACCATCACACTCATTTCAATGTTGATCATCACAGACGTCCCAGATCATGAACATAGCAGCCTATTCGTATGGTAAGGTACTAAAAACTTCCACATTTTCCCAAATGTCTAACTTGTTTGTCTATAGTTTTTTAGAAAGTTTCGATTTCTGGGCCGGGTACATGCCTGTAATCGTAGCACTCGGGAGGCAGAGGCAGGCGGATCTTTGTGAGTTCAAGGCCAGCCTGGTTTACAGAGTGAGTTCCAGGACATCTGGGGCTACAGGGAGACCCTGTCTAAAAAAGACCAAAAAAAAAAAGTTTTGATTTCTATCTCCCCATTTTAGTAATTTAAAGCATAATAGTTTATTTCTGAGCTTTTACACATTTCTGCTACAGCTTCAATATCTGTTGTAATGCAAGCCAACTATCACTTTGATTTTAGAAGCAAAAAAAGAGTTAACAAGACAATATTTTATTCTAACCTCTGATTCTCCTGTATATATAGATGACAAAATTAGTAAGATCTTCATTTTCTTTTATAGTTGCAATGCTCAAAATAACTAATAGTATCGGATCTCTAGAGGCCAGTGGCAGGTCCAGGAATGAGGCCGGCCTGGGAGGCAAGCTATACTTCTGTTGGTGGAAAGCCACGTCTGCAAATAACTGAAGGCTGGGACAAACAGGATTCAGACTGTTCGTTAATTTGGTGTAAATGGTGGCTCCCCACAGGGGAAGGAAGGGGACCAAAGCCAAATATAATAATAATTCTGATATCAGTCTGCTTCAGAGGTCTAGTTTCTACACTGCTGACTACCAGCTCATGACGAAAGGGTGCCTTGTAAACAGAAACACCAATGAGTGTACTGAAGTGCCTCTGTAAATATAAAAATAATTTATAAGTTCCTACAGCTTCCTACTATCTGGAAGACAGACTTCTAGTCCTGAAAACCCACGGCCTGCCCCAGCCAAGACTCTCAGTTGGTAGGTATAGAAGAGTGCCATGTTCTGGTGTGGGTGCCGTCTATTGTTAGATGTCTGCATTCCTCAAATCTCTTCTAGGAAGCAGTGACAGTGACGGCTGCCTCCTCACAGGGGAACCAACTACTCCACCCAGCTTGCCCTCCTTCCTTCCTTCCTTCCTTCCTTCCTTCCTTCCTTCCTTCCTTCCTTCCTTCCTTCCTTCCTTCCTTCCTTCCTTCCTTCTTCCATACTCCTGAGTTTGTTCCTCTCTTCATCAGAGATTTTTCAAAAGTCAGTGGTTTCCTCATTCAAGACGGTTCCAGGATGAAGGGACAGAGGAAGAGTCTGCTTTAGTGGGCGTGACCATGGCTTTCCTGTCGTTTGGACTCAGAGGCCCTGCAATTCATCCCAGGTTTACAGGTGCCTCCTAGAGGCTGATTTGCAATAGATCCAAGCTGAAGGGCGCCCCTTGGGCCCTGCTCTATCTGCAAGGTTGTCTGGCAGGTCTGAGCCAGTGCCTGGGAGGCTGCTGTCCTATTAAGAGGCTGTTCTCTCCACCCACTGAGTGCAAGTACGCAGCTGCTCTGAGCCACTCTTTTTGATTGGCTCAGTCCCTCAGCACTTCAGGCTAGACTCACTCCGCCAGGCTAGACCCTAGACCAACCTAGCTCAATGCACCAGATCCAAGAAGCACACTCCTGTGACACAGAAGCTTACAACAGAGTGTCTCCCCATCCTGACACATTCAACTGTCAGATGACTTTCTGGGTAGGCTTTCTAAGAACCAGAATGATGCGCCCAGCAAACCTTTTTGATCACTATCTCAGTGACTTTGCTTCTAGTGGTAACTCCTATTCAGAATAGGGGGATATTTCTCAATCACCCACTAAGTGCTGTCAGGGTCTGGTCTCTGAGCTGAATCTTCTGGACTTCCAGGCTTCCATTATTCTATCTTTCCTCCTCCTCCCGCCAGATAGTAGTATCTCTTTTTCTCTCTGCCTCACAAACTGGAGGCATTAATTAAACCTTGTCTAGAAAACAGATTTTGCCAGCTGCAGGAATTCTGGGTAACAGCCAGACCTGAAGACAGAAGACAGTCTGGGGGTGAGAGATAAGCTCATGACAGCCAGGGGCAGCCCAGGTTCCCACATCCAAATGGCACTAAGAATTTTAGCTGTCCCAGAATTCCCAAGCAGAGGGGACAGAGGCCCTTCAGCCTGGCCTCAAGCCATGGATGGAAGAAGCTTGCTTTCTCTGCCAGTGGGGCAACGCCACCCCTGACAGATCAAAGTGTAACCCCAAACACTGGCCTCCCCATCCCAGCAGCACTGTAAAACCACACTGCCAGAAATGGACAGCAGCGAGCTCTCCGGCAGCCGTAGGAAGTAGCTCTGGAGTGCGAAGCGCTGGAGTAGAAACAGGACAAAGTGCGAAGCGCTGGAGTAGAAACAGGACAACGTGACGTGACGGCTGGGGCTCTCTCCACCAGCAATCAGGGATGAAAGCTGCCTAAGTAGTCAGGGCCTGCAGCTAGGCCTTTGTGGACCTACCTCTCAGTGGGCAGCCTTAGGGCCTCCCCAGGGTGCCCATCACCCTCTCAGTCCTTCCTAAAAGTTCTGGAATCACCACTAAGCAATAGGCCCAGCTGTCAGAGGCTGACCTAGAAATCGATGTCTTTATATTCCTCCTCTGCTCCTCCTACACTCTGGTCACCAGCATTCCAGGGAACTGTCTCTACCAAGAGAGATTTTAATATATCCATATATATCCAAATCTCTTGAATCTAAGAATAACCACAGCACAGTGGAGGAACATGTTGTGGACCAAGGGGATGTGGATGCAAGGGGATCATTTCTTTGCAGAGTGCCAGGTGAGGGGCATCAGGCCAGGCCCGGGCCTCTGAGATAGGTCCACCCCACCTGTGCAAGGCAGTCCTGGCCAGTCAGACTCCTGGCAGTGTCCATCAGTGTGAGGACAAGGAGATGCCTGCAGGAGTGTGTAGGCTCAGAGCCCCACCGTGTCTTTGGGTAGCTATTTATTCAATGGTAAAGGAACATTGAACTAATTACTATTGAAGCCGTCAAAAACAGTATTACAGATAGGGCAGTTCCACAAAGCTGGGAAAGCTGTGTTTCATTGGCCAGGTGACCCACCCTGCCCCTGGTACCCACTGCAGACTCCCAAGGTCCAACTCTAAAAGAGAAACACCCCTAGATGTTCTTTCTGTGAATAGGCAATTAATTAAATCCAAGATTTAATAAAAGCCCCCAGAAGAGATGGACTGAACGCACACACTGGCTTTCACTGTGCCCTCTCCACCTCTCTCCAGGGACCAGGAGCCTTTCCAAGCCATCTGCTTTTAAAATCTCTTCTCACAGATGTCTGGACTGGACACCCACACCTCTGGGGGTGGGGGGCTGCTCCTGCCAAGCCAGACTGAAGTCATGGCGAGTTCCAAAGGGCAGGTGGGGCTCTGTGCTATCTCCTTCACACTCGGGGTCCACCCTGAGGCCCTCTGCAAAAGCAACAATTGTCCTTAAGTGGTGGTAGAACTCTTCTTCACTAGTCTGTTCCCCCCCCCCAGCCGCTCCCCCCTCCTGCCACCATTCAGCCTTCTTTTCCCCATTCAACCCAGATCCAATTCCACATCCTTCCTGATTTACTTGTTGAATGCTTAGAAAGCATCTTTGCCTTTCCACAAATTCTATCCACCCAGGAGCGGACAGTCGTGTTCCTCTGTGCTCGCAGCCAAAACTGGGATGGGGCGGGGAGAGATATGGCTGCCTTTCCCCACGCATCACTAAATCCTCCACCGTCCACAGGTACAGCTTGAACACAGCTACCACAAAAACCTGCTCTGTGGAAACCCATGCCTGCGTGTGACAAAAGCCGGCTGCTTTTCCCAAATCCCAACCTATCCCAGTTCAGCAGCAAAAACAACGCCCCAGGTCTAACCTCACAGCGGCAGGCATCCAGGAAGCTGAACCTGCCAGCTCCGAGGCCCTGACGGACCGGAGCCGGAGCCTCCGCAGGTGCAGAGAGGAGCCCGCCCCTCCCGGGGAGTCGCCGCCTCTTACCTGGAGACCCGTGGGTGGGGAAAGGGAGCACGGACTCGGGAGGTGGCAGGGACCCGGACCAGCAAGGCTGGGCGGGAGAGGCAGGCGGCACCCGGTGGAGGCACGCGTGGGACAGGGCTTGTGGGCGAGCCGGGATGTGCAGGAAGGTTTGCCCGCTGGGCGTTGGGTTGGAAGGCGGGGACCCCAGGCACAGGAGGAGTGGCTTGGGAGGGGGTGCAGGATGCGAACTGGGGGCACAGGATGGGAGTAGGGGCGCAGGACGGGGGCTGAGGGACCAGGATGGGAACTGGAGTCCAGGATGGGAACTGGGGCGCAGGATGGGAACTGGGGGCACAGGATGGGAACTGGGGGCACAGGATGGGGAGTAGGGGCGCAGGACGGGGGCTGGGGGACCAGGATGGGACTGGGGTTGCAGGATGGGGACTGGGGTTGTAGGATGGGAACTGGGGGCGCAGGATGGGGACTGGGGCTGACCAGGATGGGGACTGGGGCGCAGGATGGGGACTGGGGGAGCAGGATGGGGACTGGGGAACCAGGATGGGGACTGGGGCGCAGGATGGGGACTGGGGGCACAGGATGAGAACTGGGGGCTCAGGATGGGGACTGGGGGACCAGGATGGGGGAATGGGGGACCAGGATGGGACTGGGGTTGCAGGATGGGAACTGGGGGTGCAGGATGGGGACTGGGGGCGCAGGATGGGGACTGGGGCGCAGGATGGGGACTGGGGGGCCGCAGGATGGGGACGGGGGGCGCAGGATGGGGACTGGGGCGCAGGATGGGGACTGGGGCGCAGGATGGGGACTGGGGGCGCAGGATGGAGACTGGGGGACCAGGATGGGGACTGGGGGCGCAGGATGGGGACTGGGGGCGCAGGATGGGGACTGGGGGCGCAGGATGGGGACGGGGGGCGCAGGATGGGGACGGGGGGCGCAGGATGGGGACTGGGGGCGCGGGCTGGGCTCCGAGGGCACAGGCTGAGTTATTTGGGGATACAGGCTACGGACTGGGACTGGGGGCACATGCTGGGTCCCGGGAGCACAGGCTGGGGGCCTGGGTCGCGCACAGGAGGGAAAAGATCTTAGTGGAGGGTTCACTCTCCGCTTGAGGCCCACCCCCGCCTTCCTAACGCCGGCCACCCGCGCGTCCGGGACACCCCTCTAGGGTCGCTACCCCGGCCCCTGGACGCGCGTCCGCCCTGCCGGAGCCTCGGCGCCACTCAGCTCCCGCGGACTCGCCCGGGCCCGCCGCGCCCACACTCACCGCCCATGGTCCCGGCGGGGCCCGGACTCCGCTGCGCGCCGGGCTCTCCAGCCAGCTCTGCCCAGCCGGAGTGCAGGCGAGGGCGGCGCGCTGCCTGCCTGGTGGCGGCGGTTGCGGTGCGGGCTCCGCGGCGCCCCCTGCCGGCCGCGCCGCGCTCCTGCGCCCGGAGCTCCGCCCCGCGGACTCCAGTGCCGGGGCAGCCGCCGCCTGGAGGCTGGCCGGGCAGGGGACGCGGCTGGGCAGGGGCGGAGCACAGCGCTCGGGAGCAGCTGGCCGCACGGTGGCCGCCAGCGAAGCGTGTGCAGGGCCTGCGTCTCCCCAGCCCGACCGCGGACAGGGAGGGGACGGAGGTCGCCACAGCCCCCGACCGCCCGCGCCTCCTCCGGCGCCCGGGCCGTGCGCCTGCCCCGCAGTGCAGACCCCGCCTCGGACGTGCGTTAGCGGGACCCGGGTGCCGCGAGCGATCAAACGGTCAGGACACCCAGTCGGGTGCAACCTCCACCCCACTCCTGTCCCGCGCTTCTCTTCCGGCGCGGGCCACATCCGGTCTGTGCCAACTTGGCCGCTGTGGTCACCAACGGCCCGCAGGGCTCAGCCGCCTGCCCTGCAGATCCTCGAAGCTTTTGGCTTCGGCCATGCAGCCGGGGTCTGAGGACGCACAGTTGTGTTATTTGATCTGGTAGTTGTGGGTCATGTTTGCGAAGGACGAGCTCGCGCTCGGGAGAGGCCTTTGTTGTTTGAGGTCTGTACAGCGGGCCAGTGCTGCTCTCTCGTCTTATTCCCCGTATGCAACACCCCCCTCGGCCTTCTTACTGCTTTGAGCAGCCTTCCCCAGTAGGTGACCCTGAATCTCATGGTCACATGAAACCCCCTGGCTCCCAAGGACCTCTACAGCCCAGGCGTTTCACCCAACACATATCTTTCTTCCCTCCACAGTTTCTTTCTGGCTCCTTCTGCACTAATTGCAGGCTCTGCTCTGTTGCTTCACAGGCCACACAGGGCACTTTCTGTTGCAAATAACAGACAGTTCCATCCGCACTAGCTCAAACAAAGGAATACTGGAAATGAAAAGCTTGGGCCATGCCTGCCTTCCACCTGGACCATAGGTCTCAGCTTTGCTGTCCTACTAGCACGCTACCTTTGCAAGCCCACATGAGGCCCCAGCAGGTCCAGGCCCACAGCTGCAAAACCAGCCTCTGCCGGCCGCTCCAGCAAGCCTCAGGCCTGGCCGTTCTGCAAAGTTGGGCCCCTGTCCACCATGTCTCACATCCACTGTCACACACAGTGTTGGTTCCCTCCCTTGGCTTGGGCCAGAAACCCTCGGGGAACATGTGGGGCACTCATAAATCCAACACCATCATGATGGAATGAAAGGTGATTTGCAGGCTTGCTCTTTCTGCAAAATTTGCTGCTAGTTCTTGGCTCTGTGGCAGTCTTCTCTGAAGGCACAGACTCGAAGTGGGACACAGGCCTTTGCTGCCTCCACCTTCCCCCGGAAACCACTTGGGGTATTTTTGTACCATCCTGTAGCCTAGGTTAAGGCTTGATGCTCAGCGGTTCAGAGCATTGGCTGCTCTTGCAGAGGACAGGGGTTTGATTTCCAGCCCCCCCCCCTCCCCCGTGGAGGCCAACAACCTTCTGTAGCTCTAGTTCCAGGGGATCGGACTCCCTCCTCTGGCCTCTGCAGGCGCTGCAGGACAAGGGCACATTTACATACATGAAAGCAATAAACTCATACACATAAAAAATATAAATATATTTAAAAAAAAGACTTGCTGACAGGATGACCTTGGCATCATACCCTTGTGACCTCTACCCTCATCTTCTATTCCCTGAGGCCTTCTGTCCCTTTCTGTTCTGGGAACACCTCTTTTCCTGAGGACTTTTAAAGGAGGAAGGAGCTAGAGAGAAGGGGACAGGGAAGGTTCCTGTGCAGAAATATGTACGGGGGGAAGCATCTCAAGACCACTGCCCACACTGAAGTCCTTTCTGTGGGTGCTGAAGGAGTGGGCCTGACTTAACTTAGATGTAGTGCTGTTTTTTAAATTTATTTTAAGTTTTTATTTTATTTTTGTATGTGTATGAATGTACTGTATGCATGTAGTTTGTGGTACCCGTGTCGTGCAATGCCTCAGAGGTCAGAAGAGGGTGTTGGATATCCCTGGAACTGGAGTTCGCGCTGGAATTGGAGTTTCAGATGGGTCTCACCCGCCATGTGGGTGCTGGGATTCGAAGATGGGTCCACTCTGGTAAGAGCGGTCAAAGTCGCTCTTAACCACTAGGCTATCTCTCCAGCGAACCCCCCCACTTTTTTTTTTAAAAAAAAAAAAAAAAAAAAAAAAATAATAAGATATTTTTACTTTTACTGAGTCCCTAAAATACCATGTCGTTTGTAGATAGAGTTTGAGCAAAATCGGATACTTGTTGAACTCATATCAATAAAATATATTGGTAATCCATAAGACCCATTGTGCCCTTCCCCCCCCCCCACAACCCTCTATGTTCACCTTTCAGTCAGTTTTTTGATGAAGTCTTTCTGTTGTGGTTCTTTCCAAATGATCCCTCTCCACAAGAAGTAGTACAACGGGGTATTGGCCCTAGCACTCCACAGCTGAGGAATAACGATTCATCATTTGGTCTTTCGGGGACTTGTTCACGTACTTCACCTTAGCATGATTCTTCGAGTTACCATCCACTTACCTGCAAAAGTCTTGATGTTATCTTTCTTTGCCACTGAATAGAACTCTTATGTGGTAGATGTACCGACATTTTCTCTATCCACATCGTCCAGTTAGGGGCACCCCTGGGTTGGTTCCAGAAGTTTTGGCTTTTGGAACAGAGCTGCAATAAATATAGCTTGCATGTATTTTCTGCAGTAAGATGAGTCTGTGGTATATACCCAGGAGTGGCTATGCTGGTCCAAATGGCAAGCTCATTTTGAGGTTTTCAAGGGTTCTTTCTACACACTACTTTCGCGAGTGGCTATGCAAGTTTACATTCTCAACCAGCAATGGATGAGTGGTTTTCCCCTTTTTCCCACAACCTCTCCCAGCACTTGGCATCATTTGTTTTCTTGATCCTAGCCACTTCCTTACCGAAGCGCATGCTATTCTTAAAAGTGTGTTTTAATTGCATTTCCCTATATTAATTAGTGAGTTAACATGTTTGTTTGAGAGGTTCTCAGCCATCTCTAATTCCTCCTCTGTGAAGTTTTCTATTCAGTGTCTTTGCTCCATCTTTGAAGTGATTCATTTGTTTTCTTTCTTCTTTATTTTTTGAGTAGTTGTATAGCTTGCGGATTCATATGCTCTGTCAGATGGTAATCTACAGTGAAGGTTTCTCCCCATCTGTGGGTTCTCTCTTGCACTTGTTTTATTGTTCTTTTGATATTCCAGAACCTTTTGAGTTTTGATGAGGTCCCATTTGCACATTGTCCATCCTTATTTCTTTTGCAGCTGCGGTTTAGGAAGTCTTTTCCTATGCCTATGTCTGTGTCAGTCTGCTGCCAAGTTTTTCTTCTATCGCCTCCAGAGTTTTGGTTCACGTTTGAGGTCTTTGATCATCTGGAATTGACTTTTGTACAGGGCAAGAGGTAGGGGTTTAATTTTCATTCTTCTACAAAGGTGATCCGTTTTGCTAACACCACTTGCGAAGATGCTGTTTCTCTTTGTTTCTTTTTTTTAGTGCTATATTTGCCTGAAATATGAGCGTGCTGAAATTATATGTGCTCAGTTTGGGGTCTTCAGTTTTTGTTCCATGGTGGTCCAACTGGTTGTTTTTGTACCAGTACCAAGCGTTTTTATGACATAGCCCTCGTATGTAAGTTTTGAAGTCTGGTATAGAGATCCCCCCTGTATTGCCTGTTTCACTAGGGTTGTTTGTGCTATTTGGGTCTTTTTGTTTTTCCAAATGAAATTTAAGATTTTTTCCAAGCCCTGTGAAGAATTACTCCGTTGGGGATTTTAATTGGGATTGCATTAAATCTGTACAAAACAGTTTGAGTCAGACTGGACTTTTTACTATGTTTATTTTCCCAATCCACTGAGCAAGGGAGGTCCTTCCACCTTCTGATATCTTCATCATTTTTTGATTCTATTCAAACGTCTATAGTTCAAAAGTCTTTCTGAGACACAGGCCCAATCTCTTAAACTGTACTAGCTCCTGTAAAACTCAAAAGACAAATTACATACTACTAACGCCAACATACGTGGAACTGAATACACTTCCTATTCCAAAAGGGAGGTAATACAGTGATAGTGTGAGGAAATACTGGACCAAAACAAGACCGAAAACCACCGGGCAAAACCAAGTCCGTTAGCTCCATATGCAACTTCTGGGAATTTATTCCAAAGGCGCTTAATGGCTCAGCTCTCCCAGGTTTGAGTGCAACAGAATCTTCCTTCCTTATGGCTGGTACACTCCCTGTATGCCATCTCTCCTTGGCAAATATCTTCACAGCTCTGGCATCTCAAATGTCCTTCTTGGGGTCTCTCGCTGCCACCAGCCTTCACATTCACAGCTTCACACAATGACTATCAGGCCTTCTTTATCAGGGGACGCCCTGCTGCACTCTGCCTAGCCTCCTGGCCTCTGGAAACCCCGGAGGAAGAACTGAGACCCCCCTTCAGTCTTTGCATCCTTCTTGCCTCTAAAGCCAGCACCACGGGAATGAAATTGCTGAGCTGGCTGCAAGTTCGGGATGGATCTCTCCTACTTTAACCACAATTTGCAAATTTTCTCTGCCCTGGACTTGTTGGATAGAAAAAAGGCCGCCACTGGGGACTCCAGCCCCGGCTCGCCATGCTTCCCACCACATGTATTCTAATTCTCCGAACCATCAATCTAAGCTCAGAATAAATCTTCCTTTTATAAGTTCCCTGCTCATGGGTGGTTTTATCACAGCAACAGAAAAAAGTGTACTTACTACAATGATATTTATTGATTTTCCATATATTGAACCATGCCCTGCATTTCTAGAATGATCCAACTTGGTCATGGTGGATGATTCTTTGTGTGAGCGTAGGTGAATTTGCAAGTAATTTTTATTTAGAATTTTTTTTTTTTTTGCTTTTGTTCATTAGGAGATGGGTCTATAGTTTCTCCTTTTTTGGTTGTATCTTTGCCGTGGTTGTGGTAATAGAGTGATGCTGGGCTTCATTAGAAGGATACAAACAGAGAACTCCCTCTGTTCGTAATCCTTTCTAAACAACTTGATTATAAATAGTTGTAAGTCTTTTGAAATCATTTTATAGAATTCTGCCATGAAACCATCTGGGCCTGGGGCTTTTCTTTGTTGGGGGAGGCTTCTTATTCTGTCTTCATATTCTCATCATATTATGGTTCTGTTTAAGCTGTCAATCCTTTCTTCTCTTGGTTGAGCTTTTATTGGTCGTTTAACTGTCAATCTCCTCTTTGTTGTAGCTTTGGTGATTCCCAATTTCAGATATCCATCCATTCTTCTAGGTTTCAAACTTGTAAGAGTATAGGTTTTTGAAGTATTCCCATACTATGATTGTCTGACTTTTCATTGTCTGTTGTGATATTTCCTCCTTCTCATCACAGATTCTATTGATTGGAGTTGTTCCTTCTTTCTTTTGGTTAAACTGGGCTAGAGGTTTGTGCTTATCTTGTTTTTCTCTCAAAGAACCAACTTTTTTGGAGTCATTGATTTTTTTGTATAGTTTTTTTATATCTATTTCATTGATCTTGCTCTGCGTTTTTGTTATTTCTTCGGTCTGCTGCGTTTAGGGTTCATTTGTTTCCTCTCAATGTATTTTTTTATGGCTGCAAGTGGTTAGATTGTTCCATTGTGCTCTTTTCTTGTTTTTCATGATTTTTTATGGGCACCTCTAGGGACTATAAACTTCCCTCTTGAACTGCTTTTAAAGTGTCCCTTAGGTTTTTGTTTGTTGTATTATGCTTGGTCATTCATTTCCAGGGATGTTTTTATTTCTTTCTTTTAATTTGAGTAAACTTTTTTTTTTTTATCTTTTCGAGACAGACTTCCAGCGGGGGTCTTACTATAGCGTAGCTATGGGCAATCTTGAGGTGCCTCGCCACAAGTGTAGCCACAATGATGAATTAGAAACACACAGCATTTCCCAGCTTTTCCATGGCTTGGAGTTGGAGCAGGAAAAGCTAGACATTAGCCACTCTGTGCTGTGGGCAGCTGCGGAAATGCAGTTCAGTACTGGCCAGAGACTTGGAGTGCTCCAGCCACTCGGTTACTAGAACAATAAGCAGAATGTGAGGCAAAACAGAGCACACAGTGTCGTGGCAGCATGGCAGAGTCGAGGTAACAGAAAGGGAAAGAGGGAGGGAGGACAAAACTGTCATAGAAAGAGATGCAGAGCAGAAAGCAGCCTGACTTCGCTGATCTGGGAGCTCCGAGTGGAGTTCAGAGAATGCACAGAACTCAGAGAATGCACAGAACTCAGCCCTTCAGAACTGTCCTGCATTTCTCAGTGCGACAGAGTGGAGCTGTCACCAGAAGCCTTCTTGAGCAGGCAGCCCCCAAGCCTGGTGCTGTAGGAAAAAATACATTTTCCTTACCTAAGGGACTCACAGAAAATGTGCCACGTGATCTCAGCCAGTAGGTATTTTGTGGCCCAGTGTGGCTCCAGCAGAATCCCACCAACGCGGCTCATTAAAACACACACACACACACCACACACCACCACACACACACCTTTACTCTAGCACTTGGGAGCAGAGGCAGGTGGCATCTTCTTTGACTTCAGGGCCAGCTCCTGTCTACAGAGGAGTTCCAGGACAGCTTTGGCCTACAGGGGAGCCCGGTCTCAAAAAGACCAAAAAATAATAAATACATAAAACACACACAACACACATACAGCGATACATGACTGTTGCTCAACAGAGAAGCCTGGGCTGGAATCAGAAGATGTCAGAGCCCAACTCAGCCAGCGTTCGTGAACATGTGACCCAAACGTACAAGTGGCTTTGAACGCAACTTTTGAATGATTCCAGGCAAACTTTCTTGCCCCCCTGTGGAGTTGCTGGGATGCTGTGTTTGCCTTTCATGCCAAAAGCACCATGGTTTAATAAAATGTTGACGACCTGACTTCTAGCCTAGCAATCTCATTATCTCACTTGGTGACTTGGGACAAGTCAATTATTCTTAGCCCTGCCCTTCTCTGACCACAGACTCTGCATGAAGTGGCAATGGCTTTCAGGATTTTAAGTGTTTGACCTTCCGCTTTTCTGCTTGGGCCCTAAGTGGGCTCTGCCTCCTCACAGACCCTCAGTTCCAGCGGCTGGGGCCTCTTACTGCCCACTACAGAAAGCTCTGTGGGTTCCTGTCTCATGTATTGAATGACTTCTTACTGAAAAATGAGAAGACTGGATTCTTGGTCCATCCATCTTTCCATCCAGCTTTTATAAAGTACCTACTGTGTGCTAGGCACTCTTTTAGATCAAAAGTTACTCCTTGTTATCCTCCTATGATTTCTAGATGTGATTTCTGCGAATTCATGTAATGCTTATTTTGCCCTTAGAAACATCCTTTAGTTGGGCTCAGAGTTTAGAGAACAAAAATGAATATTTAGATCTATGATTCATTGAATTACTGTAAGATGTCTTGTGATTGTTCTTTTTTTTTTTTTTGTTGCCTCAAGGTCAGGGTCGAAGTCTTCTAATTTTTTATTTAATATGGTTTTATTTTTGTGTTCTGTTCTTCCAGATTTGCCTTTCTAATTAAATTTCACCCAGAGAGATGGGAAAATGAGTTTGCCCTCCCCAGTTGCTCTCTGGAGGGGGAAGGGGCTTTTATAATAAGCCTGTTGGGGGCGGGGAGAAGAGATCGCAGCTGGTAGCAGGGAACTGGAATCACATATGCATAAATGAGAGGACCACCCAGGAGCTGAGGCCTGGGCCACCCTTCTAAAACAGATGCCCTGGTTAGGAAGAGCACTGTCTCCACAGAAACCTGAGAAAGGACCTTTTGTGAGGTATTTATCCCTGAAGTCTTGGGGTTGTAGATGCGGGGTAAATTGTGGATAGGACAACCTAAGATGTATGTTAGTGTATGTTCCACTACCTAAGATGTATGTTAATGTATGTTCTACTTCATAAGTTAACACAAATCTGCTGTGGATAGTTTTTACTTTACCGCCCCCCCACCCATTTTTTTAGTTCTTTGTATTTATCCGAATTTCTACCGTAAGCAGGTAGAGAAACAAAATCCATGGTAAAGGTAATTTTGAAATATTTATCATCTGGTCATTCTGGTGGGTATTACAGGATGTCTTTTGTGGGATACACAAGTTCTGATGTCAGGCAGGATTGTGGATAACCCAGGCCTTTGCAACCTAGCAACTGTTTCAAATTCAGCACCCTGTGCCCTCTCCCTTGGAAAACTCGGTGACATGGTCATCTCTTACCTCTATCTCTTCCCAGCCCTTTTCATTTATACCCCAGGGCAAAGCCGCCATAAGGGGGTGGGGGCAGCGAGCACCGTTTCTCTAGATCCACAGACAAAGGAGGCTGTGCAAATATTTGCATGCTTTTTGCTCCATGAGTCTGATGTGAAGGTAAGCATCTGCTTGCATCCAGCCAGGAATTGTTAGTGCGAGGTGGCAGCCAGCAGCCTAGCAGAATATTCATGATTTGAGTGAGCTGGGACTCTTTTCCGAAGATGGGTGGGCTCAGCTTTCGATGAATGCTGAGTGTTTCCTGGAGGCTGAGATGTGTGCGCATGGAGAAGACAAAGGAATCCACTGAAAGCGAGGGAGACGCTGTGAGCCGTGGCCCCCTTGCTGCTTCTCTGCTGTTTTAAGGTCATCTCAGGCATAGTCTGCTGCTCTAGAAGATCAGGACCTAGTATGCCTGACACAGTGCTGGGGGTTGTCCTAGTCAGAACTCTCTTTGGTTGCCAAGGACAAAAAAAAAAAATCCAATTTCTACTTTGCTCGGAGGAAAGGGGGAATATTTGGAATATGTACTTGAATAACCAGGCCTATATTGGTTTCCAGCATGCCAGAAATGCACTTCTCCATTGTGCCTGAAGATGTCTGTGAGCTAGTCTGTGGCACAGCCTCCCCGGGTGCCAGCTGAGTGGTCTCAGCTGCT
>VZQC01013699.1:227715-385725 GCA_009823505.1 Rhizomys pruinosus | reverse complement strand
TGAGAACTAAAGGAGAGAATGAAAAACTCATGAAGGACTAGAAGGAAAGAATGAAATAAACTCCGGAAAGAATTAAAGGGAGATTGACAAACTCTGAAAAGAACTAGAGGAAGAGGAATACAAACTCTGAAGAAGACTAGTAGGAAGAGGAATATCAACTCTGAAAGAACTAGAGGAAGAGAAATACAAACTCCCAAAAAGAACTAGAGGGAGAGAATGACAAACTGTGGAAGGAAGTGGAAACATTGAAAAGATCTCAGGCTGAAAGGAAAAAAGAAATAAAAAAAAAAAAAAAAAAAAAAAAAAAAAAAAAAAAAAAAAGGAAAGAAAAAATAAAAAAGAAAAAAAAAATAAACAAAAAAAGAAATTGAAAATTCATCCAATCAAGCAGGAAAGGAATGGAAAAAAAAAAAAAAAAAAAAAAAAGAATATCAGACTACCGGATAACACAGCACAGCTAGAAACCTCAAGAGATAAAGATTATGAAAATTAAAAAAAAAAAAACACAACAAAGAGTTAGAACAACCAGGAAATGTGGGACACCTATGAAAAGACAAACCTCCACATCGTGGGATAGAAGGAAAGGAGAAGAATTCCAAGAGTAACAGTATTGTATCAGATTCAACAGAAAAATAGAAGAAAATTTCCCCCAAACTGAAAAAAAGACAAACCATAAAAAACAAGAAGCACACAAAAACACCAACTAGACAGGCAGCAGAAAAGAAAATTCCCCATGCCATATCATAGTAAAATAATAAACACACAAAGAAAATAAATAAAAAAAAAAAAAGCCACAAGAGAAAAAAAGTTCACATTAAGGGAAACCCATCAGAATCACACCTGATTCTCAGTCAAAAAAAATCCAGAAGAACCTGGACCAAAGTATTCCGTGCTAAATACTTTAGATGCCAACCAGATTTCTATAACACAGCAAAAAGTGTCAATTCATAGGTGAAGGAGAACAAAGTAATTTCATGACATAAACAGAATGAAAGAACATACATGTCAAAAAAAACAAAAAAAAAACATACTTCAGAAGAATAACTCTGAATCATTCAAAGAACAGAGGAAAGAGCAATTATCCTTAAGCAACCCAAGAGAGAAATTAACAAAAGCATAACAAAATAAATAAAATACCTAGACCAAGAATGCAAATGGAAATAAGTTGAAAGAAAGAAAAGACACACATTCTCAATAATTGAACCTTAAATATTAATGGTCTAAATCCCCAATCAAAAGACATGACTGGGAGAATGGATTTAGGAAACAGAATCCATCTATATGTGCCTACAAAGAAATGCATACAGCCTGAGGACACACACCACCATTAAAGTGAAGGATGGAAAAAATATCCAAGAAAATGGTACCAAAAAGCAAGCAGGGGTGGAGGATGGCCCATACAGTAATGAGCACCACCTGCTTTTCAAGAGGACCGGGTTCGATACCAGCACCACATGGTGGCCTGAGAACCTATCTGTAAACTCCCATTCCCGGAGAACCTCCAGTTCCAGGGGATTCTGAGACCTCTTCTGACCTCTGCAAGCATTGCAAACACAGGTGCACAACTACATGCAGACATTACACTCATCACATAAAAAATAAATAATTTTTAAAAAAAGGCAAAGGCAGGAGAGTGGCTATTCTAATATCAGACAAAATAGACCTCAGAGTAAAATTTCAGAAAGACAAAGGGGCATTAACTCAATGAAAATTAAAGGAAATTTCACCATTTAAATGTTTATGCACCAATAACTGGTGCACTGAATTATAAAACACAACCGTCCGGATGCACAGCCACAGAATTTACCAGAAGCATATAGTAGGGGACTTCAATACCCCTCGTGAGGCCCCTGGTAGGGTCAACTGGTGAAATATAAACAGAGACACCTCAGAACTGAACTATACATACACCAAATGTGACCTCATATATCTACAGAATATTCCACCCAAACACGGGCGGCATGCACTTTCATACTCAGCACCACAGGAACATTCTCCAAAATCAACCATGTACTAGGACACAAAAAGAAATGTCAACAAATACAAAAGTATTGAAATTATTCCATGCATTCTATCGAGACCACAGTACAATAAAGCTAAATATAACACCAGGGTAAGCCAAACACTATAAGAGCACATGGAGACTAAATACAAACCCAATCCTGATGAATAATGAGTGGGTCAGGGAAGAATAAAAAAATAATAAATCATTCCTGGAACTACAACTAACATAACAAATACAACAATAACAAAACCTGTTGGGATACATTAAAAGTCAGTCCTTAATTTTATAGCCCTGTCCCCTAAAGAAAAACAGAAAGAAACAATAAATGATAACAGCAGAAAAAACACTTGAGAACAACAACAATGATCCAATGAGCAACAGGACGAAAATAACAAAAATCAGAAGCAGAAATCAATGAAATAGAAACAAAGAAAAAAACAAAACAAATTAATGTGTCAAAAACTGGTTCTCTTGAAACGATAAACAAATAGACAGACCTCTAGCCCAGTTAAACAAAAAGAAAGAAGAGAAGAGCCAACTCCCAAAACATAGCATTCGTGATAAATAAAAGGGGAAACATCCAACAACAGATAACGAAAAGACCAGAACTCTGGCAGAATACTTCAAAAAACCTACACTCAACACTAAATTTGAAAATAAGAAAAAAAACCTAAGAGAAATGGAATGAATATCTGAAATCTGGGATTACCAAAGTCTTAAAACAAGAAGAGATTACAGGCTAAACGCCAACTACTGGGAAAATGAAATGTAATAAGAAAGCTCCCAACTAAAAAAGCCCTGCGGCAGAGATTTTCCAGCACAGACATTCTATAAAACATTAACAGTCTTACAACCTTACTACTCAAACTTTTCAGTAAGATTACAAACAAAAATATAATCACAAATTCAAATTCATCAAGAATCGATCACTCTCATACAAACATCAAAAGATACAATCGAAACGAAAACTATAAACCCATCCTTTAATGAACACGATGCAAAACTTCTCAACAAAATACTTGAAAATCACTACAGACCACATCACAAAAAGATCATCCTCATGACCAAGCTGGATTCTACGAGATATCAGGATGGTTCAACAATTAAATCAATAAATCATAAAACAAATAATGGACAGAAAGACAAAACCACAGCAATCATCTCAATCGGGCATGAAAAGCTTTCAACAAATCGGCACCCTTCATGCTTACGTCCAGAGAGAATGGACTGGAGGGAATTCTCAATGTAATGTAAAGCATAAAGAACCCATGGCCAACATCTCAATGAAAAATTGACATTCCCTTAAAGGCAGGCAGGAACATGGCCAAGGCTGTCCACTATTAGCCACTCCTCTTTCAATATAGTGTTGAAATGCTTGCTAGGGCAATAAGGTGAGAAAGCAAAATTAAAGGTAGTACTAATCTGAAAAAGGAGTAAAACTATCCCTTTTTGCAGATGATATGATAGTTTTAATTTTTTATTATTTTTTATTTATTTCTGTATGTGTATAATTGTAACTGTCTGCATGCAAGTTTTGTGCCCCCGCTGTGTGTGCAATGCCGCGGAGGTCAGAAGAGGGTGTTCAGATTCCCCTGGAGCTGGAGTTCTCCGGGAATTGGAGTTTCAGACAGTTTCTTGGCTGCCATGTGGGTGCTGGGGATAGAACCGGTCCTCTGCAAGAGCGGTCGGCACTCTCAACCTAGGCCATCTCTTCAGCCCCAGGAATATATTTCTTAGCTGGATGCTAAAAACTTCACCAGGAAAACTTCTTATAAAATATTAAAATGATTCGGGTTTTTTTTCATTTTTTAGCTTAAGGTGATGATCCATGAGTACAAGCATCCTTCATAATGAAACCAATTTACAGGCTGTTGTGCCCAAACCCACACCCCACCCATCCAGCAGGGGGGTGGGGGTTGTATGTTCAATCCAAGTTGATCAATGAGTGTCCAGACTATATGTTGCTGTAGTTTCACCATTCACCCCATCGCAGCCCTTATATTCTACCATGCCCCTCTTCCGACAGATTTGTTCCCTAGGCTTATGATAAAAGGGCACAGGTGGATGAGAAGCAAAGCAGTCACTTTCTCTGGAGCTGTTTTGTCTTGGACTCTGGTCATTCTGGCTGTTTCTCCTTTCATGGGCTGACAGTTTGTCCAGGAATAACTTTCACGATCCTACTAATGAAGCACAGGCATTTAGTATATAGGTATTTAAAGAGCTACTAATAGTTATAGTTGGTTAACTTTGGTATAGACACATATGTTTGGATGATATGTTAAATCCATGAATTACACATTTTTTTCTGTTTAATATGACGGGTCTACTGTGGCTTTATATACATCTCCTAACCTGTCGAGGCTGTCGCTGTGGCCATCGCCATGGGTTATTCCTCCAAGGAGAGCCAATAGCCAATTAGATTTTGGGATATCAGGCATATGGCTGCCTCTGCTGCACAGTATTTCCAGGCAGGCGGGGTGTAGCTGGTGCGCTGATGGATGTCTTGCTTGACTCAGGAGAGACCTATTTGCTTATTGGTTGAGTGGCCTTTGGTAACTCTCTGGTATTCCAGAGGCCATCTGTACACTTGCATGTAGTGGTCTCAATACATCTTTCCCATGTTAATGTCAGGTCTTCGGCAGCAGAGCCTTATCGCCTCTCTTCTTGCAGGTATCCCAGTTTAGAGGCAAGGAGCCTTTACCTTTTGGGGCCTTGGATCCCTGGCCAAATACATCTCCCTGGTAGAATAATTCCATTGCTGATGTCAGAGCTCCTGTATTAATATATTTGCTTTAAGTCCGTAGCTTATAGAGACTTTAGTATTATATTTGGTTCTGACAGAGATAATCCTTTCATAGTTTTTATGGCCTATTTGTCCAATTAAAGAAGGCATTTTACCGCCGTTTATAATGAGATTACCTCTTATATAGTTGTCTCCAATTAATTTACAGTTGGAGAGCGACCTCCATCTATCATTCATATGTCTCCTTTTTTATGGGGAGGCAAGAAAGTCCGCCCATGTCAAAACCTTGCGGCACCTAAGGAAGTTTCATTAGGACTCATTAAAATAGTTGTTACAAGTAGGATCTACAGAGGGGTTGGGTGTTTATATGGCAATCTGAGGCTTTTCTTCCTTTCCATGTTCACGATGTTCAAATAGGTCAACCTTCAGTTGGCACTTTCTGGTACATCCTACTCAATGCAAAGCTGTATCGTATTCTTTCTCAGCCATTAAGTTGGTGACATTTTGTCTTGTTGGGGCCCCACAAATCTTTTCCCACTAGTTATTTTAAGGATTTAAATTGAACAATTTTTTTGACAAAAAAGGTTTCATGTCTATCTGTATCCCCCCGTTTTTTGATCCCCATGAGTCTCCAGAAGACAGTTGTATTATACGTAACTATAGGTTGGAATAAGGCAGATTTCATCAAAGATTCACTCATGTTGTTTTGGGGACTAGTATATGATTAACTTGGGAAGCAACTTATTTTTTTACGTTTAAATCATCTTAAAGATGCAAGAAGGTGATACTGTACAACAGAGAAATTATTGAGAAAACATTTATGTGTGCCATCCCAAAGTTATTGCTCTAAACACATTTATGTAAAAACAAATGTGGACAAACAGCGATTTATATCTCCATGAACTCAGATGCATTGCCGTTTTTACGAGTCTGTAAACAATGTTGATTAATCTACAAATTTTACTTTATTAAGTCTCCAGAGACACCATGTTTCCTATAGACAGTGTCTAGGCACGACTGGGTACTAGTTGAAACTCACATACAATACATATGCATTGAAATCGAATATCACAACGTGGTCCCTCTCCCCACCTCCCCCCCTTCCCAATTCACCATTCAGTCCATCTTTTTGATGCAGTCTTTCCTGTTGTGTTCTTTTACTCATGCATCCTCTCCATGAGAAATATTTATATCTGGTTTATTGGAACTACATCCACATATGAGGGACAAACCATTTTTTTTTTTTTTTTGTTTTTCTGGGAACTGTTGTTACTTCACTTAACATAATGTCTTTCTACTCCTCCTTTTCCTGCAAAGTTCCGTGTTTTTTTTTTTTTCATTTTTTTTTTTTACTGCTTGCATAAGAACTCCAGTTGGACTACATGACCACAAAATTTTTTCCCTCTATCATCCCCACTCGTCCCAGTTGAGGGGGCACACCTGGGCTGGTTCACAGCTTTTTGGCTATTGTGAACCGAGCTGCAATAAACACCTAAGCTGTGATGTATCTTTTGCAGTTAAGAATCTGTCTGTGGATATACCAGGAGTGCGTGATATTGGGGGTCAAAATGGCGAGGTCTCATTTTTGATGTCCTTCAGGGTCTACCCACAACTGTGTTTCCCATAGGGAATCATGTATAAAGTTTATACATTCCCCCGACCAGCAATGGATGAGTGTTTCCACTTTCCTCCACAATCTCTTCTCTGATTTGTTCTTTATAGTCCTTGAATATGTCTACAATTTTTTTCTAAAGTCAGTGTCTTAGTTTCCTTCCAGGGAGATCTCATTGTTGGGATCTTCTACAGGACTGGTTGAGTTCTGTGGGGATTTATTATGAACTTTTCTCATATTGTCGTTTTTCCATTGTGCCTTTGACATGTGTATTTGCTTGTGTTTTTTTCCTCCTTTGTTTGTTTGGCTTCTGTTGCTAATATCAAATGGTAATATGGAGGACTTGTTGGTCACTCAGTTTGGTTCCTGCTGGTTTCTTCCTCAGCTTTGGCTGTGCAGCCTAGAACCATGCAGCCTAGAACTGTGCAGCCTAGAATCACTGACACTGCTGGATCATCCTGACCACAGTAAACCACAGCACTAGCAGCTTATATTTTCCACCAGAGTACCAGTAGCTTGAGTAGGGGTTGGGGGGGAGGTTACTCCTTTGGCCCATGGGCCAGACCCCACCAGGCTGATGAGCATTGTGCCACTGGCTGTCCTATCCATGCACACAGTTCCTCTCTATGGTTCTAGTGGTGGGCAGCAGATGCCCAGGGTGAGTAACAGCAAGCCTGCATCCAGACACCCACCTGGGTGCTGAGTGTATGCACCACTGGCTGTCCTTCTGTTGACTGGTTTTCAAAGTTTTACATTAGGGATTTTTATCAGTTTTAATTCATTTTGTGTAAAGTAAGAGATTTTGATTTAGTATACTGTTTTCTACAGATAGATTATCTTTTCCTCAGCAGTCAACCATTTGTTCAAGTGACTTCTTTTGCACTGTAGGCATTGTAAGCTTTTAATGGATTTGTCCAAAATTAGGTGGTTATAAGTTTGTGGGTTTATATTTGGGTCCTCTGCTTCATATCCTTTGTCTACTTGCATGTACTCATGCATTACTGAATATTTTTTGTTATTATGGTTCTGTAGTATAATTTTCAGGCAGGTATTGTAATACTGCTAATATTGCTCTTTCTGCTTAGGGTTTTTGTATTCATTCAGTCATTTTTCCTTCCATATGATTTTTTCATTGAATTTTTTCTTTAATAATTTTATACATGTATACGATGCATTCTGATCACTATTTCCCTTACCCTTTATTAGCTTCCTCTGCTCCTGCCATACGAATTTTAGGAATTTTTTCTAATTCTGAAAACAATGTCATTGAGATTGTGGGGAGGATTGTGTGGGAATCTGTAGATCACTTTCAGTAAGCTTTACAGTACTTCTGCCAACCTGTGATGATGGAGGTCTGTGGGTCTGTTTATCTTTTAGTGTTTTCTTTATTTTTTTTCAGTGTCTTCTTAAGGTTGCTAATTACTGTCATTGCATTTCTTATTTAATGTGTGTGTCGGGGGTGTGTACGTCAGAAGACAGCTTGAGCAAGTTAGAACTCTTCTTCCATTTATGTGGGTCTTGAAGATCAAATGTATATGAACTACATACCATTAGATTGTTTGCACGCGGCAGCAGGAACTGACCTTAGGGTACTTTATTAAAGCAGCATGAACAGCATGTTCTAATAGGTGAAAATTTTCTCACAAAAGGTAGACTGGAAAGCAGTAGCATAAAGTACCTTATATATGATCTCCCATAATTCAGAAGATTGTATGAACCTTGGCATTTCCACATGAGAAGATACTGTAGCTTCATCCTTTGGGACTTACGTGTTATCCACTTAATAGCAAAATGTTCATTCTCAGGTAGGTCTTCATTATTAGACAAGAGGTTCACTGAATATACATATATATTTACACATGTGTGTGCACACATCCCCCCACTGGTCCCATATTCTCGGGGCACTCTCTAGGCAGATAACAGCACAAGAATAACCCACTGAGAGATAGGGAAAGAAAGGTATGCATGTTGATAAAGAGAGCATGCTGATAGAGTAAAGGAAGCTTAATACCACACATCATTTATTCCTTAGTAGACAAGCAATTCTTAGCAATACTGTTACTACTACACATATTTCCCCCTTGCTACCAATGGTTCACTGTTCACTTTCAGACTTTCTTTTAAAAGGACATCATTGTACCCAACTCAGCAGGTCAAGCAGTAGTCAGGAGGGCAGCTGGTACAATGTGACATTGGGCATAAACTAAAAGTGAGTCAGAAGCTGGGAACCAGGCTCCATGAAGTCAGTTACAAACTAGTGGAGTGTCTTAGAGCTAAGATAGCCATAGAGCTAAGGGCTCTACTTAGAATACCCAGTTCTAGGTCTGCCCAAGGCCACACTGAAAAGTAGGAAGACCCTGTGGTGTCTATTCTTTTGACCTTTGTCTCTTCCTTGGGACCGTCCTTTGTTTCTGTCTCCAGGGGATGCCTGTGTCCTTTCCAGGTCTACAACCCACCCTTCACTGCACCCTCCTGTTTCCATGTCTCAAATTTACTTGACTTTTCTTTTTTCTCTAAAACATACCTTCTTAGAGGCCTAAACCTTGGGAAACATCATGTAGATGATGTGCTAGGGCAATGCTTTCGAAGGGGCTGGTAGGTGCCACCTACTGGGGAATGTTCCCTTTTTTCCAAATTAAGTCCATGAAACTTTCATTGATTTATCTAGATGAAATAAAAAAATAGGCAAATCAGAAAAGAGAAAGATTGAGGAAATCATTTGGCCTCTGATGCTGTCCCAAATCCCATAATAAGTCTCTGAATGTGTTAACCATTTAGGAGAGATTTACAACAAAATTATGTGAGTTTATAAACAAAGAACATTTCTGTGATTATTTTTTAATCTTCCAATGCTTTCCAGTACTCTGTATCTAAAGTGGATGCTCATGCGATGCTTGTTAGTGAACCACATTGACAGAGACATAAAAATGCCTGTCCTATAATTCTGTCTGCTGTCACTCCCAGAGACATCCATAGTATGGCAATGTTGGAATCCATAGCTGAAATATGAAAGTGGCTTTTCACAGATGCTCTGGGACTTAATTGGCATAAAACATTGTCCTTTATGTTTAGTTCTAATTTTGTTGGCATAGGTGAAATACTTTTACTGCTTCATTTGCAAATGAGGAAATTAATTTGAATTTTAAGGCTCCTAGGAAAGCCCCCTTATTGGGTCCTAAAGTAACTCTTTTGCATTCTGTTGTTCGGAATTCTACAAGTGGAAGCTCTAGCTTTTTTTATTTAAACACTTTGTTTCCATTATGCAAATAAAGTAACGAAATGGACTCATCTGGAAAGCTATTAGAAAAATTGTCCTGTTTAGAGCTGCCTCCAGAGCTTCTGCTTCTATAAGCCTGGGTTGGGGCTCAGGTATTTGGAACTTAAAAATTGCTTGGGTTGTTTGTTACACGGGTAGTGCTGATACACATTGTGTTAGTAGGCTGGCGTCTTTGGTTTGAGCTAATAGAGCTGACACACATTTTATGTAGGAAAGAAAAGTTTATTCAGCTCAGGATTCCAGTGGCACCCTGGCTGCATCACATCCACTGCAGATGGCACCACATAGTGGTGAGTCATGCAATCGTGGCTCAGGCAGAAGGCTCAGGGGAAAGAAGGAAGCCAAAGATCAGGGAGTGGCCAGACTTGCTCTGTTATAACAGTTACTCACAGGAACTAGTTTTTGCTCGGAAGATACAATCCACACTGTAAGACTAGTGCTAGTCCCTTCTCACGGATGCTCATGCCCCAACCACCACCCATGAACATGTCTTCTTAAAGGTCCCACCACCTTTCAACCACACTATGATGGGGACTAGGCTTCTAGTACATGAGCTTTTGGAGGACACACACAATTAAATAATATCTAGACTCCAGAAGACACTAAACTCCGGCCTTCTGTGCCTGAGATAGCAAAATGAGCATATTATTTTTGGTTTCTTTTAAATCCAGTATCTTTCTGAATGGCACGTTAATAAAGGGAGGGAGGAAACCAAGTCATTAAAACCCCGAGAAGAGCTTAGTGGGAAACTGGGAATTCTAGCAACAAGCATTTTCCAGTCCATATTGTTGAAAAGGCTGTTTTTTTTTTTTTTTTTTTTTATCTTAATGGCAAATGGACGAAATAAGAAACAGTGGAATCCCTTTCTTTTCTTTTTTCCCTTCTAAGGAGCCATCCATATGTGGGTCAGGGGCCCTGGGATTGGTACACACAGGCTGTAAGAGAGCTTCAAATGATGCTTCTGCTCTGTTTTCCAGTGCTCTGGAAACCTATCATGGAGATGCATGGCCTTTCTTTTGATTTGAAGTTCTGGACTAAAGGACCTGAAAATTGAATTAGCTCAGCAATTGCTAGAAGAGCCATGGTGGAGTGAAAGCAAGTCAGAGAGCTTAATGTGCAGCTACATGCTATAGAAGCTTGGTTTTTGTAGCATTAAAGTAAATTTGAAATATCAGTACAACATGAATGAATCAAAATTAGAGTGCTAGGTCAAATATTAAAAGAATTTAGGTATCAGAATGTCATGAAATGGGTAACTACTAAGTAGACTTTGTTTCTAACTATAAATCCTTTACTCTTCTTTGTCCTGATGCCTCTCAAGTTTTTCAAATCAAAGAGTGGTTTTCAAAGAGTTAGCTTATGTCTATGTGTTAGCTTTTCAAAATGCCCAAGGAAGCCGACTTAAATGAGGAAGGATGTATTGTGGCTCAGTGTTTCAGTTAAGGTTTGGCCATCTCCATGGCAATGGGCTTCTAGTGAGAGAGTCTACCATGGTTACATGGACCATGTAACAGAGGAGGCTGCTCATAGTGACTGTGAAACAGAGAGAGACAGAGTGAAAAGGTTGATGATAAGGTACAGACTTCGAAGACCAATGCTCCACTTCCTCCAGCTAGGCGCCACAGTTCACAGTACCCATATCCTGATAGCTATGATTCCACCAGCAGATTAGGTGAAAAACCCTCACAATTTAGTTACTTCCTCAAGAACCTGCCTCTGAACCTTCCACGGAACACAGGCCATCAGAGAGTAAAACTTAAGAGATCGGAAATCAGAGATGAGATGTAAGTCAGAAGAACAGATACAAACAAGGAAAATGTGAGATAATATTTATTAGTACAAAATTAATTTGCAAACAAGCCATGAAGTTTCCTAGGATATGGACTAATTCTAGTAGGTCACAAAGCAACCTTCAGTAAATTCAGTCATCAGAGTAAATATAGCTAAGTTAAAATTCTAAACATACCTAACTCTACAACTCTAATTTCATGAGTTAGATGTCATCAAAGTCAGCTAGAATTGTAAAACTAGCTAGAACTGGTCATCATCTGTGCATGAAGAATGAGTGATTTAGTTTATCATATTTAAAAAACTATGCCTCCTCCTCCTAAATATTATGATCCTATAATATCTACATATAAGGAAAACATAATTGAAAACAGAAAGTAAAGAGCTAGAGAAAAGAGCAAGTCATGGCTGGCTTCACCTGTCAATTTGACATACTTGAGAAGAGAGAACCTCAATTATGGAATTTCCTCTATTGGACTGGCCTGCAGGCACCTCTGTGAGGACTTTTCTTGATTGTTGAGTGATAAAAGCAGATCCAGACCACTGTGGGTGGTACTACACCTTAGCAGGTGGTCCTGGGTATAAAGAAGCAGACTAAGCACAGACCAGAAGAGCAAGCCAGGAAGCAGCATTCCTCCACAGTTGGTACTTCAGTTCCTGCCTGATTTCCCTCCAAGACGGCGTGTCACTTGGGAGTATAAGATGAAATAAACTACACCCCCAAGTTGTTTTAGGTCAGAGAATTTTTATCACACCAATACAACTAAGTCATAGTATTAAAATATTTTAAATGGTATTAATGAATAAATATATGATTCTAGGTCTATTAATATTTCATTTTTTGGTCTTTTTGAGACAGGGTCTCCCTGTAGCCCCAGCTATCCTGGAACTCGTTCTGTAGACCAGGCTTGCCTTAAACTCAGAGATCTACCTGCCTCTGCCTCCCAAGTACTAGGATTAAAGGTGTGCGCACCACACCCGGCTTAATATTTCATTTAAAAAATATCATTCTACCTCATAGAAGTTATCAGTATCTTTATTAAATTTCAATTTTATAATCTTTCCTATTTTTATTTGTGTATTAGTATGTAGGTTTATGCATACATTACATGCATGTGTGCAATGTCAGCAGCGGATCTTTAGTGTCTCCCTCTATCACTCTTGCCTTATTTTCTGAGACACATCTTTCATTGAGCCTGTAGGTTACCAACTGGTCAGACTGCCTATCCAGCAAGATCCAGGAATCTGCCTGTCTGTCCCTGTAACCTCAGGCTTTACAGACACATGCTGCCATACTCAGATTTTACATGCAGACTAGAAATCCAAATTCAGGTCCTCATGCTTGGTGTTTACCCAGAAGACACTCTACTGGCTGAAATACCTCCTCAGCCCCTAAATTTCAATGCTAAACATTCATGATATTGACCCTGTTGATCAAGATCTGTCTCTCAGTGTGGACGTGTGTAGCATGGTCACCAAGAATCCTGTTCGAGCAGCTCTCTCCTAGATTTACCTTTTACAGAAATCAGACTCTTCATACATATAAATATATAAATATATATATGTACCATCTTGGAGAGAAATCAGGCAGGAACTGAAGTACCAACTGTGGAGGAATGCTGCTTCCTGGCTTGCTCTTCTGGCCTGTGCTTAGCCTGCTTCTTTATACCTGGGACCACCTGCTAAGGTGTAACACCACCCACAGTGGTCTGGATCTGCTTTTATCACTCAACAATCAAGAAAAGTCCTCACAGATGTGCCTGCAGGCCAGTCCAATAGAGGAAATTCCATAATTGAGGTTCCCTCTTCTCAAGTATGTCAAATTGACAGGTGAAGCCAGCCATGACTTGCTCTTTTCTCTAGCTCTTTACTTTCTGTTTTCAATTATGTTTTCCTTATATGTAGATATTATAGGATCATAATATTTAGGAGGAGGAGGCATAGTTTTTTAAATATGATAAACTAAATCACTCATTCTTCATGCACAGATGATGACCAGTTCTATCTAGTTTTACAATTCTAGCTGACTTTGATGACATCTAACTCATGAAATTAGAGTTGTACAGTTAGGTAAGTTTGGATTTTAACTTAGCTATATTTACTCTGATGACTGAATTTACTGAAGGTTGCTTTGTGACCTACTAGAATTAGTCCATATCCTAGGAAACTTCATGGCTTGTTTGCAAATTAATTTTGTACTAATAAATATTATCTCACATTTTCCTTGTTTGTATCTGTTCTTCTGACTTACATCTCATCTCTGATTTCCGATCTCTAAGTTTTACTCTCTGATGGCCTGTGTTCCGTGGAAGGTTATAAGTCATAAAGCACACAGTCCTGTGCTCTGTGGAAGGTCATAAGTCATAAATCACACCACCCTGTGTTCTGTGGAAGGTTATAAGCCATAAAGCACACAATCTTGTGTTTTATAGAGGGTTATAAGTCATAAAGCACATAATCCTTTGTTCTGTGGAAGGTTATAAGTCATAAAGCACACAATCCTGTGTTTTGTGGAAGGTTATAAGTCACAAAGCACATAATCCCATGTTCGATGGAAGACTATAAGTCATAAAGCACAGAATCCTGGCTGTTTCAATGCATCTCTCTTCATGCATTTGTTCTCTTTCCGTCTGTCCAATGGAACTAGAATTCTGACAAGAAGTGGCTGCATATATCCCTGTTGCTTTGACACCCACTGCTGACTCTGTCTCTTGTGAGGAACACACCCTGAGGCTTGAGGGTTGGTGTGATGACTCATCCTGTCAAGTCCTGAACTTGAGATGATTTCAATCCTGTATGTTAAAGTTGGCTTGGACTAAGGATCTGGACTCTTGTTCCTGGAGAGAGATTGTCAGTCTGAGAACTGTGGATTTCTGAGAGGAAAAACTGTGTCAATCCATTCATATAATTGTAGAGAACCTTCTGACCTTCGAGGTTCCTTGTTTGCCAAGAAGAATGTGAGTCCTGCTTCCCTGAATGGTTTTTCAGTATTTTATTTATTATTTTTATTTTATGTCTTTTTCTTACTATTTTTATTGAGCTTTTGTACATTTCACACAACAGTTCTTAATCAATTTTAGACTCCTTCCTCCATCCATGCCCCCACACCCTCTCACTAGGCCTCATGTATTCCAGCATACATGTTAAGTCCTATCTGGTCAAGCATTTGTATGCAGATGCCCTTTGGTGCAAGTTCATCCTCTAGAGGCTAGTCAGCCTCTCTAGAGATCTTACGGAGAGTCTGCTCTCCCTTATCCAACAGTAATCAGTGTCCAACAGTTCGGCAGTCTATGGCCAGCCCACCACTCATTTCTCTCTCTCCACTCTGGGCTCGCATTTGATTGAGTTGGCATGGATCTTATGCTCAATGCCACCATTGCTGAAAGTTCTCACAAGCAAACTTCCAGTGGCCTAAAAGCCTCTGTTGTTCTATGTTCATGGATCAATCCTGGCACTTAAATCTTTTTGCTCCTTTTCTCCAATGGTCCCTGAGCTGCGGTGGGTGAGGATTAAAAAGGAGTCCTATCCAAGGACATACACTCTGCAGTCTCTTATTCTGTAAAACTTAGCCAGTTGTGAGCTTCTGTGTACATCACACACTGTGTTACAGGGAAGCTTCACTGGTGAGAGTTGAGGGATGCACTAGTATTCTCTCCAGCCCCCATTCTGTTATGTTTCATGAGCCTTAAGTATAAAGATTCCCCTGTGGATGTGTGTCACCGAGGGATGGGCATCTCTGAGACTGTGTGTCACCAGTTGTGGAACTATGCAGTAGCCTTCATCTATTGCATAAAACACTTATTTGGTTGATGGAGTTTAGTATGCTTGTCTGTAAATATAATGATCTGTATTTAGCATACTGTAAGAAACTTCATTTGTCTAAAGATATGACAGAGAGAGGGTTTTCTCTAGGATCTATGACCTCTCCAGCCATGTCCCACTCCTGTGTTTACCACTGAGAGAGCTTTAAGTCCAATTAGATATCTAGTGGATACCCAGAGAACAGTGTCAGTACTGCATTGATGGTGGTAGTTTACTGTGCCTGTAGTTATGGTTATTAGACTTTGGGGCTGTTTTGGACCATTGATTGATTTTCTCCCTTAGCAGCTTGCATAGTGTCCTCTCGAACCTGGATAGTCAGTCTTCATGGAGAAGGCTTCCAGGTCGGTTCCTGCTCCATTGTTCCAAGTCCTATGTCTGAAGTACATCCTGTCTTCAGCAGTAGGGTCTTACCTTTGAGTTCTAGGAGTCACTGGGGGCTGTGGCAAAAGCCTGTGTTATTTTGGGAGTCTCTTGGACTACTCTAACCAACCACTCCAAGGGAGGTCTCCACTGTCCGTCACTGTGCTCCTTGCCATACAACCCCCAGGTGTCCACACGCACTCATCTTTCAACATCGTATGTGTATTTATTTCTCAGGGGGTCCTGAGCCAACATATTTCCCTCTGACTTCACACACCACACAATCTCCAATCATCTCTTCTCTCTCTCCCCGCATCCAACCTCCTTCCTCCCTCCTCAATCCAATTGCCCCCATTATCCCTACCCTCCTCCCCATAACACCTGCTTCTCACCTTCCCCTCTCTCCCTAGTTCCTTCCTCCCCCACCTCCATGGTCCTGTGCATGTCTCTCCTTTAATCCCTCCCAGACAAATGCTCCCACTTTCTCCAGGTCCCCTTTGGTAATATCTGTTCCCTATTATCCCTTTCTTTTGGGGTTGTTCTTTCCCTTTACTTCTCTGTTTCCTTTTCATTTGCCTGGATCCCGCTGTTACATATGTTACTCACATATAAAGGACTGGTGCTAGGATCTGCAAATGCCTGCTTTTCTGAGTTTGTGTTACTTTACTTAGCATAAGTCTCTAGTTCTATCCATTTACCTACATATTTTACAATTTCGTCTTACTGCTGAGTAGAACACCACTGTGTAGATGTACTACATTTCTGTTATCCATTCCTCAGTTGAGGGACATTTAGGTTGTTTCCATTTCTTAGCTATTGTGAAGAGAGCATCAGCATGGATGCACAGGTGTCTCTGTGGTAGAATCAGTCCTCTGGGTATATGCCGAGGAGTGGTATAACTAGAGCATACGGTAGATTCATTTTTAGTATTTTTCAAAGTTCTCCACATTGCTTTCCATAGTGGCTGCATGAGTTTGCATTCCCACCAGCAGTGGATGAGAGTTCTCTTTATCCACATCCTTGCCAGAGACTTCTGTTTATTTATTTTAATTTTATGTCTATGTTTTGTCTGCATGTATGTAAGTGCACCCACGCATACAATGCCTAGAAAAAGAGGTTGGGTTCCCTGAAACTGGAGTTATGGACAGCACCATATGGGTGCTGAAAACCAATGCTTGATCCAGGCAAGAGCATTCAGTGCTCTTAACTGCTGTGTCATTTTTCCAGTCCACTCCAAACTCTATTTTTTTGTGTGTTTGTGTTTTGATTTTTGTTTCTTTGGTATAAGTTTTCCCTGTAACTCCAACTGGTATGGAAGTTGCTATGTAGACCATGTTGACCTTTGTGTCACAGCGATCTGCCTGCTGCTGCCCCCAGAGTGCTGGGATTTAAGGCATGCACCATGCCTAGCTAAGTGTAGTTTTTTTTAAAATACTTATCCTACTTGGTATCTCTAAACTTCTTGGGTCTTTGGTTTGGTGTAGCCTCCATTTGGGGATATCCTGGTATTGCCTGCATGTATATAAGTGCACCCATGTTGTACAATGGCTGTGGAGGTTAGACGATGGCATTGGATCCCCTGGAACTGGAGTTATGAATGGTTGTTAGCTGCCATGTGGGTTCTGGGAACTGAACACAGGTCCTTCTGGTGTGCCTTCACTACTGAACCTTCTCTCTCTTGATATATATATATAGTTATATAATATATATATTATATATTGTATTAGTATTTATATATTTTACTTGTGTTTGCCAATGTGGATACTGTTTATAGTATTTTTTAACTTATTTTTGTGGTCTTGAGGATGGGTTATGAGGACTGACAAAAGCTCTTCAAGAGCTCAAGCCCTGAGCTACATCATAGTCCAAGAGAACATGCTGGATGAGAAAAGAGCAACTTTAGAAGTTGTGCTTCAATTTTCTTGTTACACAGGCAAACCATGATTATATTCTTGTACTTCTTTTTTTAAATTTTTTTTTTGTATGTGTGTGAATGTACTGTCTGCATGCAGGTCTGTGCACCCGTGTCGTGCAAAGCCACGGAGGTCAGAAGTGGGTGTCGGATTCCCCTGGAACTGGAGTTAAAGATGGTTCTCAGCCACCATATGCATGCCGGGGATCCAACTCAGGTCCTCTGCAAGTGGATGAGTGTACTGTCTGCATGTAGGTTGGTGTGCCTGTATTGTACAATGCCTCAGAGGTCAGAAGAGGGTGTCAGATTCCCCTGGAACTGGAGTTATGGGACATGTGGGTGCCGGGAACTGAACCTAGGTCCTCTGCAAGAGCAGTCCGTGCTCTTAACTGCCGAGCCATCTCTCCAGCCCTACTAATTACTTTCTTAAGAAGGGCTCACATACAAATGACCAGGAGAGTCTGAAAAACAGAACAAAGGTGGAAACTTCAGATCATATAATGATATCTAAACTACATGGCTAATGATTCTCTCTCTCTCTCTCTCTCTCTCTCTCTCTCTATATATATATATATATATATACATTATATATATTATAGATTATATTATATATATGTGTGTGTATGTGTAGATATATAATAAAGATGGAAGCATAGAATGATTCTCACTACTCGTAAGTTAACTGTGTTCCTTAACACCTAACATAGGTGTTATGTTCTGCTTCCAAAACTAAGCATGCAACATCCCAGGGTATTTAAGACTAGGGTTATAAATTTATATACATAGAAGGAGTAATTCCAAGTAAACTGCAAGAGAATATTCCTTTCACAGGTCCAGCTATGCTACAGGGAGTTGTATTTTGTAACCATGGAGCACCTGAGTTCTGGCTGGTTAGATTCCAGGGAGCTAAATTTTGGTGCCTATTTTCATGCAAAGGATTTGGAAACGTCTCAAAATTTGCTTGCTTCAGTTGTGAGGTGTGGCTACAGGTCTGCTTCATGTTAACACTGTGATATTCATTCAACTCTCACATTTTCCTTTGTCATCAGTCTCTTCATGTCTTCTCCTTTTGGCCTGTATGCTACGTGCGATCTGTATGCTATGTGTTATCTATGCCTCGTGTGATCTAGGATAACCTCAGTTTTTCCAAGTTCTGTTTTGAGCTCTCAGGTTCCACCTCAGTTTTCCGAGGCTATGTGATATAGTGAAACATTAATAGGTGAGTCTAGTCCATCAGGCAGCAAATGACAAGACTTGAAGCCTCCACTGAGCACTGACCTGCAACCTCAAGCCTCAATCGTTGGCCCTGTCCAGGCAGTTGGGTTTCTACCTGCCTCATGTTAACAGCATCAGTCCCTTCTGCTCCTGGTTTTGGCCCTGGATCTTCACATGCTCTGATGGCTCTCAGATACTGCTACTTATGGCCTTTTTCTAGTTCCCTTCTTACCATTTATGGTTAAAAACTTTTTCCCATTTATCTGGGTACAGGGTGGAGTCTTCCTAGAGAGGAAGCCTGACCCAGACCAGTGCCCTGCCTCTCTCTAGTCTTGTGTTTAATGTCTCTTTAACGATGATTCCTTCCTGAACTTTTCTGTTACAAGTCCCACCTGCTTCATCCTCATTGCATACAGGTGCTCATTTGAATGTCAGGTTTGAATTTGTTGCAGTGTTCTGTTTTCTCTAATCCTGATGCCTCTGTTCCTGGCTGTCATCCCTCTGTCTCCCCATTTCCTAATTAGTCCCTTTGTCTGAGCTTGCCTGAATGTATGGCTCTCTTTTTAGATCACTTCCTTTATCTCTATCAGGCTTTCTATTATTCCAAATAAAAGCCCACAATAGCTTTGAATTGTAATTAGAGAGGGGGAGAAGGTGAACGCCTAGATAAATTTGTCAAGCCAGATGCTGCGGAGCCTAACAGGTGGGGAATGAAAAGGAGAATGATGGAGAAACAGGTGACCAGCACTTATCAGGAGAAAGTAACAGGAAAGAGGATCTCTGCCACTACTGATCGCCTCAGGAGGCCACATACCCAACAATGTAGAGAGCATGTCAATAAGCAAAGTGAATTTAAGACTTAGCCAGAGGGTGTAAATATGATCTCATACGTTTCACTGAGTTATGATAGCATGGAACAGTGGTAATTGAAAAATGTCTCCATTAGAAGCAAGTTTTAATTTGGGGGATGTCCGTAATTTTCCTTGACTTTCTCCTTTGAAAATGGATGCACTGGAGTTTTATTCTAATCTCCTTCCTGTTTTGCCCTCTCTTTATCTCATGGCTTTTCCTACAACATGCCTTGCACACTATGATTCAGTCAATTTATGTTTTCTAGCTTTTGAAAAAGTACAAATATCTAAATAATGATAGAAAAACTTACAACTGTTGAAACATGATGTTAAATATAAAACGAGTTACTAGTCATTGTTGCAAAATATAAAGATCCCAACAATACCATATTCAGCTCTATGCAAAATCTACCACTATTAAGTAAATCATAGCTGCCTGTCTGTCTGCTTTGGAGAATTTAACTTTTTCTCATGTGATCTTCCAAAAGATTCTTAAGAGACATTTAAGTGAAAAATTTGTTCTGCATAGAGGCAGTTTACAACACAAGGAAGCACTACAGATAAGAAATAATTTATGTTTTCCAGAAATAGAACAAGAAGCTTCATCAAGGAAGAAATGCTGGAGAAAGGAGCAACAAGAAGTTGTGTTTCCATTTTTGATATCTCAGTATTTTAAGGCTAGAACACAGGGGTTAGATTTGTATGTAAATTCTAATTCTGCTTTGATGACTTTGATCGAGGTGCTTAATGTCTCTGAACTCCAGTATTCCTATGTGTAAAAAGAGAAATATTACATATTACATTGGGTTATCTTAAAGGACTAAAAGAAGTAACATGTGGAACATCTTTTGGCATACAAGAATTTTAAGTGTCATGATCACTGCTATTTATGAAGCATCCAAGATGGAGGCTCAGCAGGTGGCACCTGAATGGGACAGAGTGGATTTCTTAATTCACATTACTTTATAAGGATCCAAGTTCTTGTCTTCAAACAAAATTTTACAATTTGATGTTAGAAATTTTGGCATCTGAAAGAAGTTTAGAAACAAAAATCAACAAAAAAGAAACATTTCAGCATTCAAAAAAGCAAATACTCAAACCCTCTATATAGGTCATGAAAGTAGATCTATTTTTTCTTCTTTTCCAGGATGAAAATCAACTTTCTCAGTTGTGTGTTCTGGCTAGAATATTATTTGTAAAATCCCAGGAACAAAAAATTTCCAGGAACAATTTCTGTTTAAAGAACCAATCTTTATGGGGCTGGAGAGATGGTCAGTGGTTAAAAACACTGGCTGCTCACAGCAGAGGACCTGGATTCAATTCCCAGTACCACATGGTGGCTGACAACTGTCTGTAACTTCAGTTCCTTGGTATCAAATGCCTTCTGCTCTCTGCATGTATTGCACAACATGGATGCACTTACATACATGCACGCAACACACTCACACACATAAAATAAAAAATAACAAATAAAAATCTTAAAAAAAGAACCAGTCTTGTTTATTGAGTCTTGTAAATCATCATCAACAAACATATCTATCTTTCCAATTTGTATATTTGTGAACAGAATATGTAATTAATAAAAGTGGTAGACATGTAGTTTTGAATGAACAGTACTTTAGGAGACATGTGCTCTCTGCCATGGTTATAAAAGCCTATATTCTTTCTATAAAGAAATATTAGGGATTCTTGAGAATAAAACATTTGGGACTCAGTTTTCTAATCCTGAGTCCAACGTGTGCATGGAAAGGCATGAAAATAATGATGTCATAGTTACATGACATCTAAGATTTCAAGTGTGTTTAGTACCTCTGCTCTAAAAGCCATGGTTTTTGAATGAATTATTGTGCAGTGTTCTGTATATTAATGATGAAACCAAGAAAAGGAGTCAATTATGTTCCTTTAAAAGTATGAATGATATTTATATTTGTTTTTACTGGTAATGTCTGCTTTTCCACGTTCTTTGGAATCATGTCAGTAATAGCTGTTTTTTATATTTTTGGGGTAAATACAAAGCTATGACCTTGTATGTGTGTGCAAGGCACTACTACATCTATCTGTTTCCATAATACTCTCTATTGCATTCGTCTCTATGCACGTGCACCAGCAGTTCCCTGAAGGCTGGAGCTTAAGTGGCTGTGACTTTCCACAGTTTGGCACATCAGCTCCATATGGTGGGCTGAACTAACTGTGGAAACAGTGGGCCCAAGCGGTGCGGTGTGCTGAAGGAGCAGTGGTCAATCAGTCTCCTCCGGAGGGCATGCTGGTCACAGCTGGGAAGTGTCTTGGGAAGGGAAGTGTGTGATGATCCTAAAGTATCAGAGTTTGGGCTAGGACTAATTTTAACTATTTTTCAAATCCTGTGAACATTGATGTGATCTAGGAGAAACTGAAGAGAAATTGCCCAAGTGGTTCTCAAGAAAGGAAGCACTGCCCCCTGGGGGCATTCTGGAAATGTAAGCATATTTTTGCTTACATGATTGGGTAGGTGGCTGTGGGGGTGTTAGTAATGTCCTATTCAAGGGTTTTCAATGTCTTGCCACCGGTGGGAGAGCTCCGGTGTTCTTCATATCTTACAGGATATTTCAGCTCAGTCATGAACTCTGTTTGACATAGAAACACAAGTGCTTTTTGGTAAATGTTAATGCACAACTTATTTTCTGGTTTGTGCAAGGACATATAAATTGAGGGAACAACGTAATATTTAATTGCATTTGGGAATTTACCTAATCCAGCATTTCAGAAAATCATATAAATGACTGCAATTTTGGTCATGCATGTAAGGAGCTGACATACACAACCATGTTAGTTCACATGAGTATGAATCTGCAAAACCACTATAGTTCTCTTTCCATGTCTAGTGGTCCAGTAGGATGGTGCACAGAACATCAGTGAGTCTTCTTCTATAAGTCAGGTCCAAGGGCTTTTGTAATCTTACATATATGTGGTAGTAGTTTGCGAGAGCTGTGCACTGGCTGGCCTAGAAATCTCATTTTATTTTCTCACAATTTGGGGGTTAGAAGTCCAAGGTTAAGGAATCGGTAGGATGGATTTCTTCTAAGGCTTCTTTTCCTTGGCTTGTATTTTTTGTAGGTGACTAACTTCTTATTGTGTGTTCACATGGTTGCCTTTCTCTATGAATGGGTCTTGCTTCTTTCTGCCTGAGCCCTAATCCATTATTTTTGTCCAATGTATATTTTTATTGAATTTTTGTGCACTTCATACTAAACATCTTAATCATTTTTATACCCCCTCTCCATCTGCACTTCAAAGTCCCCTCACTGTATTTGCATATATGCATTCTGTCATATATGTTAAGGCCTATTGAGTTAAGTTTGTGTACCCAGATGTTCCTCAGTGCAAATTCACCCACTGAAGACTAATCAGTCTACCTAGAGTCTCTCCCTTAAAGAACATCAATTCTCTTTCACCGAGAAGTAATTAGTTGCCAATAGTTCTTCAGCTAAGGTTGAGGCCTTGTGGCCATCTTCATAGTTCTATGATGTGTTTTAGTCTGATTGCAGGGTCTTGTGCTTGCTGACACCATTCCTGTAACTTCATATTAGCAAGGTCTCTGGAGCCTGAAAATCTCTGTTTCCTTATGTTTAAGTACCAACCCTGGCTCTTGCAGTCTTTCAGACCTCTCTTCTGCCATAGCCCCTAAGGAACAATTTGGTGAGATTCAATATAGGAGTCTTATCCAGGGTCACGCTCTCGGCAGTTTCGTGTTCTCTTTGCTTGGGCCAGTTGTGGCCTTCTGTGTGTATCATAATTTATTGCATGAGGAAGCTTTGCTGGTGAGAGTTGAGAGATGAATTAGTTTCTCTCTATCCTCTGTTCTACCATGTTCCATGAACCTGGAGCATAGAGGTTCCATTGTTGATGTGTCACTTAGGGCTGAGTATCTCACAGACACATATTCTTTGTGTGTGACCAGTTGTGGGACTCTGTAATAGTCTTCCTCTGTTGCAAAAAGATGCTTCTTTGTTTTTTTCATTATCATAAATTTAATTTATTAGAAGTAATTCAGTTTCGAAAAGTTTTAAGTTACAGAAAAGAGCAGGTAAGAGTCAGAAACAGTGAAAGATTGGGAGCACTGTCATTCATGGCTTTATTTAAAACATGCTGCACAAAGAATTACTAACTTTGAAGTTTTTAAGGAGAAATTCTTGAGGAACTTAATACACTATATACATAGCACTGTACAAAGAGCACTGAAACAGGACCTAAAACTTCTATAAATATAAAACTCTTGAATTTGCATGAAAATACCACCCAACAAAGCTAAATCTTACAAGTCATCTGGAGGCCCTATGTGTTGTTTTTTAAATAAAAGAAAACTAACTTTGATTTCATAATTTATGATTGATTAAAAAGCAAATATATAGACTTCCATTTAAAAATAAACATTTTTTTTCAATTTGGCATAGCGTGTAATAAGAATTCCTAGGAGCTAAAAGCAGTCATTCCAATTGTTAAAATTAGGAGAAAAAATTAGTCGTTTAGAGATTCTAGTACTGCCATTAAATTTATCATAAGTATTTTATTTCTGTCAATTATTCAACCTTTTCAGTTTCTCTACAAATTACTTCATATTTTTTGTTTTAAAATACCAGGTCATTACCTTGAATATGAAGCCTCTATGACAGAAAGGGAGATGCAGCTCTCTGTCCCTTCTACTTATTTAGTAGCCGTATAATAAGCAAGCACATGCACTTATCACAAATGTTTTTCTATTTTAATAGACACATTTGAAATAAATCTCAATTTTTTTGGTCTTTTCGAGACAGGATCTCCCTGTAGCCCCAGCTGGCCTGGAACTCACTCTGTAGACCAGGCTGGCCTTGAACTCACAAAGATCCACCTGTCTCTGCCTCCTGAGTGCTAGGATTAAAGGTGCACCACCCAGCAAATCTCAATTTTAATAGTGATTTAGTTCCAAACAGTTCTCCAACTGTGTGCTATGTTCCAATCAAATGTTACATCTGATAATGCTTTAAAACAATAGGAAGAAGTGTTAGATCGTTCACTTGTGCTCTTTCTGTTTTTTTAATGTAGGCACTTAGAGCTATAAACTTTCCTCTTAGGACTGCTTTTAAAGTGTCCCATAGGTTTCGCTGCGTTGTATTATCATTGTCATTCACTTCCAGGAATGTTTTTATTTCTTTCTTTATTTCTTCCTTGACCCATTCATTATTCAGGAGAATGTTGTTTAGTCTCCATGTGTTCTTGTAGGATGTAGGGTTTATCCTGGTGTTGATATTGAGTTTTATTGCACTGTGGTCTGAAAGAATGCATGAGATTATTTCAATCTTTTTGTATTTGTTGAGTTTTTCCCTGTGTCCCAGTATATGATCTATTTTGGAGAATGTTCCATGGGGTGCTGAGTAGAAAGTGTATTCTCTGGTGTTTGGGTGGAATATTCGATAGATGTCTGTGAGGTCCATTTGGTGTATTGTATCATTCAGTTCAGATGTCTCTCTGTTTATCCTTTGTCCTGTTGATCTGTCTAAAGGACTTAGTGGGGTATTGAAGTCCCCTACTAATAATATGCTGGGATTAATCTGAAGCCTTGAGATCCTGAGAGTTGTCTTTAACATAGTTGGTGGCGCTGGCCTTTTGTGCAAATATATTCATGATTTGTGAGATCTTCCATCGTCGATTGTTCCTTTAAATGAAGATATAGTGGCCACCTTTGTCTCTTTGATTTCTTTTGCTTTGAAGTCTAATTTTGTCTGATATTAAGGATTAGCGACACCTGCTTTCTTCTTTGGTACCATTTGCTTTGTGATATTTTCTTACCATCCCTGTCCACCTTAAAAGTTGGTGTCTGTTCTTGAAATTGAGATGGGGTTTCTTGTAGCAGACAGCATATAGACTGGTTTTGTTTCCTAATCCATTCTCCCAGTCTATGCCATTTTATTTGGGAGTTCAGACCCATTAATATTTAAGGTTTAAATTGAAAGATGGATGTTTTTTCCTTTCACCTTATTATCCATTTGGATTTTAGTCCTCTGATATCTACTCCATAATGTTTAAATTATTTTATTAGTTTCTTTTCCTAGGTGCTTGAAGATAGTTCCTCCTCTCTCTTGCCCTTTGAATTGCTTCAAAGCATGTTTCTGGAGAGTTGGTTTTCCAGACAGTATCTAATCATCTTGTTTTTGTCTTGGAAGATTCTTTTCTCTCCTTCAACAGTAATTGACATTTTTGCTGGATAATAGTATCGGGTTGCTCCATACTCTTTCTAAACACTGCTCCATTTTTTCTTGCTTTCATGTTTTGCAGCGAGAAGTCAGTTGTTAATTCTGATAGGTTTTCTCCTTTGTATGTGGGCTTGTTTTTCTCTTGTGCCTTCAGAATTTTATCTTGTTTTGGGGCATCTAGCATTTTGACTAAGATGTGGCCCGTGGAGATGTTTCTTTTTCTGAATCTTTAGTCTTTTGGAGTCCTGTGTGCTTCTTTGTATTTGAATGGGTTTATCCATTTTTAGTTTGGGAAGTTTTCATTTACTTTATTCTGTTAGATACCTGATCAATACCATTCTCTTGGGACCCTTCTCCTTCCTCTATTCCTATGATGCCGGAGGTTTGATCTTTTCATAGAGTGCCGTATTCAATGGTTGTTCCATTTTGTGTTTTTTTAAGAATTTTTCATAATCTTTTTTTGGTTTTTTAGTTGCTCTGTTTTAGCTCCAGATCTGATATTCTTTGCTCATCTTCATCCATTCTATTTCCTGAGGCTTTTTCCCTTATCTATCTTTCTTCTGGATTGGATAAGTGTTCTATTCCTTTTTCCATTTCAGTCCTGTGATTTTCCTTAATATACTCCATTCCTTTTATGAGTGTTCTTCTTCTCAACTCTTTTTGGTGCTCCTTATTTCGTTGTTTGGCCTCATTTTTCAGTGTTTCTACCTTCTTAAGGTGTTTGTTTTTTTCTCTCTCTTGTTCTTTTTTTTTTTTTTTTTTTTTTTTCTTCCTCTAGTTCTTTATGGCATTTGTCAATCTCTCTTTTTTAGGTCCTTTTTGAGTTTTTTCATTCTCTCTCTATACTTCTCTAGTCTTCCTTTAGTTTGTCATTGTACATCAGCACTAGTTCCTGCGATCTTTTTTGATTTTCATTCTCTTCCTCTTTACTTCTCTGAATCTGCTTTATTTTCTTTAATTTTACTGCATAGGTCTGCAATTATTTCCTCTAAGATCTGTTTTCTGGGGTCCAACCTCCAGGGGGAACCGATTGTGATTGTCTCCTACCGGGTTGGTAGATGTTGATGCAGAATTATCCTGCACCATTCCAATATGCGTCTCTTCATCATCTCCCTGAAATGCGGGTTTCCCTTTTGTGATTCAAATCCCAAATGCCTTTACAGTTTGTTGAAGGCTGAAACTTGTTTTTAAATTTTGCTTGCCTCCTTCCAATGCCTTTTTTTCCCCTCCCTTCCCTTCCCCTCTCATTGTTTATGGAGGGCTGACTTGTCTAGTTTTCAGGCTTTCACTTTTGTTTACATTTGGATACTGGAATTCTCTTCCTTTCCTTCCCTGAAGCGGTGGTGGAACGATCTAACAACCTAGCTGACTGAAAAGTAAAACTTGAAGAGACAACAAACAAATGAACCCTAAACCGAACAACAGGAAGAAATATACAAAAATCAGGAGCAGAGATCAAATGAATAGAAACAAAGAAAAACCACCAAAAAACCAATGAATCCAAAAGCGGTTCTTTGAGGAATAAACAAGATAGACATATCCCTAGCCTCATGGTTAGACCTGTCGCCCAGTTAACAAAAAGAAAGAGGAAACAACACTAGTAACTCCAAATCAATAATATCTGTGATGAAAAGGGAAATATCAACAAAGAAAATAATGAAAAGATCCAGACAATCAGTATGGAAATTACTTTTAAAAAACCTATACTCTACTACTAAGTTGAAAAACCTTATGAAGAGAAATGGATTGAATATCTGAAATCTTGGGAATCACCAAAGCTCAAATACCAAGAAGAGATCGACAGCTAAACAGACCATAATACATGAAGAAATTGAAGATGGTAAAAGCAGCCTCCCAACCAAAAATGCCCAAGCCCAAATGGTTTCACAGCGAATCTATTATAAATATTCAAAAAGACTTACAACCATTAATATCCAAGTTGTTTAGAAGTACAAATGGAGGAGTTCTCCCAGATTCCTTCTGAAGAAGCCAGCATCACTCTCATACCAACCAGGGCAAAAAGATGCAATCCCTAAAAAAAGGATAATTAATAGACCCATCTCCTTAATGACACAGATGCCAATTCTAAACAGGATACTGGCAATCGCATACAGATCCCACAAACAAGAAATCACCATCCATGTGACCAAGTTGGATTCATACCACAGAAGCAGGGATGGTTCAACAATACGCAAATCAATAAACATCATCAATATAAATGGACTGAAAGACAAAAACCACACCATGCATCTCAATTGATGGCGGAAAAAGCCTTTGACGAAATCAAACATCCGTTCATGTTTAAAGTCCAAGAGGAATCTGGATTGGAGGGATCATACTTAATGTAAACAAAGCCATATACATGGAAACCTACAGCCACTATAAATCCTAAATGGGGAAATGAAGAAGCATTTCCCCTTAAGGGTAGGAACTCGGCAAAGGTTGCCCCTGTCACCTCTCCTTTTCCACATAGTGCTTGAATCCCTTGCAAGGCAATAAGGCAAGAAAAGGAATTAAAGGAGTCCTAATAGGAAATAGAGGAAGTCAAGCTATCCCTCTTTTTGCTGATGAATATGATGTCTTACTTAAGGGATGCTAAAAACTGCCACCAGGAACACTAGAAACTATTAAGAGTTTTAGTAATGTGGTGGGATACAAAATAAAACCTAGAAAAACATTCAGTAGCATTTCTCCTACACCAACTAGTAGCAAAAGTGAAGAAAATACAAGAGACCGTTACCCCACTACCACAATAAGCCTCAAAAACAATAAAATACAAAACCAAAAACCTAACCAAAGATACAAAGACCGTCTACAAAACAAAAAATTTTAAACCCTCCCTTGAAAGAAGGAAATTGATAGAAGGCATCAGAAGATGGACAAAACCTCCCATGCTCGTGGCTTGGGAAAATAAATATAGTAAAAAGTCCATTCTACCTTAACTTGTAGATACAGATTTTTATGCATCCAAACAAATATCCCCAAGAGCTTCTTCAAATGTTTGGAAAAAAAGAATCCTCAATTGACATGTTTGAAAAAACAAAAGACCCCTGAAAAACAAAAGCAACTCTCAGGCCAAAAGAGCCAATACAGGGGGATCGCTAATATAGCAGACATCAATACTTACTACAGGGCTATAGTCAATAAAACAGCTTGTACTGGCACAAAACAGAACAGTTGACCAATGGAAACAAAATTGAAAGATCCAAACCTGAGCCACTATACAATTTCAGCCAATTCATACTTGATAAGGAAGGCCAAGAAGACTCAATGATGGAAAGACAGCATCTTCAACAAGTGGTTGGCAAAACTGGATACCCACCTGTTGAAGAATGAAATTAAACCCAAGCCTCTCACCCTGTACAAAAGTCAATTCCATATAGATCAAAGACCTCACTGTGAAATCCAAAACTCTGGAGGTATAGAGAGAAAACTTGGCAGCAGACTACATAGACGTAGTGTAGGAAAAGACTTTCTTAAATCAAACAGCACATGCACATAAGAATTAAGGTCATCAATTGAAAATGGGACCTCATTAAACTCAAAAAGCTTCTGTACATCCAAGGAAACAATAAAGGGGAAGTGAAGAGAAAACCCACAGAAAGGGAGGACACCTTCACAGCAGACACATCAGACAAAGCATTAAATATCCAGAGTATACAACTACTCAAAAAACAAAGAATAAAGAAAACAAAATGAATCACTCAGAAGATGGAGCATAAGAGCTGAACAGAGACTTAAAAAGGGAGGAATTAGAGACTGGCTTGCGAAACACCCTCTAAGAAGTGTTCTCAACATCACTAATAATCAAGAAATGAAAATTAAAAACCACCTAAGATACCACCTTACTCCAGTAAGACCTGCTAGGATCAAGAAAACAAATGATCCAAGTGGCTGGAGAGGGTGTGGGGAAAGGGGAACACTCATCCATGCTGGTGGGAATGTAAACTTGTGCAGCCACTAGGGAAACCAGGGTGGAGAACCCTTAGAAGACCTCAAAATGATCCTGCCATTTGACCCAGTCCTACCACCCCTGGGTATATACACATGAAAAGACTCTTTTTACTGCAGAGATACATGCAAGCTAATACTTATTGCCACTCTGTTCCACATGCAAAAACTGGAATCAACCCAAATGCCCTCATCTGACGAGTGGATAGAGAAATGTGGTACATGTAACAATGGAATTCTATGCAGCAGTAAAGAAAGACAAATCAATGAAATCTTTCAGGTAAATGGATGGAGCTTGAAGACATCGATTTAAGTGAAGTAACACAGTCCCAGAAAAAACAAACGACAAATGTAATCCCTCATCTGTGGAAATCGCAGTACCAATAACCCAGTATCAAATATTTTCTTCGTGGAAGGATGCATATAAAAGAAAAAACAAGAAAGATGCATCAAAGGCTGACGAAATGGTGACTCCGGGAGTGGTGGGAGGGGTGGGAGTGGGTCACGGGTGTATATTTGATTGTTGCATGTTTAATTGACGTGAGTTCAACAAGTAATCCAGTTTTGCCCAGACTCTGTCTACAGGATACGCGGTGTTTTAGAACTTAGTAAAGTCAATATGTGCATATTGGACAACAATTTGTTTGAAGGCTGATAAAAACGGGTAATGCTAATCTGAGTTAATTGGTGAGTATAATTATTGCTCTTCGTCCACATTAACTTTTAATAAAATCTGTATAACAATTACTTTAGGGAATGGTGGTAATCAAACAGACATCGTTCTCTTATAAATTTTGCGTCATTAGGTATCATCTTCCAAGGTAGAAATGTCATCTCTTCACCTATCAGGATGATTTAACTCAAAAAATTAAGATTTGTTCCAAGTTAATCACATATAAGTAACCCCAAAACCCACGCCCCTGTAGTGAACTTGAAGAAATCCTGATGCCTTGATTACCACAGCCCAATTATTTAGGTAAATGTTAATTAAACGATAATGCACTAATTTTTGAGTCTCATGGGTCCATAAAATAAAAAACTGTTAAATAAAAAAGGCGGGAATATAGATCGCATATAAAACTGCCTTTTTCAAAAAAACCTCTTGCACCACCTTAAACTAAATCTAAACCCAATATTATCTAAGCTCAAACTCCCACATATTCTTCTCTTTGGGCAAGTCTCCGATTCTGCTATCGTTGTTTTCCATCAGGCCAAGATATCACCAACTTAATGGTGAGAAAGAGAAAACTGCAGGCTTTGCAGTGAGGTAGAATGTACCAGGAAAAAAGGTTAGCCAGCAGAAGGAATTGACTTCTTTGGGCATTGAAGGGAAGAAAGTGCCTCAGATGATAGCTGCAACTGACATCAGGCCCCTTGGGATCCTACTGTAACACTATTTTTAATGTATCCTAACGAAGCTTTACTTCTAGGTGCCACAAAGTTCTTAATACAAGAGACTTTCTTAACCTCCCCCCCATAGAATAGAGAGAAATAGATGAGGAGATAGGCCCGTTCTCCAGCTGTAGATTGGAGCAGCTTTGTTAAACGAGGTATTCTCTCTTGTAAAATCAGTAAAACTGCCTTCCTTTTATATGACTAATGGACATAGAAACTTGGAAAAGGATTATTCTCTATTTCAGAACCAAATATAATGCTTAAAGTCTCTTAAGGCTATGCACTAAACAAAATATATTAATACAAGGAGCTCTGACAATCAACAATGGATTATTCTATAATCCAAGTAGATGTTGGCAGGGGATCCAAGCCCCCACAAATTGGTAAAGGCTCCTTGCCTCCAAACTGGACTATCTGCCAGCGAAGAGAGGTCGATAAGGCCCTGCTGTGAAGACCTATATAAACAGGGAAAAAGAATTTGTTGGGGAGGGGGGAACCACTTCTTTGGGACATTATAACAGATGGTCTCTGGAATGCCAGAGAGTGTTGACCAAATACCACTAAACTTAATAAAGCAAATAGTTAGTCTCTTGAGCTCACAGCAGAGTACTCCTCCGTCAGCACACGACTAACCTCACCTGCCTGGGAAATACTGTGCAACGTGGCAGCCATAGTTCTTATATATCCCCCAATATACAATTGGCTATTACGCTCTCTCCTTGGAGGAATAACCACAGCCTGATGCCACATAGCTTACATCCTCTTAACTTGGGTTAGTAAATGTTATAAACCACAGAAACGAACCTGTCCAACTTAACAGAAGAAAATGAAATCATGACATTAACATACCATTCCAAACATCTGTGTCTTATATAGCCAAAGTAACCCTACCATAACAATTATACTAGTTTAAATACCTATATATCTAATTGTGTGTGCATTCATTAGAGGATTCAATAAGGGCTATATATTATACTCTGTTTAAATACCTAATATCTAATGCCAATGTGCCTTCAGTTAGTAGGATCGAAAGGTTTGCCTGGACAATAGCTGGCAGCCCCATGAAAGAAACAGCCAGAACTGACTAGAGACTAAGACCATCAGCTCCAGAGAAAGATTAGAAGTGTTTTGCTTTCTCATCCACCCTGTTGCCCCCTTTTCTAAGCCGTAGGGAACGAATCTGTGCAAAGTGGGGGCATGTAGAGTAAGGGCTGCGATTGGGTGAATGGTGAAACTACAACAATGATAGATCTGGACACATCATTTGATCAACTTGATTGAGACATACAAGCCCCCCCCCCCACCTGCGGATGGTGGGAACACCAATGAGCTGCTAGGGTTTGGGCACAACTGCTTGCCAAATTGGTTTTTACAATGAAGGATTGCTTGTACTCCCCAAATTATACTTGTTTTGTTAAAAAAATGAAAACAAGAACAAAAACAAAAAAGAAAAAACCAAAAGAAAGGATGGCAAAAAAAACTACGAAAAGATGATCTGGGATGGGTAGGAGGTGGTGGTGGGGGAGAGGGAAGGGATATATGCCTGAACTGAATTGGAAAATGATAAGTATCGAAATACAACAAAGACATCAAATAAAAAACAATTAGGAAGAATAATTAAAGGTTCCACTTAGACTAAATATTTCACAGCGTATGGGAAACCAACTTAAAAGTTTGATTAAGCATTCAGCAGCAGCAGTGACATTCTGAGCTGCACAATACCTTAGCACTGATGTTTCTCTGTCCTACCGATGCCCTACCAGGTACTGCCAATAGAGAAAGACATCTCCTGGGGCTGGAGATATGGCCTAGCGGTTAAGAGCACCGACCGCTCTTACAGAGGACCTGGGTTCGATCCCCAGCGCCCACATGGCAGCCGAGAACCGTCTGAAACTCCAATTCCAGGAGAACTCCAGTTCCATGGGAATCCGAGACCCTCTTCTGACCTCCGCGGCATTGCACGACACGGGTGCACAAACTTGCATGCAGACAGTACATTCATACACATACGGAAATAAATAAAATTAATAAAAAAAAATAAAAAAAAAAGAGAAAGACATCTCCTAATACTGTGTCAATGATGATATTCCAGTCTCAAAAAATACTCCACTTCCTCCACTTTACTTAAAACCTGGACAGATCTAACAAAGTGGGTGAGGCTTATGACAAAGTTCTCTGAATACCCACCACTTTGGCACCTGTGTTCTGGATTAGGAAAGTGGAACCGGAAGGGAAGGAGGGGAAACGGCTGAGAAGAGAGTGCACAGCTCCCCTGAAGCACACACAGCCTCAGCCAGCATGAGTGCACAGTTCCCCTGAAGCACGCACAGCCTCAGCCAGCATGAGTGCACAGCTTCCCTGAAGCACGCACAGCCTCAGCCAGCATGATCTGCAGCTTCAACACACATGCTGCCTGCATGCATCTGAGCTTTATATACATTAGCAACTTTTCTTTCAAGAATGAAATCTTTTCAGTAACCATAACAGCTTGCAGCTATATTACTGAATGTTCTGAGCTCCCCCAAACCCATGAACTCTACTAGATAGAACCTTTAGTATTCTGCATCTACAGTCCAACTTACTAGTAACAAAGGCCCCACCCCTCAAAATATTATCTGTAAACTAAAGACTTCTGATCACTTCTAAAATATTAATCAACTTTATCATTCAAGATACTATTGTCATTTCATATTACAGCTGACTGTAATTTGTTAATTTGTAAATAACTTTAAAACATTATGAATGAGATATATGAAAGTACACCTCTATAAAAACAATCATGTTTTAATTATGGGCTAAAAATGTCTTATACAGTAAGCACGAATTAGAAAAATTGATTCGAAGTACAACGCTAGAGAATTTCACAATGGAAGGATCAATGAAAATTCTTTCCTATGTACATTATGATCAATGGACTAGTAAATCTTACAGGGAATGAAAAGGCAAAAATAGTAAAGCCACATTTTTCCTGTAAAAAGTTACACAGCATCTTCTGAGGGATAGCTATCATACAGGAAGCATAGGAGAAGCAACCACCCTGATGTACACCCAGCAACAGCAGGGAATCTGAGCTGAGAAGGGTCTAGTCATCCTCTTCTCCATTGTCTTTAGCATCTCGCTTTCTTTTCTCTCCCTGAAGCCCTTCTTCTTTATCTTCCTCCTCTTCTTCTCCTTCATCAACATAATCATCATCTTCTTCATCCTGAATTTCTTCTTTCATTTAGTATGAGAGCCCTGCTTCCTCTTCTCCCTTTCCTACTGCTGAGCCTTTCATCTTCATCATCCTCATCTTCTTTCCTCCTCCCTCCCTCTACCTCTCCTCACTCCTTCGCTCCCCACTCCTTCCCCTCTATTTTCAAGTGCTTCAAATTCTTTAAGTGGACCAGACTTCATCTTCTTCCTCATCATCCTCTTCTTCTGAGTCTGCTGCTTCATTATCTTCCTGATCAAATCCATCTAAGCGTGTGATTTGCTGCAGGATTGCAGAAAATACTTTCTCTGTAAACCTTCCATGTCCTTGTGATCTCATGGTTAAGATGAGGTCAAGACCTTTTCAAAAATTTTTAAGAACTTTTTTGCCCAAGGGATTCTCATCTGTCGAGATTCTTTGATTTGTTTCCACTCAGAATTGAGGGTAGGTTAAGATTTGGACCATTTCTTTTTTTTTTTCGCATTTCACATTTTTGCCTCAGACTTTTAAGTTGTTCCAACTTAAAATTTAGTCTTTATGGACTTTTCTATTTTCCTAACTATTTTTTTTTATTGACGCTCTTTGTGTATTTCATAACTCATTTTCCCAATTCAAGTTCAGGCAGTATATCCCTTCCCTTCCCCCCCATCCCTACCCTCAGCATCGTACGTCTTTGATTTCTTTGCATTTAATTTTTCTTCTTTTTTCTTTTTTTTTGTTTTGTGTTTTGTTTCTCATTTTTTGTTTAAAATACAGGATAATTTGGATACAAGCTCCTTCATTGTAAGACCAATTTTGCAAGCAGTTGTGCCCAACCCAAGTCAGCCATGCGTCCCCACCACATCCAGCGTAGAGGAGGGGGGCTTGAATGCTCAATCAAGGTTGTACCAAATGAGTGTCCATCCTATCATTGTTGTAGTTTCAAACATTCAATCAACCCATCGAAGCCCTTACATCTAAAAAGCTACATAGCCCCCACTTGCGCCAGATTCGTTCCCTAGGCTTAGAAAAGGGGCCAAGTGGATGAGAAGCAAAACAGTCTACTTTCTCTGGAGCTGTTGTCTTGGTCTCTAGTCCGTTTTCTGGCTGTTTCTTTAATGGGCTGACAGCATTGTCCAGGCATAACCTTTCGATCCTACTAATGAATCACACCAATGATTATATAGGTATTTAAACAGTTAATATTATAGCCTTTCCATCCTACTTAATGAATGCACAGTAAATTAGATATATAGGTATTTAAAAGTACTAATTGTTATGGTAGCGTTACTTTGGTATAAGGACACAGATGTTTGGATGGTTTTCTTCTGTTACAGTGTATGACAGGGTTCTTCCTGTGGTATAATATCTCCTACCTTAAGATGAGTAGCTTGTGGCATCAGGCCGTGGGTTATTCCTGCCAGGAGAGGAGCTAATAGCCAATTAGATTTGGGATATACAGACATATGGCTGCCACTTGCCAGTATTCCAGGCAGGTGAGGTGTAGCTGGTGCTGATGGAGGAACTTGCTTGCCTCAAGGGACTATATTTGCTTATTGGTATAGTGGCCTTTGGTAACACTCTCTGGCATTCCAGAGACCATCTGTATCTTGCAAGAGTGGTCTCCATACTCTTTCCCATGTTTATATCAGTCTTCAACAGCAGGGCCTTATCGCCTCTCTCTCCTGCAAGTTCCCAGTTTGGAGGCAAGGAGCCTTACTTTTTGTGGGGGCTTGGATCCCACTGACAACATCTCCTTGGTAAAATAACCATTGTGATGTCAAAGCTCCTGTATTAGAATATATTTTGTTAAGTGTGCATAGTTTAAGGAGACTTTAGAATTATATTCGGTTCTGACTAGAGAATAACTTTTTCACATTTCTATGTCCATTAGTCAAATAAAGAAAGCAGGTTTACCTACGATTTTACCAAGAGAATACCTCTATAACAGCTGGATCCAATCTACAGTGGCACAGAACTACCTCGTCATCATCATATTCCTCCTATTCTATGGGGGGCAGTTAAGAAAGTCTCCTGTATTAAAACATTTGGGGCACCTAGAAGGTAAGCTTCATTGGGATTCATTAAAAATAGTTGTTACTAGTAGGATCCACAGAGGGGCCTGATGTCTGCATAGCAATCTGAGGCATTTCTTCCTTCAATGCCCAGAGGAGGTCAATCCTTTGTGCTGCACTTTCTTGGTACATCCTACTTCATCTGCAAAGCCGCATTTTCTTTCTCAGCCATTAAGTTGGTGATACCTGGCTGTTGAAAACAACAAAATCCTCTTCCCGAGTTAGTTTAAAGATTTTGTGGAGGGGACGGCGATATTAAAAGAAAAACAACGAAAAGATTGCATCAGAAACCTGACTGAATGGGACCCGGGAAGGGTGGGCAGGGTTGGGAGAAGGGACATCGGTTACTATACTATTTATTGAGCATGAGTTCAACAGTATCCATGTTGCCCAGGACTCTTCACAGGGATACATGGTGTTTTAGGACTTTTAGTAACAAGTAAATCATGTGTATATTAAAAATACAGTTAGTGTTAAAGGCGGATAAAACGGTAATGCTCCTGAGTTAAATTGGTGATATAAACTGCTGTTGACCACATTAGCTTAATTAATAACTGTTATAACAATTATTTGGGCATTGGTATAAACAAATGTCGTATTATTTTGCTGTCATATAGTATATATCTGGTAGCATCTCTTTCACCTATAGGAATGATTTTAAAATTAGTAAAAAATAAAGTTTGTTTCCCAATTTAAACATACCGTAACCCAAAACAGCAATGGGTGAACTTGATGAAATCTGTGCCAATTTGATTACCCTATAGGTATGTATAATACAAGTGCTTTTTTGAGACTACATGGTCAAAAATAAAAAACCTAACATAAATAGGGTGGATACAGATAGGTACTAAAATCCTTTTGTCAAAAACCTTGCAATCCCAGATTTGACATTTCTCCACCGAGGACTTCCAAGCCTTCCTTGAAATTGATAATTGTCACTAAGTCAACTTTATTTACTTGATTCCACATTAGCCATATTTAGAAACACAAGTTCTTTAAAAGAATCCTTCAGGCCTTCAATTTCTCCACTGACACATAAGCAATTATCAAGGACTAACTCTGTCACCTCCTCCAGGGCTCTGTTCTTAACTCCAGGTTAATCTTCTTCATCTCCATGTCTTCCTGCTCTTTGGGTACTGTGCTCTCTCACCTCCTTCCTGCCTTTTACCCACTCCCCTCAACTCCTAATTTCATTTTTAAAGTCTTGGAAGTGAATGAAAAGAAACCATATACAAATGCCCACTACACCAGAAGCTGAAGTGGGAGGGAGATGAAAGAAAAGAAAGCAACTGGATGTCCAGTGAGTTGTGGACTAGATACCTCTGCTTCCATCCCGCCTTCCTTGTTACACCACACCCATACACACAACACACACACACGACACACACTACGTTGCTGACTATGGTGCAAATAAAACATCACATGTCAAGAGTAAGCAAAGTGATCCGTAGTAACCAACTCATCATTCCTCCCCTTATTAATGGCTGCTCTGAGACCTGAAAAAGAAGCTTTTTGATGAGTAGTGATGGGCATACTTGTCTGTAAATATAAGGATCTACATTACATTTAGCATACAATAAGGAATTACATTTGTCTGGGGATATGACAGATGCAGGGTTTTATCTAGCATCCATAACTTACAGGGCTATACGTGAGTTCCCTCTCATTGAAAGCGGTTTAAATCCAATTAGATAGCTGTTGATGACACTATTGCACTACTATTATTTGTTGTGCCAGTCATTGTGGTTATTAGGGTTTAAAGCTGGGGTTGGACAACTGATTAATTTTCTCCATCAGCACCCCGAATAGTATCCTCCAGAACTATGAGAGCAAATCTCCAGCGAGGAGGCTTCCAGGTCAATTCCTGCACCATTTCTCCAATGTCCTGTCATGTGTGTGCTTCAGAAAAGAGTACTTTATTCAAGTTCTGGAAATGAGGCGTCAAGGAGATTGTGGCAATAGCCTGTGTTATTTTGAGAGTCTCTTGAATTCTTCTGGACAACAACTCAAAGGGAGGTTTCTCCTGTCTGGCACTGTGCTTCTTGTTATATAGCCTTCGGGTATACACAAACACTCATATTCAGATATTATTTGTGTATTTCTCGTAGGTCTTTGAGCTAATACATTTGCCTCTGGTTTTCACGTAACCCGTAACCTAAGGTTTGTTTATCTTACCTCTTTCTCGCTGTCTAAATTCCCTCCTCTCTTCCCAGTTGAATACCCCAATATCCCCCATTTGTCTTTTGGTAATGTCCATGCCCTCCTATACCTTTCCCTCTCTCAGGTTCCCTCTTTCCCTTTACCTGCCATGGTTCCTTTCCTTTTTCGTGGTACTTGTCGTTACATCAGGATATATGTTCACATTATAAGGATTTGGTGCTAGGATCTACAAATGAGAGAGAAAAATCATTTGTTTTTCTGCCCAATCAAATTTTATAATGACACCCACAATATTGGATTAAGCCTCATCTCAAATATCCCATTTTAACTGAACTACCTCCTGGGAGGACCTATTTAAAATAGCAGTAGAATTTTTATGTCCTGAAGGAGAGAGCTTCAATAGAAGAATCTTAGGGGTCTACAATTTATCCCATGATGAATGGTTTCTTACATATTCAATACTTTTATTCCTTCTTCATGGCAGAACTAAAGTATTATATTTTTCTGTGTGTGAAGGTAGGTTAAATAGGTCAAAATTTCCTGAATATATTAAAAGCATTTCCAGCCTTCTCAATATTTTAAGAAGGTGATGAAATGACATAAGCGACGTAATGTAAATATTCAGTAAAATATGAGAGTATTTTGTCATGAAAAACATTGATTTTGCTATAGCAAATGTTCATAGCTAACTGAGATACACGACTAAATTGTTTTCATCAGTTGGAAGAAACTGTAGGATATGTAGAATGCAGTATTTCTATGAAGATGGAATTTATGTCTATACATTTCATTTTGGAATAGTCAAAGGAATATAAAATATTTGGCATAAAATGGAGTTTGGGATGTGATACAGTTGGGAATTCTTGATACAGTTTAAGAAAGACTTTTAAACAACCATATTCTGTGAATTACCGACTGAATTGCAACTTAAACATAGTGCCTTAAATGGTTCTCAGAGACTAGAGTTCATTCATAAAATATTGAAATGTACAATTCAGGTTATTCATCTTTACCTGCTTCTCCAACAAGGGATTTCTTTCAAGGACACTGGATCTTCGTTGATATGAGAGTGTCATTTAGTCCTTTAAAAAGTGAAACATAAAGAAGATTCAAATAAGCTAGATGAGATCTTCAGATTGGTAGAGCGAGGTTTTGTCCTTTTCCATTTTCCATAAAAGCCCAGCTGTACCACCTTCTAAAATTGGAATGCATTTATGTGCTCACCAGGTACCAAGGCATAAAATTCAAAACTTGTGAAAGCTGAAACAAAATACTTCACAAAGAGCGGAAATGGGAATAGTAAAAAAGGTAAATGAAAAATGTTCATATGGAAACATTTTGATGGCATGAAGTGCATTCAGAACTTTATTAATCAGAGAAAATATACTGGCGATGAACCGATCATTAGCCCATCAAACTGTCTTAGCTGGCTCTGTATCACTCTTCTCTTGCTGCTATGAACACCATGACCAGGGCGACTTAGAGAAGGAAGAGTTTATCTGGCTTCTGGTTCTAGAATAGGAGCCCATCATGGTGGAGGGGCATGGTGGCAGAGGCTGTAGGAGCAGGAATCCAAGTGCTTACAACTTCAACTAGCCATGGGAACCCCTGAGAGAAACTGGAAGTGGGCAAGGTTATGAACTCTCAAAGCTTGGCCTCAATAATGTACTTTTTCCAGCAAGGCCACATCCAAAGATTCTAAGACCTCTCACAACAGTGCCACCAACTAGGGTGAATTTTCAATACTTGGAGCCCATAGGAGATTTTTTCATTCAAACTAGCACAGGCTAACTTCTTTTTGTTCATCCATTCAATTTCTTTGGCTTATATCTTAAATTTTTTAAAATTTATTCTTGTATGTGTATGACTGTACTGTCTGCATGTAGGTTTGTGCACCCGTGTCGTGCAATGCCGCGGAGGTCAGAAGAGGGCGTCGGATTCCCCTGGAACTGGAGTTAAAGATGTTTTTCAGCTGCCATGTGGGTGCTGGGGATGGAACCCATGTCCTCTGCAAGAGCAGTTGGCGCTCTTAACCACTAGGCCATCTCTCCAGCCCCTTTGGCTTATATCTTTTACATTTTAAAAGCAGAGCATATTTTGGGCCAGAGAGATGGCCCAGGTTGGTTCCCAGCACCCACATGGCAGTTAACAATATTTGAAACTCCTGTTCCAGGGGATCCTTTGGCTTCTTCTGGCCTCAGTGGGCATTGCATACATGTGGTGCTCTTACATACATGCAGGCATGGTAGGGAGAGATCAAAGATGAGAAACAAACAGTTGTAAAAGAGAAGGGATAATGGCTGGACTGCAAAAGACATTTTAGGTGATGGAATCATGTTTACTAGCAATGAAGAGCCAGTGTAGATACTAGCCAAACTCATGAAGTATTTTTCAACTATCAATATACTTCAATATACTTTCATTCAAATGCTGCATTCTAATCTGTGACAGCCACCAGCTCCATGCAGGTAGCAATTTTGAATTGGAATTTTGGTTCCCAGAGAAGTGTGATAATAAGAAAGAACAATTTCTTTGGAGAACGTTCCCCAAGGTCTCAGAGCTTGTTGACTGAAAGAAGCAGAAAGCTATTTGAATGAATTTAAGTAAACAGGGAATAAACTAGAGCTATCTGTGGCAGGGCATGATTACAAGTCTTAAGAAGAGTCGGGCTGGAGGCAGGACAGCTACTTCTCCATCTTATCCATGTCTGAAACACTCAGAATTGCTGTGTTCTAATTCCCAGGCATTCAGGGGCATTCAGGGAACAAGGTTGTATGGCCTGCTATCAAGTCAATAAAGCTGCTGGTCAGACTCGGTGAAGAAGATTATGGCTGAGGCAAACAACTTCCAAGTATACCTAGTAAATGCTGTGGATGAAGGGTCTGGAGGATGGCTCAGCGGGTCTGAACTGGGGTCCTCTGCAAGATCCCAATTTTCACATCATAGCTAACAACTGTCTTTCATTCCAGTTGTATGGATCTGACGCTCTCTTCTGGCCTCCATACGCACTGAACATAAATGGTGTACTTACACACATGCAGGTAAAATACTCATACCCATAAGAAAAAAATAAATAAAATGTAACAACAACAATAACAACAACAAAATTTTCAATGATACTGATCAAGCACTCTATTGAATATGCTGAGAGCAGTGTGTTCTGAGATGTTAGTGGAAATATATGAAGACAGCAAACTGTAAGAGCATTTTATGTTTCTAGTATGTTGAAGCATTTTAAGAAAAGACTGACTATGGGCTTAGTTAATTCAGTTTATTATTTCACTGGGTGTTTAAACTAAATATAAATAATTATAAGGGAAATTTGTCTCATCCCTTCAGTCTTAAATTCATTAAACAAACATTTTTTGGAAAGTTGTTGAAAGAGGCAGTCACTACTATGAATGCTAGGATATATCATTAATAAAAATTGTGTAAACCTTTGCTCTAGTGAAGCTTATATTTTAGCAGAAGTAGGCAGATCAGAAGAGACAAAGAAATATGGATAATAATAAAGAGGTCAAAGGAAATAATGACAGAGGGAAGGGACTGGTGATATGCAAGGTTGACTATGATTTATTGTCCAATGGGGATCCTTGAGTATGAAAACAAGTGATTTATCTAGTATTTTTTTGTGGAATGACAGACATCAACTAGAACTTTCATAGTAACAGAGTAACTGTACAGAGACTATGAAATTTGAGTTAGAGTAGGAGAAATTAAGGAATAGGTAACATGTTTATCTAAGATAAACTGACCTAAGAAGAGGAACGCTCTGAGATATTCTGGACAGACTTTGTCAGTGTGTGTGTGTGTGTGTGTGTGTGTGTGTGTGTGTGTGTGTGTGTGTGTGTGCGCGCGCGCTGTGTTCTATCTGTGTGTGGTATAGGTGTATGTGTATGTCTGTACTTATTCATGTATGGGTGTGAGTGTACCATGGTACATTTATACATGCACACCTGTAGAGGTCACAGGACAACCTTTGAGTGTTGATCCTTACTTTTTCATCTTGTTTGAGACAAGCATCTGTTACCGCTGCATTAGCCATGTTAGCTGGCTCTCAAGCTTCTGGAGATTCTTCTCCCCCCACCGCCACCCCATCTGCCTGTAGGGAGGTGTTGGACTTCTACACTCTTGCACTAATGTGTCTGCCTTTTATGTGTTCTGAGAATACAAACTCAGAAAATCTAGCATGGATGACAAGTACTTTTACCCACTGAGCTACCTCCTCAGTCCCTGTATTGTATCTTTTGAGTTTTAGAATTTATAAAATAAGGAGAATTACCTCCATGGCAATTGCCTCTCCTAGGAATGCCATCTCAACTAGTCTCATGAAAAGTGGCTAGCCTGCCCTGTTAGCCTGATCATGTGTGACTATGTGTGGTGAGAAAGCATCACTGCTCAACTAGAAGCCCTTTGCAAACTGTGCATACCACACTGAGAGGGACTTGCTCAGTGAGGGTGCTCTGTTCAGTGGCTAAACTCAACTCTGGCTCTACTTTGATCTACTGCCCATTTAGGGACTTGACTCATTTCAAGCCTGATAGCTTTTATTATTGGTGAGGACTGCCATACCTCTTGTCTGAGTTTGCTCCTTGTCATGTTCATGGAAATCCTTTTCTCTGCTGTAATAGAGTTTGGGTTGCTCTTATTGCTAGTGTTGGATGTTAAATCTCAGTTCACACAGTTATCTGTCCCTGCTGTCCTGTGGCTGGCTCTTTTCCATGTGTCCTGTCAATCTCTGCAGGATCATGTTTTGTCAAGAAACACACTCTGGGGCTGCTGAGATGGCTAACCAGTTAAGAGCTGCTCTTGCAGAAGATGGGGCTTCATTTCCCAGCCTCCAGATGGTACCTAACAACCATCTATAATTCCAGTTTCAGTTGATTCAACACAGTCTTCTGGCCTTCCTGGACACTGTACCCACGTTGTACACTTATATGAAGGCAAAACACTCATACACATAAATAAATAAATATTAAAATGAAAGAAACACATCCTGGTTGGAGTTTGAGGGCTGGGGAGCCTGCCTAACAGAATGGGGAGTATGTTAGTCACTTTTACATCACTGTGGTAAAATATGTCAGAGAAACTACTTACAAAAGGGTTTCATTACATGGAAATGTTTCCTTACATGGAAACCTGGAGTCATTATTTGGAGGAAGGTTGAGTGTGAGTATGTGTGATGGAAGAGGCTGACTTCATGAGACACAGGAAAGCAGAGGGAGATGGACAGAATAAAGAGGGCAGCGGCAGGGACAAGACAGCCTACTCAGTGGCATGCCCAAGTGATATATTTCTTCCTGCTAGGCCCCACATGTTTATGGATTATCCAGCTATGAATGCATCTATGGATCAATTCATTGATGAAGTCTACGTTCTCACTACTCATTCACTTCTCCATAGAGCTACTAGCTGAAAAGCAAGTCTTCAACACATGAGCCTTTGGTGGAGATGTTTTACATCTAAACTGTAAGAAATGTTGGACCATTTCTACTTTCTTAACTCCTCTTTCTTCTCATTATAAAGTAGCTATGGGCACAAAGATATTTTGCTGAAAAACAGTAACAACTCATCAAACAGTAATGGGCGTTGCTTATTAGGAATACCATCGCTAGGTATTTAAAACAATCACTCACTTGTGAGATTTGTACAATGCTATTTGACAGATCTGTATGATCCCATTAACACTGTTATCTTTGACTTGCAGAAATGATTATTTCACATGGTTAGACCTAATGTTGAGAAGAAAACAAAACCAAGCCATCTCTTCCCCTCAAAATGGTATTCAAGGTAAAACTTGCCCAACACCATATAATTTGACTCAGCTAGCATTTGAATGCAAGATAGTTGGCTCCTGAGTCCATGGTCCTGCTATGCTTCATGGACTGTTGGATGCTGTTTAAAGCATTATAGATTAGTTAATTCTTTATTTGGAGAACTTTCAGTCTAGAATGGACTGATGTAGAAAGATTGATAGAGCCAAAAAAAAAAAATCCCATAAACTAGAAAACACTGACCTAATACTGAAAACATGCGGAGCAACAACAACAACAAAAAAGAAAACATGCGGAATAGACGGTGAGCTCACCAACACTAACAAGGCACTATGAGGTCCAAAATTAAGTAGGCAAGTGGATGAAATAGGCAGCTTAGTTGGAGTCCCATGAAAAGATCTGTGAAGACCTTGTTGTGTGTGAGCTGGATGTGAAACAGGAGCTTGCTGGAAGGTAAGTATCTACTCCCAGCATGGGCTCATGAAATCTCAAGTCCTTTTATGATGTCTGAGATCACACAGGCTTCGAAACTGCATTCTGAGGCAATAAGACTGGGGATAGTATTAGCATTGAGACCAGGGAACAAGGGATATTTCAGTCTCTTTGTCCTGCCATTTACCCCTAGACTCTATTATCTGGATAGCTATAAAATTTTCCCCTTGTTTTGCAAATATCTTGCCATGTGCCTCATTTACATGGAAGAACCACACCAATAATGACCCTAAACTCTATTTTCCATAAGTAGATGGATGATGGGAATCACTGCATCCCAAAGCTATTCCCTAGAGACACCAGACAACAGGTAGGTTTCAGTAGGTGAGGCTAGGATCTCTGACATGTAGCTCTCAACAGATGAAATCTGCCTACTCTGAGTATGTGACCTACTACAATGGAAGACTGACATGTTCGCTATAGTTGACATCAAGTCAAATTAGAACACTTGAATAGCTTCTTTTCATTCTTCTTTCCTACAGTGTCTGTGTATGTACAGAAATCCATCTCGAATTGCAGGCTGGCCTTCCAACTAGCATGCCTCAGGGCACCGCTTGGCCAAGGGTCTGGCCCCGCCCCAAGGAGGAGCAAGCAATGTAGCCTAGGTGCGTGATGCTGGGTGGGGCAAGATGTGCAATGGCATGGAGTTGGGGGACTTATGATTGGTCCTTGGAACTGACGTCATTTAGTTTATAAAAGCAGGCTGTAGCAAGTAATAAATTTGAATTTCATAGTAACATCATCATGGAATTCCCAGCCATTATTTTTTATTAATTATTGCGTGCATACAGGCTAAGGTAGGCCTGCATTTTGTTTGAGTGGCCAGTGGGTTGGAAAAAGACTCCCCTTTGCGGACCACCAATCTGGGTAGCTAGTGTTGTGAGTGGGTATTGGCTGAAGGGAGGTGATCAGCCTTCAGCCTGAAATTCCTGTCTAGGCTCTGGGCAGGTGGGAAGCCACGGCCAAGAGTGGAACATGTGTCTTGTGGGTCCAGGCTAAGAGCGCGAGTTGGAAATACCACTCAGGCTGGCCTACAGGAAGTAGCCAGCTGGCCTCTGCGCCGGGGGTCAGCTCCTCACAGTGTCTGAAAAGCGGGCACTGTGTTCCTATTCCCCTTAGCAGGGCCTCATGGTCCCTGTTCAGCATAAAAAGAAAACTTCCTACATCTGTATACTCGGAAACTTCACAGTCTCATCAATATTATATTAGCATCTGCCTTCCACTTCCCAAGCTTTTCCATGCCATAGGAGTCTGTCACCCACCCTGTGTTCCTGGGGGATAACAGTTCTAGAAAGACCTATTCTGCTATTATAATGTGAAGAATGATTACAAATTGTTGAGATTTTTTTAAAAGCTTATAATATAAAAAGAAGAAATTCCCCTAAAAATTGTAAGTATTTGGAGAGTCATGAGAGTCAACCATTCCCACTGTCCAGGACTGCTCCTGTGTTAGTGCTGAATTTCTTGGGAAAGCTCTCTTTCTAGGTTAAATTAGGACATTAGATCACTCTAAAAGTGCAACAAATGCCTTTCTTAACTCTCTAGAAGAGTAATTACTGGCAGCAAAGAAGCCCCTTTTCTTCCTGTCCTTATAAAGTAATTTGGTAAATCAATATTATTTTATTCTCACAAATCTTTGAGCTTAAAACTGTGTATTTCTTTGAAGTAAGTTCAGTGACTGTCTAAATGTGGCAAGTATGGATCTACTCCAGAATGCGTATGTGTAAGAAATATTTCACTGTCATATTTGCTGGAAACCTATCCTCCTCAGATGTTCCTCTTTATAGGAATCTCCTGGGGATCATTTTGAAAGGCAGATTCTGACTGAGTAGGTTTAAATTCTCTATCCACATGATGCTGGATACCACACCAAGACTCGAAATATTTATAATCATAGAATCTATTGCTTAGAACCACTCTGCCTGGCTGGTAAAGACTAGAATTGGAATATTAATTCTGAGCTGTGCCATTTATGGACCATAAAAGGATTTTGAGGGTAATTTGGTAAGTGGACTTTTGCAAGGTGGGTCTTGCTTATAATTTTCCAAGGCAGTGAGAACACAAAGAACCACTGATATCTTCACGAATTTCCCCAAGACACAAATATATCTTATGGGGCATCGAAATTAAATCAGGTTCCAACAAAACCAATGGTTTTAATTTTATGCTTGAATTTGTACTGTTAGCATAGAAAACCAGCTGTTCTCCAGGTAACAGGTGGCTGAGTTTACAAATAATTACTGGTGGAATGTATTATCTATCTGGGAGCCAGAATTATCACCTGATTAAAATTAAAATTTCTTTTTACTAAAAAGCTTTCCTTGGTAATCATTTTGCAAAATTGGCTTCTTCAGATCCCATTTTAAAAACTTGTTTTATACAACACAGCAACTGAGAATCTTTTAGAAATGGAAGCAGGGAAAGAACGCAAAGGTTTGGCATTATGACATTGTAATGGCTTCCATGTCACCTGGAAAACTCAGTAGAAATGCTTCTCAGGACGGTAGTTTCTGGTGCTTTTGGTCATCTTCTGGATTACAGAGGATTACTGATGATCTCTGCAGCTGTCTAATAGGAATAAGACAGTCAATGATGAGATAAACTGCAGGTGACAGTTCATTTTCTGAGGACTTGAGGAGCCGCCTTTGGAGTGTGTATGCTTGGCAGCCTTTGATCCATTTTGAAGAGCTGCCTGGAGCAAGTTAGCTGGGCTTCAGGGACAGCTAATGTCTCCATGGGCTACAGAATGTTATTAGGGCTTGATTGCAATCTCCTGACATGACAGAAGTGAATTAAGGAAGAGAACTGCCTGCTTGGCAACTCTGAGGCCCCGCTGGAAAGTTCAGAGCAGGCACAGCACTAGGGAGGAAACAGTGCTGACAGAAGCTGGGTAGGCAGACAGCGCTGTTAAATTAGGGGTGAGTATTAATTAATTTATTTTGGGTGAGGGAGATCTGATTTCTGTGCTTAGACTACAAACTGTTACCAATGTAGTTGGGGGAGCTGTTCCAGCAGGAATATCCTCCGTTGTCTGGGTGGCTGAGCTCTTATCATAACCATCGTCCTGTGTCCACAGTAACTATGCTGTGTCAGTTGGACACCAGCAGCTCATTTGTATTACCCTTCAAAGTTACTTTTGTTTCATGTGCCTTTATGGCCATTTGTCGCTGGTCCCAACTTCTCTAAAAACTTCTCTAATCTTTGAAACTATCTGTGGCAGGCGAAACAAAGAAAATGAGTTAGTAGTTGTCACTTGGGGACTGGAGAGGTGGCCTAGCAGTTAAGAGTGCCAGCTGCTCTTGCAAAGGACCCGGGTTCCATCCCCAGCATCCACATGGTGGCTGAAAACAGTCTTTATTATTTTTTTTTCACATAAATTTATTTATTTATTTCTTTTTAACAAATCTAGACCCGTGTTGTCGGGGGAGTTTGATGCCCTCTTCTGACCTCTGCCGCATTGCACGACATGGGTGCACAGATCTACATGCAGACAGTACAGTCATACATATACGAAAATAAATATAATTTAAAAAAATTGAAAATATCCCAAATAACTCATATTACTTAAAAAAAGTTGTCACTCTAGTAAGAATGGCATAATTTTAAATAGATGAAGTCTTGTATACTCAAGATGGGTCAAACACAACCCAGAAAAAAAGGCCTTGACATTACCAAATTAATGTTACACTTTACCAAAGAAAATGTCAGACTTGTGGTGTCTTGATTTTTCTTTCTGGTCTTTTAGCTCTTTGAGTGCCAAGAATAATTTTTCCCTCAATGCAATTGTTTCACAAAGCAAAGAATGTCCTCCCACTTGTGGTTTTTCTAGAAGCATTTTTTGTAGTACTTTTTCAAAGATGGAATGATGTATTATAAAATGGAAGCTGAACCTTTCTGAGTAATCTTTAAAAGTATTTTGATGCAACAGAAAAAAAAAAACCCTCCAGGTTTTGTGCAGAGATGTGGTAGGGATAAGTCACTTTAAAATCTAAATTTTCTTAAAATTTATCATTCTATAGCATTACCAGGGTGAATTTTAAAGTTTACAAAATAAACTTCTATAGTTGTGACTACAGAAATATTTAAGGAATAACTATGTTTTATTTATCAAATAAGACAGTATGTGTTTCTTTGAAAATCCAGGAAAAAAGCCAAAAAAAAAAAAAAATTAGCCCTGCAGGGTACCTCAACCATGAGACAATTACAGATTGATGTTCTGGGGACACTAGGGTGATAGTTGCACTCGTCTCTTTGTGATAGTGTCACGCATGATCTGTGCCAAGCTTCTCTCTTCCTCCCTTCATTTCCTGTTCCCGTGACACTCCTCCATTTTATATGTATCTAGTTTATATACTTTGATTGATATCACCCTTGCAAAATATGTAGTGGTGTTTTGTGCATACGTTTGTTTTTAGTAGACAAGAATACTACACTCTTACCTATAGAATCTATTCTATTTCTAAATTATTCTCTCCAGAACTAGTACTATATATTAAATAAATATCTGATTAGGCTTGAACTTACTTCATTGACTCCAGTTTCTACATAGCATCCGATAGTGCTATTTCTTCCAGTTCTCCACAATTCCAAATAATATTAAATAGAAATTAATATTTTCATGATGGGTTTGTGTGGGTGGGATCTGTTTCTCATCAGTTTTGGAGTGCAGTGGTGTGATATGATGCCACATTGTGGTGATACCTGAATAAAGGCAGCCTGAGCTCTCAGCATCCATTTTAGCCACTAGGGGACCTGAACTGCCCTGAGGCCCTGTTCCTTCAGAATTTGCTTGAAGCTTCTCACAAACAAAGCCTTTCTGTCTCTTTTATTGAAACTGTATGTCCAGCTGGAAATGTAGATGTTAAAGTGGACCCTTATCATAAGAATTTTTCCCTTTCTGACCCCTACTGAGCTGGAACAGCACACACACAAGTACAAACTGATGTTGTCAATTTAATCCCTATCATTTCCAACACAAGTGGGATAATCATACACATTCATACATTGTTCTGGGTCAAGGGCAAGGAGGGATCACAAGGGATTAAGGCTATATATGTTTTAGGATACAAGAGGAGCCCAAGGCCTAGTACATTGTACTACATTATAAGCAGGCTGAGATAATGTTAAATGATTTTATAACATCTTTGCTTACAAAGTTAGGAGAGAGTCATTTGTCCAGAGTATGTCCATATTTGTAAAAGGCATTTACACATTGGAATATCTCTAAAAATATGTCTTTGGTTAGACGAAACTAATGAAGGAGGAAGACTATACCATCTAGGCTTACTGGACAGAATTATCTTAGGAAATAAAGTAATATAAAAGCATTCCTGCTGGGCGTCGTGGTGCATGCCTTTAATCCTAGCACTTGGGAGGCAGAGGCAGGCGGATCTTTGTGAGTTCAAGACCAGCCTAGTCTATAGAGTGAGTTCCAGGACAGCCAGAGCTACAGGGAGACCCTGTCTCGAAGACCAAAAAAAAAAAAAAAAAAAAAAAAAAAAAGCATTCCTAGTTTTAGTGGGATATTTATTGTTTTCATATGTCAAACTTTCTTTGCAGTTTCCCTTATGAAGCTTAAGCAAATTTATCCAATATTTACATTGCATTCTATAGGGATTCACTATCTTCTGCTGCCTGATGTGCTTAGTAATTACTGTTCTGCTTGCTCACACCATCTCCAATAAAACTTTTCCAGGGTTAGTGTGATGCTTTCAAACCAATGGTTTGCTATAAGTTAGCTCCGGATAACTTACTACTGACATATTAATGTACAAGATATTTGAGATAAAGAAGTATTTATCATCACACAAATGTTAAATAGAGTTAAATGAAGGATTGTTTTGAACATTGACAGTGTTTTCTCTGCATGTAGAGTGCAAGGTTATATGCATAAAAGGGATTCAGAGTCTCAAGTCTCAAGAGAAGGAAGATAAATTGCTGATTGTGATTCCTTTTTGATATGTAGCAAGGCTTATTTTTAGAGTTCATAGAGTTTTCTAAAAGTTGTCCAACTTTGGTTATTACACATATTGCCTTTGGGCTTCAAACCAGTTCAGCTTAAAAACTGGAGTTGGATATCAAGATAGCTCCACAATTCCCTGGTGTCTCACATTAAATTATCTCTTGACTCCCCCATGAAACTTAATCTCTGCTCAGTGACACATCTTTTAGCTACAGATACTTGTGCATACTAATTAATGCAAAATGAAGAAATGCTGGAGACATACTAATCCATATCTCATACTGGATTACTCCAGCAATAATAATCTTTTACTTAATTTGCAAACATATCCCCTTCTCTGTATACAAATATAAGACTCTCAACTTCTTGAAAGCAAATGTTTTCTCAAATATCCTTTGTAAATTTTTCATATAATGAGTAGTTAACATAAATGGTGAACTAATGCTAGTTTCTACTGTGACTGACAGAGGAAAAGGATGTGTATGCAAACAGGGAAGTTTACAACTAAATCAGTCAGACTATATCAGAGTTCCAAGTTTACTTGTATAAAAGCTTTGAAAACCACATTGATTTATTTTGGGAGATGCTGTAGTGCACAAAAGTATGTCTTAGTGTTCTGTGACACTCGACCCCCTTCACTGTAGTTGGTAGCTTAGGAGAACTGACTGAACACCTATCTTCTGGAGTGACGTGCCTTTGCTAATCTGAACGCTAGTAATTTATAGCCTCATGCGTTCCCTTCAGAGAACTTTTTTTTTCAATGGCTTCTATTGGGTACCTCTCACTGGCTTCTCTCTGTTCTTTGATAAAAAATTTCGTAGTTTATTTGTAGACTCATAACTGCAATCCCAGTAGAAGAGAAAACGCATCTCTAAATGAATGCAGTTCTCTGGCTTGCTGCCTCCCTGTTTTGCCTCTTTGCCAGTTTTAACCTTTTTTCTCAGACAGCAGAATCAATAGTCCTCAGTTACCTTGGCAACGATGATAGGCTTATAGAGTCAGAGTGTCTAAGGCTGCCATTCTAGCATCACACTCTTGAAAGAAAGGAGAACAAAGAATTGTGAAATACAATTTGCAATGATTTAAATACATAGTATTTGATATATATATATATATATATATGTATGTATATATATGTATATAGTATTTAAGCACTCTTCTTAAATTTATGTCATTTACTGGCAAAATATAATGTATGCTAAAATTTCAATGAGTTTTAGAAAATTCAGCTACAGCAATAACACAAGATATAGGTCTGTATTAGGTTAGATAATTTTCTAGTGTGTGTTTCTAGGAGTTTTGCATGTTTTTTGACATTCTTTTCCGCTAATTTAAAAATAAGGAGTAAGAAAAAATTATCAATAGGGTAGTCTCTAAAGAGCATCCCTATTTTGTCTCAAAGACATGAAAATTCTTCACTTTCTATGAGGACATGCTAACTATAGAAAATAAGTTGACATTCTAGGCAACCTCCTGGGCATCCGCATACAATAACCTTTAGAAATCTGTATTGGAGAACTGCTTTCTGTTTCTGTGTCAGGTTTCTGTTATTATAAATCCTGGGGATAATCAGCTTGTAAAGAGAGGTTTATTTGATTGTTTGGCTTCATTGCTTTGGGGCCTGTGGTGAGACAGCACATGACGGTGGAGAGAAAGAAGATGCTAGGAACACCTCTCCCACAAGGGCCTGTCCCCAGTGATCTGAATACCTTATGCTTGGCCCACATGTTAAAATTCCTACCACTTCTCAGTAGTGTCACTAGGGAACCAAGCCCATGACATATGGAACTTTAAAATACAAGCTATAACAATTTCCTATGCTGAAATTTCTATTTTATTTTCATTTTTTACATTTATTTATTTATTACACCATGGTGTGGATGTGGGAATTAGAAGCCAGCTTGTCAGAGTCACTTGTCTTCCTACATCACATGGTCTCTGAGGCTCAAACTCCTGTCTTTAGCTTTGGCAGCAAGTTCTTTCACCTGCTGAGACATCTTGTTAGTCCTTTTCTGTTTCTTCTCTTCTGTATTTTTCTTTACGTTTTTATGGTTTTGGGGACCAAATTCAGGGGCTCACACATGCAGTCAACCACGCCACCAGTGATTAATATCTCCAGCCCCCTAGGCACATTTTTAATATGTGATTCTATTTTACTGTTTTATAACTTTGGCAAAATCTCAAGTTTAAGCTATGGTCTTTATTGTGGGATTCCTTGAGCATCTCTTGGTTTGTGTCAGTTTTTAATCATCTTCTTGGTACTTTTTTCCCATGTCCTCTTTCTCTTCTTCTTCCTCCTTCTCCTTCCGACATACAGTGCTCATTTCTGAAGTCAGGGTCCTGAATGTCTTGTTTTTCATCTGATCTGATCTTCTCTTCACTACATGGCAGTTGGATTTGATTTTGGTATCAACACAATTTCATGAATAAATAATTTTTTAATTTTTTGAAAATATCATGCATGTATACAACTTATCTTGGTCATGTCTGCCTTCATTTCCTTCCACAGGACTACTTCCCCATCTCATCCCCTGCCCAGCTTCATCTCTCCCTTTTATAATTTATTTTTTAATTCATTGAGTCTAATCAGTGATGCTCATATGTTCTTGGGTGTGGGCTCATCTATTAAGCATGGGGAACCTACCAGTGGACAAACTCCTAGAGAAAAATAACTCTCCCTTCCCCAGAGTAGCCATCCACTGACAATCGCTCCTCAGCTGTGGGTGGAACATTGAACTTGTGCATTTCTAGAGTAGGTAACTATCTGCTTTGAGTTTACGTGTGTAAAAGCCACAGTGTTCAGAGGGCAGCACTTCACAGCACTTCTCCCCATGCTCTGGTTCCTGGACTCTTTCTACTCCCTCTTCCACAATGTCTATTGAGTTTTGTCAGGTGTGAAGGGTTGATATACATGTCCCATCTATGGCTGAGCCCTTGCAGTTACTTATTTTCAAATAAGTGAGTGGTAATGTGTGTCTGTAATAACCACTACCCATTGCAATAAGAAGCTTCTCTGACCAAGGATGAGAAGAGCACAAATCCATGGATATAAACGTAAATGTTTAGAAAGCAGTTTGGTAATAGGACCATTTAGAAAAACAACTTCAATAGGTTCTCTCTTAAGGCCTATGCTTTCCCTTGTCATGAATTTTGACCATGTTTATAGTTCCAGACATAAATTTCCTGTTACGGCAGGCCTCAATTCCAATCAAGAGAGCAGTTGATCACCTTACAGTCTTGTTGCTATTGCAACAGTGGGGACATCTTTCTTGATAGGTTGGTCCAGTGCGGGATAAGACCAGCAATGTCTTTTGTCCCCCAGCAACCTTTAATAAATGGTGCTGGGAAAAGTGAGTATCAACATGCAGAAGAAAGAAATTTAGTCCTTAGGTCTCACCACATATAAAAATCAACCCCAAATTGATCAGAGTATAAGAGCTAAAACTACAAACCAGAAGAAAACAGGAAAAGTTCCATGACATATGACTGGATAAGGGTTTTTGGAGTAAGATCTCAAAACCACAGTCAACAAATGCAAATACTGATGAGATTATATTAAACTACATACTTTTCTGCAATAAAGGAAATAATCAACAGAGTGAAGAAACAACCTACAGAATGGAAGGAATTATTTGCAAATCATAGAATATGGATGCTGGAGAGGTGGCTTGGTGGTTAAGAGCACTGGTTGCTCTTGCAGAAGGACTGAGTTTGAATTCCAGCATCTACATGGTGGCTACAACCAGCCTTAATTCCAGTTCCAGGGGATGTGCTACCCTCTTCTGTCCTCTGCGGGCACTGCACAACAGAGGTGCACTTACACACATGTAGGCATAACACTCATACACATACAAAAAATTAAAAATAAGTAGAAAGTATTTTAATTAAAAACCTAGCTCTTTGTTTCATTGATTCTTTTTGTTATTATTATTATTATTATTTCTATTTCATTAATTTCAGCCCTGATTTTGATGATCTATTCTTGCCCATTGATTTTGGCTTTTTTTTTTTTCTTATTTTTCTAAGGCCCCAAAGTACATCATACAGTTATTCATTTGAAATCTCTCAGAATTTTTTTATGGAAGTATTTAGAACTTTAAACTCTCTTCTTAGGACTGCTTTCTTTGTGTACTATAGATTTTGGTGTGGTGGTCCCAGAAATTCTGTGATATTCAGTAGGAACTCCATAAATAATGTTAACGAATAGCTGGAAAAAATATATGATGGCAGTAAAGGGACTTCATGATGAAGGGGGAGAGGCAAATTGGCAAAGAGATGAAAATGTGAGGAGTGATAACTAGACTTTCTAGAAAAGGTTATGAATGAAAGAATGGGAAGCTACAGAGAGAGAGGCCAGGAACTAACTTTAAACAGAATGAAGCTGTAGGGTTTAGAGAACAACACTGATGGCAAGACATTCAACTACTGCAAGGAAAGAAGTTCAAATGCAGAGGAAACCCTGTGTTAAATAGAGATATTTTGCTCAATTTTTATGTTAACAAGAAAAATATAGTATGTACATATGTTTTCTACATCGTTCCTATGTTTTATCTTTGAGTAGTATTTAAGAGATGCTCAAGAAATACCTGTTGCCTAAATGCATAAAAGTGCAAAGATTTATACACTAAAAACAGTTTAATTTCATTTTAGCTTGAGACAGCTGTATGAATTATAGTTATCATGAGCATATTATATATATCATATTATATATATGATATATATATAATATTATATGTAAACTATATAGTTTCTCATATTAGAGATGATTATGACTCACATTAGTGAGAATTATATTTGAGGATTAGAGATAATTCTTTAGAATAACTAGAAATTTTGGGGGCTGGAGAGATGGCTCAGTGGTTAAGAGCACCTACTGCTCTTGCAGAGGACCTGGGTTCGATCCCCAGCACCCACATGGTGGCTGAGAACCATCTTTGGCTCCAGTTCCAGGGGAATCCAACACCCTCTTCTGACCTCCTCGGCATTGCATGACATGAATGAGCAGACCTACATGCAGGCAGTACATTCATACACATAAAAATAAATAAAATAAAAATTAAGAAAAAGAATGACTAGAAATTTTAGAGTATTTTAAACACACATGGAAAGTATATATACTATGTACATGCATGCATAATATTTTATAAAATAGTTTAAGTGATACTATTCTTGAATAATTTCTCTTTCAAGAAAGAGCTTAAAGTCCAGTAGACTCAAAACTAACCCATATTAAGAATATACGGTATCTAGATTTTTCAGAATATATAGCAGTGAATGGGGAAAGGTATGGGCGTCACTTAAATTCATATTTTTCAGAAATAATGGAAAAGACAAATGCTCTATATTGTTGACTGAAAATGATTGAGTAGTTAATAAAAGCAGTATGATTTTGTATTTGTCTAAAACACTAAAGGATGACTTCATCGCCTAAAATAGTGAATCACATTTTTTCTCATTACGTAGTTGTATGTAGAGAAGTGGTGATGGATGTGAAGTTCTCTGTGACTCTGATAAACTCATATGTCTTTAGGATTTCTCACTGTTCTCAAGGTATAAAACATGAAAAGAAGATAAATAACACAGATAAGACACTGTCTGAACTGCCTTGGTCCATAAATGATGCATCACTTTTCCTTGAATCTCCTTGGTTAAAGCTGGGCACTGGTTTCTTCTGTCCTTTATACAAGAAGTTTGGCACTGTCATTTTGCAAACATTGGCCCACTTCTGCATACACCCTGGAAGAAATGCACAAAAATATTAATGTGTCTACTGAAACTATAACTTTTATGTTCAACTTTTGTTATTTAGTAATTTATAAATTTTCTAAAATGATGCTAAATGAATTTCTTAGGATAAAAGGTATAAATATTTACCATGAAGTGCATTATTGGTTTGTTGATTCTCCTCCATTCTAGTGGTGCAAATGGCTTGAGGCACTCATTAGTAACATTTCAGCATAAGCTTGCACCTTTCAAGGCTCCTTGGATGCTTGCCAAAATGATAGAAAATACACTGAGCAAGCGCAGAGGACTTTCTCTAGGCAGGGGTGATTGGATGTAGTATCTATCAGTTAGATCGTCTGGAATCCTGTGGCTGATCTGGCTGGCTTGGAAGATTTTCCATTCTTCCTTCATTGTTCCACATCTCCTTTCCAAACCTTCTCCTTATCAAAAAAACAAAAAGAAAAAAACAAAAAACAAAACACTTCCTCCTAATAGAAGCAGGAAAACAAATAACCAGAAGTTCTTTCTTCTCATAGTGTGCTTAAAAGTTTTTCTTTAGTAGAACTCTGTGAATATGAAGATAAAGGTGAAATTCACATTATACGGTGGTGATGAACTCTAATTGGATGTTTCATCAGAATTAGCATTGATAGCTGTATGCGGGGCATGTAGTATGCTTGCTGCCCTTTTGAAAGATCCCCTGTGGGGAATGGAAGAAGAAATTAGTACCTGGTGAAGACTGTGACACCTTGTCTACTAAACATTTGATTCCACATTTTTAGGTAGACCTATTATTTTAAGTAGACAATAAATTGTAGGGTTGTCTCTGCTGTTAGGATTCTTTTGACACTCCAGCAGCTTTGATCTTCAGCCTTTTATTCCCTTCCCCAAATTATTTTTCTGCTTCATGGCATGCCACTTTCTTGCACTTGTCCTGTTAAAGAGTCCACCATGGCTGTTTAATATTTAAAGGCTGGGATCATTTTGCAGGTTTTAGTTTAATGGTAACCATAGCACACACGCACATTCATTATTGATAGCAGAGGCTCAGTGCGTGTGCCTTGGCATCTTCTTTCCTTTCGCTGTTAGTGTCGCAGGAGGGCTATTGTCTCTGGAACTCAGCTCAGCTATTGCGATTTGGCAAGGGGATGAACTTGTGCATGAACAGTAGATCCAGAATGATGTAAACTGTTCATGTGTGTGGAGGTGACCATGCTAAAAAGGGAGACTCATCCAGACAGTGAGAGACCACGGAAAGTCCGGTTTCGGATTGCGTCATCTCACAGTGGGAGAGTTCTGAAGGAAGTCTATGAAGATGGACAGCCATCAGGCTCTCTGGATTCTGAATGTGCCAGTGTCTGTGGGGTAGACGGACTAAGTGACTCTGAGGGACAGCAAAATGGCCACATTGGATTGGAAGGTGATCAGCATGAGAAAGATCAGGATAACTTGTTGGTATTAGCAAGGGCGGCCAGTGAGAAGGCTTTTGGTACAAGAAGAGTCAACATTTTAAGCAAAAATGGCACAGTCAGAGGCGTCAAATACAAAGTGAGTGCTGGCCAAGCTCTGTTTAACAATTTGACCAAGGTATTACAGGTAAGTCGTTACACTTCCTGCCTGAGCTCTGCTCCTCCCTCACCTTCTCCACATCCCTCAGTTCTCCAGGGTAGAGTGGGCCTCTCCTATTTACAGCTCCTCCAAACTTCCTATGACACTCTCTACCTAAAACATTGTCTGGACAGCCGTTGACGAAAAATAGGCTCATTATTCTTGGCAAACTAGATTGACATGTCAAAGCTAGATTTCTAACATGTAAGTGATGTCTGGTATGTGATGACTAACACACTCTCTCTACTTCCAACAAAGAAGGAAGACAGACTATAGGGTTTGAAACATTTCAGCAAGACATAGAAGTTGATATCTTACTGGTCTTTCATCCTTAAATCAGCATTCTTCGTCATTTGTGTAGATATATAAGCCGGAGAAGGCTGAGTGCTAGTGTTCAGTGGAATTGGAATCAATGGTAAAATTATGAAGGCCGGTCAGGGGTTCACATTTTCAAGAAAGGTGCAGGTCTTTTTTTTTTTTTTTTTCCTCCTGATGTCCATTTGTCTATTACTTTGCTTAGAATAACTATAGGGCAGTAATTAAAGATGCTATTCTGTACAAGTACAGCTTGAGATCCTGACTTTGTAGTAAATAGCCCTGAACATGTAGTAGATCCTGTACACTAACCTAGGGTCATGTGATTTGGATCCAGATGCCTTTAATGGTGATACACTGTTAATAAGAAGTATTTGAAATTAGCTAGAAATGTTAATAGAATGATTTATTTAAAAAATTTATTTCAGGAATAGAATTTATAATCATTATCATTAAAATAGCAAACCAAGAGTTTTGACTGGAATTCAACCATGCATGATTCTTAATATTTAAATAAAATAACATTTCATAATGCATGTATATTCTATAAGGATGGAGGAGTGGTAGGAAGAAAGGTTTTCAACAAAAGCCACTCTGATATATTTTACTTCAAAGAAAAGATCTGAAAAGATCAAATCATGAGAATTTAATGAAACATGTGTAATTTTATTTAATGGGGAACAGTTAAGAACAGTGGCAAGCTTTTACTATATGGGAACATTCCTGCATGAATTTCTAAAGATGTGACTATTGGGTTAAAGAAAACCCTATTGGAATGAGTTTTACCCAATATAAAGATTATGGACAAGGTGTAGAACAAAATTCTTTCTGACAGTTAAGGTTTTTTTTTTTTTTCCTGTCTTTCGAGACAGGGTCTCCCTGTAGCCCCAGCTGTCCTGGAACTCACTCTGTAGACCAGGCTGGCCTTGAACTCACAGAGATCCGCCTGCCTCTGCCTCCCAAGTGCTAGGATTAAAGGCATGCGCCACCACGCCCAGCTGTCAAGTTTTATAATGAGTGCATTTCCTCCAGTTAACTCAGCTTTCTGTTATTTGTATTGCTTTATGATTTATGATTTGTAAAACTGCTATAGTAGTTTTAGTTCTTTGATCTTTATTTGTCTATTCATGTCTCATTAAAACACATAATTTATGAATAAACATCTTAAATATTCAAAACCTACAGGGAAAAAAATCCACCTATTTTCTTTTCCCTGATAGTACCTTAAATCTACAAGTAAGGGCAATTCCCCAAAGTCAAATCTTTAAAATTAGATTAGCTTACATATCTACTTGCATGTTTTTTTTCTATTCACAATTTGGCCAACCGTTTTATGAGTGTCTAATGAAATTTTTCTGATAATTTAACCCCATTACATCCACTCCAGATTTTAGAAGGGAAATAATGACTACTGGCAAAGCTTATCAGTGTTTCCTTTCTTGATAATTTAGATAAAGTAATTGGCATACTGGTAATCTCAAATTTGGGGCATCATCTCTACTTTTAGCACCATTACCATCACCACCACCACCACCACTGCCACCATTACCACCATCACAACCACTACCACCACCACCACCATCACGATAAAATGAATGTTTTCTGATCTCTCAAGGTCAAAAAATAGGTCAAAGGAGCTTTGACATTAGAACCTAGCTGCTGGTGGCACTACTCAAAGGGAGCTCCATTATTATCATTATAAGAACAGAGGCTCTGTGCAGCATTGTGTAGAGAACAGAGCTGGCTTCTTGCAACTTGCTACAGGGTGCATGTGGCATAAAGGGTAACCCGTGTCTTGTTTTAGGATGACAGATGTTTAGGTTTCCACAGGTTTCACACAATGCAGTGCCATTTGAGGCTAAAAGAGGAAGTTAAGCCCATATCAAAACCATGTGTGACTTTCCCTGGATCAGCATTCTCCATAGTCTTTGCAGAGTAAGCAGCACACATGACTGCATGTAACCATAACTTAGCAATTTGTCTCAGGGAGGACAAAGTGAGCAGCCAGTACCTTGGATATCTGATTAAGGTTTTACTGCATGACTAATCTTAGTGAACAAGGAACTGTGATTGAAGAAACAGACAGACATTTCTCCCTGTTTGAGTTTATAAAATCTTAATACATTCAACTTGAAACTGAGGGAAGTCCCAGATATAGCCAAGACTGTTTAAAGTCCCTGAAAATCACCTTGCTTCTCTCTCTCTCTCTTATGTCCTCAGAGTTGCTGGCCTTTTATGAAATCCTGCTACTTGCTTTCCAAAGGTTTCAGCTGTACAGGACTTGCCATTTAAATGATCTTTTAAAACATTTTTTTTTACTCCCTGGTGCATTTATTTAGAAAGTTGGGTGAAAGTGGATATCTGAACCAATTTCTCTTCCATTTAAAAAAAAATTACAGTATAGACTACTGGATATTGGAAGCTGTGCAATACATCAGGAAGCAAAGAGCCCAGTCACCTGCTGGCCAAGTGGGCTCTGTTGAGTGGCATGTCAGTAGATCACTTAAAGTTCTCCAGCTGGTCTAGACTGTGTTTTTCTAGGTACAGAAGGCTGAATTTTCTGCTTCTCCCATAGATAACAAGAAGGCAGTGCTCATGAGAAGCTAATATGGAATTCTGAAAGCCAAGAATCTAGTTGTGTCCTAACAATAAGCATTGGATGGAAGCTCTTTCAAATTTGGTTAGAAAATGCTTTGATTGGAAGCTTTTTGGGGTTATTCTTACATCTATCACATTTTGAAAATCATTATCTATTGTGTTAAAGGGAAATCTAGGGCTGGAGAGATAGATTTTGTCTAACAGGGAAACCCAGGGCTTAGCAGATGAATTCTGGCTGCTCTCACAGAGGATGTGATTTGGTTCCCAGCATTCACATGGTCACTAACAGCCTCTTGTAAATCCAGTTTCAGGGGATCTGACATCCTCTTCCAGCCTTTGTGGGCATTGTGAAACATGGCTGCACTTACATACATGCAGACATAACACTCATACACATAAAATCAAAATAAACTAAAAAAATTAGTCACTTTTATCACATGCAAAACCAACTACAAAAACACAGTAACGCACAGCTCTTAGGATCCTGCTCATAGGACTGGACTTGAATTACTCCTTGGTCTTAGCTGCAGTGCATTTCTAAAGTCTTTATTGTGGATCCATGATGCAGAGAATTAAGGTTGTTTATTTTTGTTAATTTATTGCTATGGGTGTAAATTTTAGAAAGCTATCATTCCTTTACCTTATCATTAAATTATGTAAATATGTTTTAGTAGAATATTCTATTTTACTTTCCATAATTTGAATTGCCTCTTGTCCAAATTTATAGTTATCAGAGAAAAATAAGTCCAAAGAAGAAAACAATTACAGCAAACACTATACTCTTGGTGGCTCTTTTATAAGACCTTAAATTAATGACATAGCTTCTGTTTTTATGTGTGTATGTATATATCTAGTTAATGTGGTTGAACCTAGAATGTAATAACACTTTTAAAACAAAAAAAATGTTGGCAGAATAATTTGCATTTTTGCACAGGGCTTTCACATACATTGTTTACTGAAATGTACTCGAAATTTTATGAAAGAAGCAAGGGAATTATCATTGTTATTCCTCCTTTGATAATTAAAAATATTGTTATGACTATATGATACTGGTTTTGAAAATTAGTATTTATAATGCACAGTTTTTTTTTTAATTTTATTTATTTCTGTATGTGTATGAATGTACTGTCTGCATGCAAGTCTGTGCACCCATGTCGTGCAATGCCGCGGAGGTCAGAAGAGGGTCTCGGATTTCCCTGGAACTGGAGTTCTCCTGGAATTGGAGTTTCAGACGGTTCTCGGCCGCCATATGGGTGCTGGGGATCGAACCCGGGTCCTCTGTAAGAGCGGTCGGCGCTCTTAACCGCTAGGCCATCTCTCCAGCCCCAATGCACAGTTTTTAATTAATATCATAGATCAAGTGTTTGATGCAAAGCTATTAATATAAGAATTAAGAATTTTGACTTTTTGCTGTTTTAAAAGTATATGATCACAATATTTTGTATGAGATTTGTAAAACTTTAATAAAAATGTACAGATAATGAAACTAGAAAGAAAACTAGTTTAAGTTATTGAAGATTTAATTTTTTGAGACAGTCTCCTTGTAGCCCCAGCTGTCCTTAACTCACTATGTAGACCAGGATGGCCTCTATCTCACTGAAATCCACCTGTCTCTGCCTTCTAAATGCTGGGATTAAAGGAGTCAGCCACCATGCCTGGTATCTAAAGTTTTAATTTTATCTATAAAATAGTATAATACAAAAGCCAAAGTACCCAAATTAACCTTTTTTAAATGTAATAATTATGGACACAAATATTTATATAATTTATAAGGACTAAATATGTTATGATCTAATTTAGTATTTTAACATTCAACATTTGGGTTGTTAGCTTATAAAATTTATCACTTGTTTAACATTTCATCTTCATCTAGATATGCTCTGCAGAGATAGGAAATAAGATTTACTCAGTTTTAAGAATATTTTAAAAACCATAAAAGCCATCATTTCTCTATTATTTCATTTTGTTGTTATGAAAAGTATAAGGATTTACCTCAAGCAAGACTTGTGCTCAATATTGTTCAAAGGCTCAGGAAAGATGATAGTCATAGAAGTTTCTGGAAGTAGCTCTTGTTCTCCTCTGAATGGAGTCTAATAATAGCGTAATATTCCAAGGAGGACAGTGTCATAATCTTGATGACCCCTTGGTCCTTATGGTCCATCTGGAGCATGGTGCAAAAAACAACAGAAGTTAATACTGATTAAGTAATTTCTGAACACCAGGTGTTATTCAACCACTTGTATGGACTGGTTTATTTATTCCCCACAGGAAATTTAAAGGGTATTACTCATATTAATAAGTTAGTACTTTTGGAAATCCTTTTCTATAATACTAATGTTAACTTGTAGAATATAAAATGTCATTTATCTAGAACAAATCTTATATAATTTTCTATAAAATTGGATACACTTTTTTTTTTTTTTGGTCTTTTCCAGATGGGGTCTCCCTGTAGCCCCAAGCTGTCCTGGAACTCACTCTGTAGACCAGGCTGGCCTTGAACTCATAAAGATCCACCTGCCTCTGCCTCCCAAGTGCTAGGATTAAAGGCATGCGCCACCATGCCCAGCAAAATTGGATGCTTTAATGGAAATATCTTTTTAGCTATCAGGACTTAGGCAAGAACTATAGGATTTTTGATACAAGTCTAAGAAATGTAGAAAACTTCACCAAGAAACAAATCGACCAATTATCCAAAAATTACGAAAGAAAGGCATCAAAACAAGTTGGTGCTTCTGATCTGTTATTTATGTGAAATTAAAGAATTGCATATTGTAAATAAAAAGAAGAATTGCATATTGAAAGATCATAGAGTCTGTGATTACCTTGCTACCCTTTGTTAAAACACTGGGCGCCAAGGGAGAACCTCAACTAACATTCTTAATTTTATTCAGTTGTAACCAAAATTTTGTCATAGAAGCAGGGAAATTACTGTTATTTAACTTTGTATAATAAATTTTAGAAGTTTTCTTCAGCATGTCCACTTTTTCCCAAGTGGCCTTTAAGTTAGTGAATTCAGTGGTTTGGTCAGTGGTTATTTCCTTTTTTCCTATCTCTTTTGGAGCTGGAGATTTTCCATATGAGACAGTGCTAGAGTTTGCATGTTGGAGGGTTGCCAACCTGCTCCATCCTTTCTCTCTTCTTAGTGCGTGAATGTAGAGCTTGTCACTGCAGACCTGCCATGGCCTCATAGAATACTCAGCAGTGTGTTGTCAATGATGGCATGAAAGAGTTTCTGAAAGAATTCATCTGTCAGTTCAACTTCCCATCTCCAGAGAAGTCTATCTGTTTCTTTGTTGAGACAATATTCTCTGGTACTCATTCTTTATTTTTTTAATGTTATGTTTGTCTCCTCCTAATTTTCTATTAGTACATCATCATTCTATTGGTCTTTTATTCCTTTTCTAATTTAACTTCAGGTGAATCAGGATAATTAATGACTTTTAATTTTGATCCTACAAGTCTCCAGAAATCAGTGATTGATCATGAGCACTGAATTATCCAATGTCTATTAATTTTGTTTAAACTTTCTTTAGCTTAATGAATAAAGCTTATTCTTCTTCCCTCTTTGTCAGGCACTGATTCATAATGCTCTTTTAAATTTGTGCAACATTGGTTTTGATTACATTAACTTAATCCTATGAATTTACCTGAACTTTGACTTTGGACCAGTTTGCTGAGCAAACCCACGGATTCTGCAAGATGACTTGCAACTACTCTATAAACTCTTACAGGCAGTATGCCGTTACCACAAAATTAAGGGAACTGACAGTTGATTTGTCTAAACTTTATTTTTTAGGAAATGCTTTAATTGAGAGACAATTCACATAACATTCAATTAACCCATTTACAGTGTCCTGACAAATGCTTTTAGTGAGTTTATGAAGTTGTACATATGTTAATTATAATTAATGTAAGAACGTTTTCATCATCCAGAAAAGAAAATCTGTAAAGCTATTCTTCATTTCTCTCTCCTCTTTCTTCCTGTCCACTCCCTGAAAACTCCCCCAGAACTAGTAAATCACTCACCTGCTTTCTGTCTCGATTTATTTGACTATTATGGGCATTTAGACATGTTTCTCTTGTTCAAGTAAAATTATGTGTTTTTTGTACAATATCTCCACATTTCCCAGTACTTGTTAATCACCTAAGTCTCTGGTAACTTCTGTTCTCTGCTTTTATAAAATTAGCATTTTTTTAATATTCTACATGTGAGTGAGATCATGTGTAATCTCTGTATATCTGACTTAATTTCACTTAATGTGTCATATTGCAGTTCCATTCATGTTGTTGCAAATACCAAGTTTTCTTCTTTTTTTTTTTTTTTTTTTTTTTTTTTTTTTGGCTGTTTTGAGACAGGTGGTCCCTGGCTGGCGCTCATTATTGAGACCAGGCTGGCCTTTTTGAACTCACAGGGATCTGGCTGCTTCTGCCTCGGAGTGCTGACTAAAAGCAAGTGCGAAGCCAGCTAAGTGTTCTTTAATGGTGCGAGTAATTTTCTTTTTAAAAAGTTTTTTTTATTATTTATGTGAATGAATGTGACTGTTGCGTGTAAGTCTGTGCACCGTGTTGTTGCATGCCGCGGGGCTCAGAAGAGGGCGTCGGAAGTGCCCCTCTGGACTGGGGTTACAGCCGGTTTTCGAGCACCATGGTGGGTGTGGGGAGCGAGCTTAGGTCCCTTCTGCAAGAGCAGGGCGCTCTTAATACGGCGTGGCCATCTTACGGCCCCCGGTGCATGTAATTTTCAATTTTATATTAAATTTGTGTGTTATTTCACCATTCTGGAGATTTAGGTTTGAATATTGTGTTAGTACTATAATAAAGCCAGCAGGTATAGAGAAGGTTCTTAGCCCAGGCTATGTTGTATGTGCCTGTTGTTGAGTATGGAATTCGTTACAGCGTGTGTGGATGTTCTGTTAATGTCACTTCAGTCGTTTGGTCTAGATGATGGTTACTCGATATCTTCTCTGTTTACTTTCTGCCTAGGTGATCAGTCCAATGCTGACAGTGAAATGTTGCTCTTCACTATGATTGCATTGAGGCCCAACTCTTCCTTCATACTTACTGTTTTCAGGGCTCAGAACTTAGGTGCATATGTAATTTAATTGTTAACATCTTCTTAAACTGGCCTCTATATTATTATGTAATTACCTTCATTGTATCTTTTAGCGGTTTTGAACTCAAAGTCCATTTTATCTGGTAGAAGTACAGGTACTCCTGATGTCTATTTTTCGGTCAATTGAATGTGTTCCTCTTCTTTTACTTCAGGGTTGTGCAATTCCTTTCTTGTTAAAGGTGGTCTTCATGTGACAGCCAGGTGGAGGAGGGGCCCCCCCCCCCCACAGGGTCTTTTTTTTTGTTTTTTTTCCTTTTAATTGCATTGCCAGGCTTTCTTTTCTGTTTCTTTCTTTTTTCTTTCATTGCTTTCTTTTCTTCTTTCTTTTTTTCTTTTCTTTCTTTCATTTACTTCTTGTCTATCGGTAATCTGTGTCTTTCCATTTCTTTCTCTCTCTCTTTTCTCTTCTCTCTCCTCCCTCCTCCCTGCACCTCCTCCTCCCCCTCCTCCGTCCCCCTGCCATTCTTTTTTCTTAGCTTTCTTCTTTCTTCTTCTTTTTTCTTTCTTCTTCTCTTCTTCCCTCCTTCTTTCCTTCCTTCCTTCCTTCCTTCCTTCTTTCTTTCTTTCTTTTTTTCTTTCTTTCTTTCTTTCTTGTTGGTGTTTTTGAGACAGGGTTTCCCTGTAGCCCCAACTGGCCTGGAACTAGCCCTGTAGACCTGGCTGGCCCTGAACTCACAGAGATCCACCTGCCTCTGCCTCCCGAGTGTTGGGATTAAAGGTGTGCACCATCACACCTGGCTTAAAGATGGTTCTTAGCCGCCATGTGGGTGCTGGGAATCAAATCTGGATCCTCTACAAGAGCAGTAGGTGCTCCTAACCGCTGAGCCATCTCTCCAGCCCCACTTTTTGTTTCTTAACTGAGAACTTAACTCATTTATATTCAAGGTAATTATACAGATACAGACATATCACTGCCATTTTGTTCCCTATTTCTGTGTTAGCTTGTATTTTCCTTCTTGGTATTTCTTTGTAGTGATTTGATTTTTCCTCTGGTAGTATGTTTTTATTTACTGCCTTTCCACTGGAGACCTGTGGTTCACTAATTGGCTGTGCCAGCTTGGCAATGAGCTCCAGAGATTCACATGTGTTGGCCTCCCCAGAGCTGGGATTTTGTACAGATGCCACAGTACAGTGCCTGGCTTTCCCGTGGATGCCTGGGGATTGAAATCAGTTCTCATGCTTGCATACAAGCACTTATTCTCTCCCAACCCTGCATTATCTTTAATGATTTTTTTTAACTTTCATATTAGAATTATAATTAATTTTCATGTTATCATTACAAATTAGAGGACTTCATGTTTGACTGAATGCTTTTTACCAGGGAGTTTTAAACTTTTAGATGCTCTTATGTTACCCATCAGGTTTTTTCTTTCATTTTGAAGGAGTACTTCAGAATTTCTAACAGAACAAGCTCAGTCATGAGCTCTCTCAGTTGATGCAAGTCAGAGAAAGTCTTTATTTCTCCTTTATATCTGAATGACAGATTTTCTGAGCTGTGTGACACTATTCTTGGAGGGACTGGAACAAAGGATAACTCACCACAGAGAGAGAACCAATGACAGAATAAAGTAAGGATACTATCAAAGTCCAGCGTGGGGAACCAATGAGTTTTTGGTGTTATTACAGATGTGTGGGTGAGGGGCAGTTTACAGGAGCAGAAGTGACTCAGGAATGGCAACATCACCCAAGCCCACCCAACATGGTGGTGGGTAATAAAATCAGGAAACCTGGAGCACACTGCTCAACCTGAGTCTGCTAGACAGGTTGGAGAATGTCTTACAGACAGCTCAGGTGATCTCTGTCTCTCCCAGGTAGTTGGCTGGTCTGAGCCTCTTCTACACAGCCCAACTTGTCTGAGTGTCTCTTAGCAGTTCTTACAGCATTATGTGCTTGGGGAGGGAAGGACTTTGTACATCTGGTCAGTTTCAGGAACTTCCTGAAGCTTTTGAGTTGTTTAATTCCTTGTTTAACTAGTTACAGGATGGAATATTTCAGCACCTATTAGAGCATCCTGAGTCTTTAGTCCATCCATTCCCACTCAACCCCCGCCCTCCCATGCAAGATTGAAGGTTTTTTTCTCAGAGGAAACTACTGCACAACTAATGTTCTTGGCTGGCAGAGTTCCACCACCAGCTTCAGTACTTTGAACATGTAATACCCCTGTGTCCCAGTCTGTAATGTTTTTTGCTGAAAGTTTGCCACTAGATATATAGGAACTTCCTTGGATGTAATTTGCTTCTTGCTGTGTTCAGGATCTTCTTTTGGTCTTTGATCTTTGAAGTTTGTATAAAGCTTCTTGTAGTCTTATTTCATTAAATATGATTGGTGTCCTTTGACTTTTCTGTACCTTGATATTTATATTTTTCTGCAGAGTTGGAAAGCTGTATGCTGTTACTTGGCTTAGTAAGCCTTCTAACCTTTTCTTTCTCTGTTCTCTCTTGAGTGCTAACAGCTTGTTATGTTTGCTCCTTAAATCCCATTAGCTTTCCTCATTCCTTTTCATTCTTTTTTTTTCTTTTCCTCCTCTGATTGGATAATTTCAAATGTCTGGGTTGCAACCAGCCGGCCCATCCAGAGTCTCAGGCTAGACTAACCAGTAATGGTCTAGCAAGGCCAACGAGCACCAGCAAATATTTGAAGAGAATGCCACTGAAAGATGCGAAGAAAGCTCCAGCAATCAACGAAGAAGAAAAGGAGATCTATGAAATGACTGACAAGGAGTTCAGAATCATTCTCTTAAACAAGTTCAGAGAATTACAACAGAACACAGACAGAAAGCTGAGTGAAATTTGGAAAATAATTCATGAACAACATGAGATGTTTGACAGAGAAATAAAAGTTAGTCATTTCAAAATAAAAATCCTAGAGATAAAGAATACAATAAGTGAACTGGCAAATTCAACAACAGGCTTCAACAGAAGACTTGATAAAGCTGAAGGAAGAATCAGTGATCTGGAAGATTGGACATATGATTCCAGACTTTAAGAAACCATTGTGACAGCGGAGGAAGACCAACCAACTCACTCTGGTGGCTTGCTCATCTTGGCAGTTTGTGATGTATTCTATGAAGCTCAGTACTATAAATTTTGTATAAAAATAATACAAACATTCACTAGTCTATAAAATTACACACTTAAATAAATATATCAATGCCCCAAATATGCTTTCCTAGAAAAGATTTGCAAAATTATGGACTAAATAAAATATCATGCAGAAAATTTTAATTAAGAGACTTTTATTTATGTACACAAATATAATCAAGATTTGAAGCCTCTTTGCTCAAGTTTATGTTTCCAATAATTCAGTATTTCACTTAACTGTTGAGAAATTGTACCTTACAACATTTCATGAGGAGGGAAAATAGATTTATGTTTCTTATAACTCTCCTAAAAATTTAATATATAATAGAAGTTTTTATTATCTTATTGATGTCTTAACAACAAATTGAAGTTGTTAAAAAGTTAAGTTCATTTTTTCCCTTTTAAGAGATTAATGGGCTATAAGTTTTCTATGTGAGAATATATATTTTGGCTAGTCCACATAAAGACGGAATTTCGAAGGCAGTGTGCTGATTTGCCAGAGTCAGCTTTTCTTAAAAGAGAAGGGCAGTTGTGCTACTGCAGGTTGTTGGAGAGAGCAGTGAGAGAATCAGAGAACAAAACTGGTTGAGACCAAATCAGGCTCATAGGAGGCAGCCAGGGCAGAGGGGCTAAAGGGCTGAGACCGCAAGGCAAATTGATGGGCTGGAGATTGAGTGGAAGTGCTTCAGGGATTAAAGGCAGAGTCCTAGCACCAGGCCATGCCACAAAGCAGCTCTCCTCTGCATATTACCAGCAGCATGGCGCAGGGCTTCTGTGCCCTCCCGGCCATCTGAGGACTGACTTTATTTGAATACTGTCAACAGTGCTTGTGCTGCCTGTGGCAGAAGAGATTACCTCCCATGTCCTAAGATTTTGCTGAACTCCTTCCAAACTGTTCTTGGTAAACATATACCTTCTCAGTGATCCAAGACACATGACTTTCCCCCTGGATAGAGAACAGTATATCTAGAAGTTAGATCAATTATGTCAGTCATGTAAAAATTAAATCTTGTCATATCTGTTTTTTAAAGAAATAGTGAATAATTACTACACACTCCAATATATAAGTTTCCTATTGCTGCTGCTGAAACAAATTGCCATTAACATCATGGTTTAAAACAATAATTTATCATTATACTTTACTATTATATATTTATGGAGGCCAGAAAATCTAGTGTTACGGTACTGAATAAAGGTTTTGGCATAACATTCCCTCTGAAGACTAGAGTGTGTTCCTTTTAATTTTCCAGTTTCTAGAAATTGTCCACATTCTTCTCCTTTTAGCACTGTGCCTTTCAGATAACTGCTTCCATGATTGTGTTCTCACTGACTCTCCTTTATCTCATATAGGCCTTTGTGATTGTACTGGGTTTGTCCAAATGATCCAAAATAGCCTTCTTCTATTGTTTAGCTCTGGACCAACATCCCCAAATTCACATGTAGAAGACGTGGCCCCCAGCTGGTGGTGTAGTTGGGAGGTGGTATAAATAGTAGACAGTTGGCTCCTTTGGAGAGAGTAGGGTCGCTGGGGAATGCCTTTGAAGGGTTAATTTTGCCCATTGGCTCTTCCATATGCTCTTCTCTCTGCTGTAACATGACAAGGTGAGCTGCCTTCCTCTATCGCATTCTCCCTGCTGTGAAAGTCTGCTTTACCATTGGCCAAGAAGCAGCAGTGCCAGGTGAGCATGGACTACAACCTCTGAAACTGTGAACAAAAATCCTTTCTTTTTTAAAGCCGTCTTTCTCAGGTACCTAGTGCAGATTAATGGAGTCAGTGCTGCGATTATACTCAACGATGGGGTTCAGAAGCTTTGGGATTGCTTTTCATGAGGAGCTTAAAAAGGTTTGGAGATGTGGACTGGAGAAGCCCTAGAATGTTGTGAGTGCAGGTTAATGGAAGATTCTGGTGAGCTCAGAAAATGATAACTTGATAGAAATGCGGATAAAGAATGTGCTCATGAGGATTCAGATGAGAGCAAAGACTCTGTTCATGTTGCAGTCTGGTAAATTTAGGTGAGGCCCACAGACTTTGGGTACAGCTCAGTTTAAAGGTAATGGACTACTTAACCTGGTGGAGAAAATGTCAAGGCAGTGGGGTATGGCATTACTACTGTTGGCTGGTTTTATTGAAAATAAGGATGAAACTGCAGAGTGGAAGATTTGCAAAACTTGCAGTTTGGCCCAAAAGAAACATGTAATGATGGGGCCAACAAATGTGTGGTAGCTGAAGAGATTGGTGCCTTAGAAAGAAGTCAAATACTTTGGGGACAATAAGAAATATCTTTTGGACATGTCCATAAATGACCAGACCCTTACATCTATCATATCATAGGTTCAAGTATATGAAAGTATAGATCCACTCAAAAGGCTTTGCTTTGAGATGATACTTGCATGGTGCTCACTTGCGGAGGTCAAACTACAAAACTGTTTTTAAGGGCTTATTTTATGATGCTTCACCACTCAGACACAGCAGCCTGACCCAATTGTACCAACCACCGATCAAATTGGTAGCACATCTTAGCATCATCATCGGCAGAATACAAGAATTAGGGGTTCAAAGGTACTGTTAGCCAGATTTCAAAGGAAGGCCTTAGAGGCCAGGCAGCTTGGGATAACATCAGAATCCTTAAAGGTTGTTGCTGAAAGGATGATACATGAATCTGTGAGAGTGAAGCTAAAGCTCCACTGGTGATGTCAGAAAGTTAGAGATGCCAACAGTGTGGAACGTCTGCCATGAAATGATGCAAGCAACTCACAGTTAGTCCATGACTATGGCCTTGGAGAGCTGTATCCAGAAAATCCATAGGGATGGGGATGCCTAAGTCCTTTGGAGCTCATATCACACCATCCTGTGTTCTAGATAATGGCATGGAATTAAAGAATTTGATGTTTTTCCTGATGGGCTTTAATTTCATTTTATCCTATTTCTCTTGTTCACATCTCAATTATCCCAGTTATGAATGGAAATATTTAGCCTGTGCTCTTATATGTTAGGATATACTCTTGTTTTCTGGTATTCTTTTTTTATTTATTTTTATTATTTTTATTATTTTTAAGGGATTCTACAATATAATGACACAGTTGTTTGCAGGTAACATTGATGTTACTTAGTATGTCATACAATTAGGTAATTGGTGCATTTTGCAAGTATCTATGTCCAAATTTTGAACAACCCAAGGTTCCCATAGTCCAGTTGGAGAAGCTTGTATGCACAGGCATGTTGATCAGTTAGGAGTCCAGACTATATTCCTGTAGTCTCACGATTCACCCCTATCTCTCTGCAGCCCTTACAATCTACCATGCCTCCTCTTCCGCAGTTTGTTCCCTGGGCTTTGGGAAAGGGGCACAAGTGGGTGAGAAGAAAACAGTCTAATTTCTTTGGAGTTGTCATTTTGGACTCCAGTCTGTTCAGGTTGTTTCCCTTCATGGGTTGACAGCTTTTCCAGTGATACCTTTTTAGTCATACTAACAAAGCACAAGCTATTGGATGTACAGGCATTTAAGCAGTACCAATTATTATGTCAAGCTAAGCTGTGAGCATAGACACAGATGCTTGGATGGTATGCTAATCTGCAAACTGTGGTTTCTCTATAAAGGGTGACAAATTCTTATTGTGGCTTATAACATCTCCTAACCACTAGAGGACATAAGCTTCTGGCATCCGCTGTGAGTTATTCCTCCAAGGAGAGAGCTAATAGCCAAATAGATTTGGGATATATATATATAGACACTTGGCTGCCACTGTTGCACAGTATCTCCAGGCTGTTGAGGTGTAGCTGATATTGACGGAGGAGACTTGCTTGTCTCAGGGAGACCAATATTTTGCTGTATTGCCTTAGTGGCCTTTGGTAATGCTCTCTGGCATTTCAGAGGCCAGTTGCTAGTGACGTCTCATAACATTTTTCATTCTCACACCAGGTCTTCGACAACAGGGACTTACTGCCTTTCTCCTTGCATATATTCCACTTATAGGCAAAAGGCCTTTATAATTTGGGGGGGGGGGGTTTGAATCCCCTAGCCAACATCTCCTAGGCAGAATAATTCATTGCTGATGTCAGAGCTTTCCTGTAGTAATATATTTTGCTTAATTACACAACTTATAAACACTTTACTATTGAATTTGGCTCTAGATAAGAGAAATATCCTTTCACAGTTCCTATGCCTATCAGTCATTTAATAAAGGGTAGTTATGCCTGTTTTATAGGAAATTACCACTGTAACAATATTCTTTTGAGACAAGCTCTTGCTATATAGTCAGTCTGGCTTCGAATTTGTTATGTATCCCAAGCTGACTATGAACTCAACAATCCTCCTGGCTCAGCCTCTTAAGTGCTGACATTATAGGCATCCACTCTTTACCCGCAACTTGGTTTTATATTTTCATGGGAGGTAAGAGTTTGGCTTGAGTATCAGAGATTAGGGACTTGGGCTTTTGAGCAATGCTGGAACTGTGGAGACTATGGTTGCTCTTGGAGATAGACTACGCACATTTTTCTTTGTGAGATGAGCATGAATCTTTAGGAGGGAAGAGAAAAATGCTTCAGTTTGGATCTAGAATGTCTTCCAAAAACAAATGTGTTGAAAGTTCGGTCCCTTTGTGGTGATGCTGTTGGGAGGTTGGAGTCCAGGTGGAGGAAGCAGGTCAATGGAGGCATGACTTTGAACTACATGTTCTAGCTTCTGCACATTCGGTTCTTTATGCCATCCTGACACCACAAGGTAAGCCATTTGCTGTGCCACGTGCTCCCTCCTATGATCACGCACCTCAACATGGATCCAGAAGCAATGAAGAAAAGTAGCCAATGATGGAACCCTTGGAAACCGTGAGCCGAAGTTGTACTTCTAAGTTGTACTTCTTTAGCATTTTGTCACAGCAATCATAAGTTAGCGCACTGGTAAGTCATAATCCTTAATGTCTACATTAGGACATTTTTTCCATGTAAAAGAACATGTTTACATGTTGTGAGGATGAAGATACGGGCATTTTTCACTTATCCTGCCTACTCTTCTTTATATTAAATTACTTTTTTCCAGGAGGATATTATGGCTACTTAGGGGTTAAATTGTTATCTCCACATCATTCTACTTCTGTCTTTCCAATATTTACTTATTTTTCTTTAATGTGTGTGGATGTTTGCTTGCATGTACATTTGTATATGCACTATGTGCATGCAGTGACCATTCTGGTTGTCAGATCCCCTGAAATTATAGAAGGTTTTAAGCTGCCATGTGTTTGTTGAGAACTTGTTCTGAGTTCTCTGCAAAAGCGATAAGTGTTCTTTACGACTGAGCCATCTCTCCAGCCCATTTTGTTGTAGAGGTATTATATACATTGCCACACATTCGTCATGGCCACCGGAGGGCAGAGTGCAATTTCAAGCCTTTGATACAGGTCTTAGGTACATGCTTTCCTTTGGCTCATACGAGAGTAGTAGATACGACACAGAGGATTGGGGTGAACATTTATCCTCATACCCTTTCCATTGTCATGAGAAGGACATGTTTGGAAAGCTCTCTGGTCTCAGAAGCATAAGAGATTAAATGACTGATAGTTTAAAGCCAACTCTGTGGAGCTCAGCCTTGGTCAGCCAGACTCTCAGTGACCTCCAGAGTCAGGAGTGAACAATATTTGCATAACATTTTATTTTACTCTTTTGGTGGTTTGCCAAACAGAAGAAGAATATTGATGTTCAAGCACCTAGATATTGAATTCCTTACTGTGCGCTTTACAGATGGTAAGTTATATAACGGTCTACATTTTTTACTTCACCGGTTGCATTCTAATTCTCTAAATAATTATTGCCTAACCATTCAGCATGTGCCTAATTCTGCAATGTCAAGGTCATATCTAGCCTTTGGTGTGGATTTCTCAGAGCAAAGAATTTGATAGGAAAAGACCATAAATCTTATCATCCTATATAGATTGACTGTCCTGGAACTGAACATACTGGGATAGTGTGTAGGCCATGTATGTCAATATAGTTTAAGATTTGGGGTGGCAACCCCATATTGCCATGATGGTGGCTTGTGGCTTCTTGGTAGCAAAATTTTTGAGTTAAAATTCTTAGTAACAAAAATCATCCATTCTTAAATATTTTATTTATGATTTTTATTTTATGTGTCTTAGTGTTTTGTCTACATGTGTGTAAGTGCAAAGTCTCATGCAATACCCATGGAGGTCAGAAGAAGGTGTTAGATCCCCTGGAACTAGATGACTGATAGCCACCAGGTGCTGGGAATCAAACCTGGGTCCTCTGCAAGAACAGCCAGAGCTCTTAACTGCTAAGCTCCCAAATCATTTACTTTTTATTCCACAGAATTATTAGTTTCCTTGATGTATTTATTATGTTCCAGATATTTGTTGTTTTATACTGCTAATTTTGATTATGGCACATTATTAATATGGAACAGCAACTATCAGGAGAAAATATAGAAATTAATTGAAAGTTCATTAAATATTTGTGATGAAAATAACTATTATAAATCAATAAAATTAAAGTGATGGGTTTAGGGAAAGAAGAGAAAAACACTGAAAGAAGTGAGAGACCAATCGAATAACAGTCTCTTCTGTCTTCCACCAAGTTATTAAGCATGAGGCCTCAGCAGATATGGATACCTAATAAGCCTGAACTTCCCAGAAACATGAGCTTGAATAAACCTTCTTTTATAAATTACTCCATTTCAATAGTTTGTTACAGCAGTAGATAATGGACTAAGAGCAAAAGTTGGTCCTGAGAAAATCAGCTGTTTTTATATAAGTACATGAAAATATGAAAATAGCTTTGGAACTCAGTAAGAGGCACAGGCCAAACTCTGTTGAAATGGATGTTAGAAAACGCCTAGGATCACATATTCAGAACTTTAAGGGAGAGTCTGGTGAATGGTTGCAAGGATACAAAAGTAATTGTGAGGTCAGGATTTCTTAGATAGTCCTGATCAGAACATTGAAAATTAAGGAGACAGGGGCTGAAGAGATGGCCTAGCAGTTAAGAGCACCAACTGCTCTTGCAGAGGACCCGGGTTCGATCCCCAGAACCCACATGGCGGCTGAGAACCGTCTTTAACTCCAGTTCCAGGGAAATCAGACACCCTCTTCTGAGCTCTGTGGTATTGCACGACATGGGTGCACAAACCTACATGCAGACAGTACGCTCATACACATAAAAAAATAAATGAAATTTAAAAAAAATTAAAAAATAAAAAATATAAAGAAAATTAAGGAGAATTAAGGCCATTCTGATGAGACCTCAGATAGTTTTCACCATATTTCTGAAAACTAGGAGAAGGGCCATCCTTGTATAAGTGTCGAGGAAATTACTGAGCTGTGTCCATTCCTAAGGGCTTTGTGACAAGTGGAACTGAGAATGATGAGCCAGGGCATTTGGCAGGAGAAATGCTTCTATGTGGTAAAGCCTTCAAAGAGTTATGTGGTTTGGCTCCTTCTACAGAATACAGAAAGCTAATAAAGAGTTATTCCAAATCATAATTTATGATTAAAAGGGAGTCAGAAAGTAAAAATTTGGAAAACTGACAGCCTGTCCACACAAAGAACGAAAAGCATTCAAGAAACCACAACAAGGGTAGGGTTAAGTTACTGAAGACGCTCCTTTTTTTTTTTTTTTTTTTTTTCACACGCATCCTTATTTTAAGGACCAATTCTGCAGGCAGTTGTTCCCAAACACACAGCCCAAGGCTCCCACCATCTAGCTAGAGGGGCTTGAATGTTCAATCAAGTTGATTCACTAAGTTGTCCAGACTATATTGTCATCGTTTTACCGTTCACCCCCAATCGCACCCCTTACAATATATACCATTCCCCCTTCTTCCACCAGATTGTTCCTTAGGCTTTCTTAGGATGGGGCCACAGTGTGGACAAGATGCACAACAGTTTACTTTGTCCGGAGATGTCGTTTTGGACTTGATCAGTTCTGGCTGTTTCACTTCATGGGCTCTGATCCCGATTCCCCAGGGATAAGCTTTCAATTCCTACTAATGAGGCACAAGCGATTAGATATATACATATTTAAACATTGCTAGTTATATGGTAGGTTACTTTGGTTATAGACACAGAGGTTTGGATTGTTGTTTCTTTTTTGTGTGTTAATACCTGGATATTACTTTTTTTTTCCCCCTGAGAAAGATGACAAGGCCTTACTGTGGCGAATAAATCTCCTAATCACTAGAGGTATAAAGCTTGTGGCAACATCCACAACTTATTCTTCAAGGCGAGAGCTAGCTAATAATAAATAAGTTGTTGAGATTCCACACCTATGGCTGACACTGCTGCACGGTATTTCCAAGCAAGTGAGGTGTAGCTTTTGTAGCTGATTGTTGGTGGCGGGGTTTTGCTTGACTCAAGGCGACCAACATTTGCTTTATTGGTTTCAGTGGCCTTTGGTAACACTCTCTGGTATTCCAGCGAACAACTGTATACTTGTAAGTGATCTCGATACAATCCTCCCTGGGTTTACTTCAGGTCATTGACAACAGGGTGGGCAAAAAAAAAAAAAACAAAGGAGTAGGATACTGAATTTTGAACTAATTGGGAATATTAAATGCTAGTTGTTTTATTTTAGTTTGTATTGGGTTGGTCTCTCTATTTTTCTGAATTATACAACCTCATAGTGTAACACTTTCTTTTACTTGTAGGACAGTTTAAAGGCATTAAGCTTAAATTTTACTTCCCAAATAAGTAGAGTTATTAGCGTTAAAGTCATATAGTTGTTAAAGAGCCAAAGTGTATATTTGGTTAAAACTTATTTAGCAGGTAACTCAACTCTGCCCAAGCCTTATCCACCAAGTATAGGATTATTTTAAGGCTTAGTGAAAAAGTTTAGATTAGTTAAATTAGGTGTAGGCTTTGGTGGATATTGTAATACAATTGAACTATTTGGAATTATTAAAATGTTAATTGTTATTTTATTTATAATTTGTAATTGGTTCAGGTACACAAATGGCCTCTAAATTTTTCTGAATTACCCCACAACATCACATCTTACAAAACAATTTCTTTACTTGTAGGACAAATTAAAGAAACTAAACTTAAAGTTCTTTCGCCAAATAATTAGCATACAGTCAATGAAAAACAGTTTGGTAAATTTAATGAAAGGCTTATGCCTGGCTCCTGTTTCTGGATGTGTAATACAACTTAGATCATCTATAGGCAAAACATAAAAACCTAAAAAAAAAAGAGGAAGGTGGGAGGTGGTGTTAGTTCTTCTGGTATACAAATGGAAAAATCTGTATGTGTTCCAATTCCTATTGCTATATAAATTTTTCAATTTTTGAGTTCTTGAAACTAACAATGGGACGGCGAATTTTATTTTCCCACAGGTAAAATCACCAATCTAAATGCCCGAAAACATACAACTTATGGCAGTGCAGGATGAACTGCGAAATGCCAGCAGAGAGGCTAACACATCTGAACATTAAAGAAAAAAAAAAAAAAAAAAAAAAAAAAAAAAAAAAAAAAAAACCACTGAGCCATCTCCTGATAATATTGGGGTTTAAACGGTTCTAATGGACCCCTAAGGAAGTTTACACGTCCAGATACTGAGAAAACCCTTCCTTACCTCTACCATTTTTTGGGAAAAAAAGGAAAAACATGATGGTAGATGAAACCACTCCTAACTGTAAACTAGAACCAATTGTTACAGTGTAATTTCCATATAAAACAGGCACTAACGTATTAAATGATTGATAGGCATAGGAACTGTGAAAGGTATATTTCCATATAGAGCCAAATTTCAATAGTAAAGTTTTATAAAATGTGTAATTAAGCAAAATATAATTACTACAGGAAAAGCTTGAATCAGCAATGAATTATTCTGCCAGGAGATTTGGCTAGGGGATTCACAAACCGCCCCCCCCCCCCAATTATAAAAGCCCTTTGCCTAATGGGATAATATAGCAAGGAAGGAAAGGCAGTATAGTCCCTGTTGTCGAGATATGTGTGAGCATGAAAAAATGTTTATGAGACGTCACTTACTAGTGTACAACTGGCTCTGAAATGCCAGCAGAGCTTACCAAAGGCCCCTAAAGCAATACAGCAAAATATTGAGTCTCCCTGAGGCAAGCAGCAAGTCTCCTCTGTCAATATCGGCTACACCTCAACAGCCTGGAGATTACCTCTGCAACAGTGGCAGCCAAGTTGTCTATATATATCACAAATCTATTTGGTATTAGCTCTCCCTTGGAGGAATTATAACTCACAGCGGATGCCAGAACTTATGTCCTCGAGTGGTTAGGAGATTATTATAAGCCACCAATAAGAACTTGTCACCTTTATAGAGAAACACAGTTTGCAGATAGCATACCACTCCAAGCACTGTGTCTATGCTCACAGCTTTCTTGACATAATAATTGGTACTGCTTAAATGTCTGTATATCCAATAGCTTGTGCTTTGTATATGACTAAAAAGGGTAACACTAGAAAAGCTGTCAACCCATAAGAAGGAAACAACCTCAAAGACTGGGTCCAAATGACAACTCCAAAAAATTAGGCTGTTTTCTTCTCACCCATTGTGCCCCTTTCCCAAAGCCCCAGTAACAACCTGCGGAAGAGGAGGCGTGGTAGATTGTAAGGGCTGCAGAGAGATAGGGGTGAATCGTGAGACTACAGGAATATAGTCTGGACTCCTAACTGATCAACATGCCTGTGCATACAAGCTTCTCCAACTGGACTATGGGAACCTTGGGTTGTTCAAAATTTGGACATAGATACTAATTGTATGACATACTGAGTAACATCAATGTTATCCACAAACAACTGTGTCATTATATTGTAGAATCCCTTAAAAATAAAAAAAAAATTAAAAAAAAATCCTGTCAAAAAAAAAAAAGTTACTGAAGACGCTAGCAGGAACAGAAGGTTGAGCTGATATTGACAAGGAGACGGTGGAGTTCCAGAGATCTTACAGGCTGTTCTTCCCAGCACCTCCCCAGTGCTTCTGGAGTGCAGAGTGATTTCAGAGGACCCTCTAAGGGCTCGCTGTCCAGGTCACCTCCACAGTCCACTTTGTACAATCTCCTCAGCCCTGATCATATTTCAAGCAGCCCACTTGTGCTGCAATGGAGGCAGAGCCATCACGGAGAATCCCTATGCAGACAACATCTAGGAGAACCATGAAAGCAGAGCGCTGTCCACAAGACCCCCAAACTGTAGACTCCCCAGTTATGTTCAAGACCCACTGGGGAAAACTGCCAGCTTCAATCCATGTGAAAGTTTAAGAGACACTAATTACAGAGTGACCTCAGTACACTCACAGGATCTGCGATGCCCCAGCATGCCCAGGAATGGTAATATGGAACAAAAGCATAATTATCTTCCAGCTTTAAAGCCTAATATATTTTTAAACCAATAAGTTTTGGACTTACTTGGCTCTGTTTCTTCTTCTTTTTTTCCTCTCTTCTTTCCTCTCCCCTTCCTTTTCCTCCTCCTCCTTCCCCTCTTCCACTTTTTTCTTTCCTTTAGCTTTCTTCTACCCACTTCAGATGACTTGTTTTGATTTTACATGTTTACACCTAGAAGGCTTTCCCTCTAGTCCCAGATGAAACTTTATACTTTTGAATTGATACTTAAATGAATTAAGACTCTGGAATTATGAGAATGGAAGAAATGTATTTTATGTTGTGAGAAGCATATAACTTAAAAACTCTATGTGTTAGAACATTAATTTTTCAAAAGGGTGATGGGTGGGAACCAGCAGGAGCTGTTTGTTCATGGGGATGGAATTCTCATGAATTTCCCCTTTTCACATCTATAGCGAGCTGTCACAGAAGTTCGAGCCTCACATGTCTTCTCTCTCCTTCCAACTTCTGCATTACAAAGCAGCATGAGTGCCTCATCAGGTCCAATTGTTCAGTTTTGTATTTCTCAGGCTCCAGAACCATAAACCCAAACAAATTTTCTTTCATTATAAATTACTCAGTCTTAGGTATTATGTCACAGTTAAATAATAGGGAGTAATCTGATCCCAATTTGTATAGTCTGAGAACAATATCTATGATCTCCAGGAAGCCCATAGCTTATCTTTGTGACAAGAAGATTGTTGTGTCAACAAAGTCAACATTGGATTCCAGCATTGGTGGTGGGGATCTGGAACTCAGGCTGCTTCCTCTGCTGCAGGCTGAAGGCCCACTGCTTTGAATTTGAGTGTATTTCTCAGGGCTAGAAATACACTCAATGCATATTTTATATTAAAATAAACATTTTATATCTATATTTATATGAGGTTACCTTATATAAACAAAATTTTCTTTACTGAAGATTCCACATCTCTTGCTGATTACAATCAAAAGTCAAAAATGGAAATTTGTTACACAGTTTTATTTATTGTCCCAATTAACTCCAACTTTCAAGACTCTTTAACTGTGGAATCTATATCCATGCCCATGTCTATAACAACATATATATCTATTTATATCACCTAACTATCATCTATTATCTATCTATCTAGTACATATTTACCATATCTATCATCTATCTATCATCTATCTATCTATCTATATCTATCTATCTATCTGTCTATCTATCATCTATCTCTATCTATCTATATCTATATCTATATCTATATCTATATCTATATCTATCTCTATCTATATCTATCTATCTATCTACTACATGTTTACCATATCTATCATCTATCTATATCTATCTATCTATCTACCTATCATCTGTCTATCTATCTATCTATCTATCTATCTATCTATCTATCTATCTATCTATCATCTATCTACCTATCTTCTATCTCTCCAACTATCCATTTCTTTATTTTCCTAAGTTTATGTTTTTTAAATATCCCCCAAAGCTAGTATTCCTTGCATCAAATATTCAGTTACAGTTGGTTTTCTCAAGAAGCATTTTTTCTATTGTATAAAGGTGAAATAATATCCAAAGAATAAACCCAATGATGGAAGCTTATGGGATTTGAAATGGACCCAGGGACTGTGATAGATCAGGGGTCTGAAAACATTGTCTGAATGTGTCCTTTCCTCTCTCCTTCCTTCTGTTGGAACTATCAGTGTCTTATGCCACCAGCTACTGCAGGGAACATTATGTGACTTCACTCTTTCAGTATCAGATTAAAAGTATTTCTTAGCTTCTACTTGTCATAGAGGCCGGAGGCTCTGTTAGTGGCTGTTCAGGTTCCTTTACCCACTCACTAACAGCATGAGGCCAGGAAAACAAGGTTATCCTGGATGGTCCTAGTCTGTAAGTCCTGGTGCATCTGTCTACATCACTGTCCTTCATCGGTGATATGGCTCTGGTGCTATAGGAAGCTCCTGAAACCCTCCCACCATCTTTTGCCCAACTTTCTAACTCTTCTAATTCTTAGGACACCCAATTTCACTGGCTTCCCATGCAGTCTTTTAAAACATAGCTCTACTTGTTATTCTCAGAAGCAAGAGAAAACTCATGGCTTTAGGAACCAAATTTTCACTTTTCTTCATGAGGAAGAGAAAATATGATTATACTCTAGTCACATCTTAAATGCTTAACGTGCTCGCTACTGTTTCCTTAGCAGTAACAGCACTGTTCTCTGGAGGGAGATGGCCTGGTTTTAAATGGAGTCTATATTTCCTGGTTTATATTGTGGCGATACACAGGCATGGTTTCTTTTCTGGTAAAGCAGAGTCACTAATTATAATGACTATTTACTGTGGAATGAATGAGATATTTTAAATTACTCATTTTGTTCAGTGCTGGCCCTTTCAGTGCTCAGTAGATACTGTCATTATTTTTATAATGCCCCACCAAAACTGTAAATGAAGTTCTACTAAGCACTCCTTTAGGCAATGGGGTGCAAAGATGAATAAGGCACTTTCTGTCCCGAGAGAATCTTGGTTTGTTTTTATGAGAAATGTCTCATATTACTAACAAAAATATAATAATACCCAGGAGCTTGTTAGAGGAGAGAGGTGGGACATCTGACCCAATTGTATAAATCTTAGTAACACCTTGCTTCCCTCAGAGAGCATCTTTTAGGTGAAGGCTGTATGGGAAGACGTGGGCCACTCCTGAGAGGCAGCATGTCACTGGTAATTTTCTTGCCAGAACACACTTCCTTTTGGTGAATCTCAGCTGCTGCCTCTACACTTGGCTCAGGTCCTACCACAAGAACCCGTTTCCTGAGGCCAGTTCCTCTGTCTGACATCCTGCCTTGGCTATGGCCTTTGCTGGAGGCTTTTGTTTTAGATGGCCTGGTTTTCTTTTCCCTGTCTACCTGGCTAAGACTTTGTCAATGCAGCCAGCCACCCACATGCCTTGTGTCTGAGTTTCCTTCTCCACACCTGTCACCCTGAAAGCCAGCCTGTACCTTCTGGGTAGAGACAGACTCAGCTTCTTCTGTTAGGGAGGGCCTGGATTGATTCCTCATGCCCTTTCCACCAACCTGGGACTTATTTTGTTTTTAGAGAATGTGTTTGAACACAAGCCATGGAAAACAATAACTTGACAGGGCTTAAAATGAACAGAAATCATTACCTTATATAAGAAGTTCAGAAGTGGCAGTTGCTGAGGCTGTTTAGTGGATAAAGGACCCAGACCTTTCCTTGAGGTTTGTACTCTGTGGTCCGTACCTTGTTTGTGACACTCTCTTCTGAGACTCTAAAGCCCAGAAATGATCAGAAATGGAAAGGGAGAGGTGGAAAAAGAGAATACTTCTTACAGGCCACTGTTTTATCAGGAGGGAAAAGAAACTTCCAGAAACCTCTCAGATGCATTCTTCTAATGTTTATGCTCTTAACATCTTACATAGCTACTTCTTGCTTATAAAAGCAGTTAGGAACAAAACTGGCATTGTCTTTTCCAGAATGGCAGAAAGTAAGATGGAAGGTGGGCTTGGAAATCGCTGTTGCATAAATAGGCAACATGAGTGCTGTTCATTGCCCAAGAACTTTGATGAAACTTGGTTTTCATTTTATGTTGTTTATACTATATTAAATCATATCACCATTAGGACTAGAATTACAAAAGTACTCTCATAGTGATTTTATTTTATGACCTGTCATTGTTTTCTTGCATTTTAAAAATTTTGTAGAAATACATATTCAGTATTAATTGCTATTTTACTATCTATTTCTTATCTGTATTTTCTCAGGTCCAGAGCTTTTTATCTGACAATTAGGAAATAAGACTGGCAAACAATTTTATCAACTGTAAACTATTAGTATATTAGTCATCTATTTCATCTATCACTATATTATTCACCTTGTTAATTGTATAGATTTTTTAAAATTCATTTATTTATTTATTTTTTAATTTTTTTAAATTTATTTCTGTATGTGTATCAATGTACTGTCTGCATGTAGGTTTGTGCACCCGTGTCGTGCAATGCTGCGGAGGTCAGAAGTCGGATTCCCCTGTAACTGGAGTTCTCCTTGAATTGGAATTTCAGACGGTTCTCAGCCACCATGTGGGTGCTGGGGATCGAACCCGTGTCCTCTGTAAGAGCGGTCGGCGCTCTTAACCGCTAGGCCATCTCTCCAGCCCCAAAATTTATTTATGTTTTTATGTGTATGAATGTACTGTCTGCATGTAGGTTTGTGCACCCTTGTCGTGCAATGCTGCGGAGGTCAGAAGAGGGTGTCGGATTCCCTTGGAACTGGAGTTAAAGATGGTTCTCAGCCACCATGTGGGTGCTGGAGATTGAACCCGGGTCCTCTGCAAGAGCAGTTGGCACTCAAACTCTAGGCCATCTCTCCAGCCCCTAATTGTATATATTTTTAAAACACATTTGGGCTAGAGGATTATAGCTTGGTAGGAGAGTGTTACTTTAGTGTACATGAGGCTCTGGCTTCAATCTCTACTACCATCAAAGGTAAATAAATAAAATGAAAAAAGCTCATGTTGTATTCTACCCAGCTTGATCCATCTAAAGCAGAAATGATTCCCCTCACAGCAGTGCCCAGGGCTTTATTTCTTCCTGCTGCTTACCAATAGTAAATCAAACACAAGCACAATGAGTGTGTTCATTCCCACAGTGCTCTCCTTTCCTGGTTGTTTCAGAAGCCAGTCGTGTCGAGGACTCTGCAGGCAGTGGGGTGGAACTGTTTCACATCAGGGGACAATGACAGACTCACTCTCAGCGGCCCTTTAAGCAAACCCGGTTCAGCTTCCCTCATCTGCTAGTCATAGACGAGCTTTCATCTTTTTTTTTTTTTTTGGGTCTTTTCGAGACAGGGTCTCCTTGTAGCCCCAAGGGTCCTGGAACTCACTCTGTAGACCTGGCTGGGGTGTGCCACCGGTGAGGTCAGACCCAGTACATAATTTAAATCTTGCATGTCTTCTAAATAATTATCTTTTTTTTTTTTTTTTTTTTTTTTTTTGGTAGTGGTTCGATCCTTTGGCTTTGCCTCAACAGTGTCAAATACCAACTCAAAGTGTGATTATAAACTCAAGTTATAGTACATGCAGCAATCCAGCTGTATCTGTATGAAACATTTGCATATTTCTGCCACAGATAAGTTATCCATACAATTAATATTATATGAATATTCCAAGGACAGTATATTGACAATATTAAAAGATAGGCAGGTGGCTTTGGTAAATAACATGAGTTAAAACCATTTTATTTTATGAAATAAAGAAAAGCATCTTTGTCAGAATGCTATTCTGTAAGGTGTGCTTTTATGTAATACAACATTCAACGTCATTCAGAGATATCAACACACTCATACAAATCAGCCATTGAACTTAGTCGAATCTTGTGCCATCCGGCGAGTCAGTTTATGGAGTCGTTACTGTTATTTCCCCATTGGAAAATTCATCTATCTCCTGGGTTTGATAGTGGCTGTCTGTCTATCTCGCAGTAAGTAGAAATAAGCTCTCCTATTCCCACTTCAGCTTCCAGTCTTCCCTATAGCTCAAACAATTGCAAATCTCAGCACATTGCTCTTCTGCTGAAAACAGACCATTGGTTCTCTGTAATCAAGCTTGTTAGTTTGATGTTGAAGCTTGAGTTTCTCTTAAAACTAGACTATGAAATATGGACAAGCATTCAGATAGTTAACCCAGGAGGTAATTCTGGAGCAGTAGTCAGGGTGGTGGAGTGTGGGGAAAAGGAGAGGGCAACACAGGGTGCATGGATTTCTGTCATGGACAGCTGGGCTTGGAGCTGGCTAGCTCTCTCAGGTCCTGCTTGCATGCCTCTGTTTCTTGATCTCGCCTATATGCCGTAGATGCAGGCAGACAATGAGCTTACTTTCCTTGCACTGTCATGATTGGAAGGATGCTACCCAGTTTCATTCTGTTTCTGCCCAGTGCTGGCTTTTGGTTAATTTCTGGTCCTCGGCATGATATCATATTATCATGTTTGGAATTTCAACACATTTACTCTTTTTCATTTTATCTCCCATTTCAAGTGCTTGGATACATCTAAATTTAAAACTTGCCAGGCCACCTTCACTGTGCATCTCTCAGAACAATGATTTTGTATAGATGTTTCTGTTCCCAGCCAAAGTAGTATAGAAGAGATACTTTCCACATGTGCAAAGATTCAAGAGATTTTTTCTTTCTTATATCATTTGAGGAAAAGCAAATTATGTAAGCATGTACTTTGGTGAAGTAGAAAGTTACAAACTGGCCAGGCATGGTGGCGCATGCCTTTAATCCCAGCACTTGGGAGGCAGAGGCAGGTGGATCTCAGTGAGTTCAAGGCCAGCCTGGTCTACAAAGTGAGTTCCAGGACAGCTGGGGCGTCGGAGAAACCGTTCTCAAAGACAAAAAAAAAAAAAAAAAAAAAAAAAGAAAGAAAGTTACAAACTAAGAGATTAGATGATTTAGAAAGATCGCCTGGTCAAACTTGAAACCACTGAAGGGAGATCAGAAGCACAGGTTCACCAGTCCAGACGAAAACTGGAGCAGAATGGATAAGGCAGTGAAAGGGAGATAGCAGAAACAATGAGGACTCCCTGAGATACACAAGGACATAAAGGAGGAGAAGAAGAGTAACACCCATGCCAGTAAAGAAGTAGCAATTCAAACGCACTGAAAATGAGATGATAAGATAGGATGCCGGCCCTCTGCTTTCTTTTTCACTGTTGAGGCTTAGAAGACTTTATAGACTGTGACTCTATTTGAATTTCTTTGAAATCTTATCAGTTTTCATATTAAAAATATTTATTGTATTTTTAATTTTCAGTATATATTTTTACTGAATTTTTGTGCACGTCCGAAAATACATCTTACTCATAGTTAGAGCCCCCATAACTCCCTCACCAGGTTCCATGCACTCTGTCATATATGTTAAGAGTTACAGAGTCAAGTTTCTGTACCCAGATGTCCCTTGTATAAGTTCACCCACTGGGGCCAGGTCAGCCTATCTGGCGTCCCTCCTTTAAGAGGACGAGGGCTCACAGACCTGTGGAAAAGGGGCAGGAAGAGCATAAGAGCCAGGATGGTGGGTGACCACAGGAAAGAGGTTTTCATGCCTCTGGAAACTTGCTCATATGAACTTAGAGTAATGTTGACAGCATGTATAAGATCCATGCAAATTCAATCAGACAAAAACCCAGCACAGAACTGGGGAAAAGGGCAGGAGGCACAACCTTACCACAGGAATCATTTTATTTTTAATTATGTGTATGCCTAGTGTCTGAGTGTGTGGGGTGGGTATGTGCAAATATATGCAGGTGCTGCATAGGCCAGACACGGTCAGGATCTTTGGAGCTGGGGTTCCAGGCAATTGTTTGTTAGCCACCTGATCTGTGTACAACCGATAACTGAACTCAGGTCATCTGCAATAGCAATACGCAGTAGTTAACCTCTGAGCTATCAAGCTATCTCTCTGGCCATAGGGTATACTTTTTCACCTAGGATGTTAGATAAATAGAATATTACATCCTTCAGGAAATATACTTAAAGACACATGATTTTTATTTTCTTTCAGTTAATGAGTTTAATTTGGATCTTCATTATGTTGTTTCAGTTTCTTTAGTATGGTCATTTTCTCATTGCAATTAATTTTGGAGGTATTTAAAGGATGTATAAATACATCGTTCATAAACATACAAGTGTATTTCTTCATCAAACTTCTATACTCAAGGCTAAGCATCCACTGATGTTTTTTAGCCGAATCAACTTTTCACATTATACTTGGAAAAATGGCAGGCCTGCTGATGTAATCCCAGCTACTCTAGAGTTTGAGATAGGAGGACTGAGAGTTCAAAGACAGCCTGGGGTGTAGGATGGACTCAAATAATTCAAAATGATGATTTTCTTCTAAAATGCAGATATTAGCCTTAATTTTCTATAAGGAATGCTACTTACCCTTTGCTTGTAACTTCCTTTATTCATCTATTTATTATCAATATGAGGGCTTGGGGACTCTTATTCACTGGGCTAAAACCTACCATTGTCCTTATTTAATTTTCTAAGTGTTCTAGTTTGGACCAGTGGAAGCCTCTTAAAACAAGCTTGGGTATCTTTTTGACACGTCCCTGTCAATTTTCTGAGTGTGTTTGTGCTTTGTGACACAAGGATATTATGGCCTCATTTTTATTACTCCTCCCTAGTCTGTGAATCAGCCATTTCTGTTTGGTATAGAATGATTAGGAAATGCAAAGCTGGTGACAGGTTTGCTCATTGTGGTGTGCTATGTGACACTCATGCTAGTGTCTCTTTCCTGGTTAATGCAGAAGGTGCTATATACTTTTATTTCTGTTCTTATTGGCTTCAAATTCACAAGCCACCATTATGGTTAATATTATCTAAAAGTGTCATACTTGGCATTTTGAAAGTCTAGTCTGGTTTACTGCTAAAAGCAGTAAACAGAGAGGAAACACTGCACCCCATTTTCTCAGTATTGACACTTCAAAGAAGAACTTATTATTTCATTCCAATGAGATTGTGACTTTCATTAATCTCGCACTTGCAGCTGATGAATGAAAATTATAAGGCAGGCTGTTCCTGCAGAGTACTTAATCCCAGTTGAGGGACTGGAGGAACTGCCAATGAAAATGCTGTATATCTGCAGATCAGCCGAGACTTGCCGGTGAAAGTATTCATGGAAGTAACTCCAGACATGATGGTTTCTGTCCCTTATACAGGGAGAGTGACAGATGAAGCCATGGACACTGGTGTTAAACATTGTCACCAACAGGCAATCAGTTGGGACGAAAGCTCACAGATCATAGATTAGCGTTTCTCTGGGTGAATACATTTACCGTTAAAGACTCTGCCCTAGAAGTCAGAGGACTTTGGCTCAGTGGGAACAGGTGCTTACCACCAAGGCTGAAGCTGGGTCTGATTCCTGGAATCTGGATGGTGGAAGGCGAGAACCGATTCCCACAGGCTGTGCTCTGACCACCCCCACCCCAACTAAATGTATTTAAAACTGAAAAGAAGGGCAGCTTTAGTATTGCTGGGTAGAGTAGAATTACTCAAGATTATTAAGCACAAACCAAAGTCCTATAGTAAGAAAACCAGGAAAGAATTGGACAATTATAGTGAAGACCAGAAAACATTCACACTAATGCTTAGTTTTTCAGTTTTATGAGATCTGAAATGGACCTTACTGGGGAGCAGGCATTTTAAGAGTCTACAACAGCCAGCCCATAATGACATGTGAATGTAGGGTATTTTGGATGTGTCTTTATATGTGCATAACCTCTCTCTATAACAAACTTACTCTCCTGGTGCTGTAGAGTAAGTTGCCTCACTAACCCATGAAAGGCAAACACTAGGATACATTCGCATTTTTCTTGAACTTTGCTATTGTTATTTTCTTGAACTTGGTTATTTGCTTTGTTATTCTGTACATTAATTCTAGCTCTAATGATTTTATTTTGACTCCAAAGCACTAAAATTCTCAGGAGACAGGGCCTCTCTTCTTAACCAGTCAGCTGAGAACAGTAACATAGGAGAGTTTGTTACAAGCACAGACCTTTCCTTATCACGCAGACCTATAGAACCAGAGTATACATTATAAGCTACTCAAATGAGAACTTTAGAAATTCAACTTCAAGAAGCACTGCTCAAGAGTATAAAACCTTGATTTTGGACTATTTTAAGAGACTAACAAAATACCTGAAACTGAGAAGTTTATAAAATATGTAAGTTTGTTTCTCAGGGTTCAAGAGGCAGAGAGGTCCAAGATTAAAGCCTTCACAGGCCTGGTGATTTCTCCCTCTAAGATGTCACCTTGAATGGTGGATTTTTCACAGGGGAGGAATGTTTTCCCTCTTATGGCAGAAGAGTGCAGGGGTAAACTCATTTCTGAAAGCCATTTTTCTTCTGGAAAAGGGTTACCTTTGAATGACACAGAAAGTCGGGGGGGGGGGAGGGCCGTTAGGAGCTAATACTCCTGGGATCGGGATACTGCTGAGTTATTATCTTTCTACCACACGAGTGTTTAGGGGACACCCGATCTGGAACACTTGACTTCACCATCAATTTTTTCCTTACACTGTTGGAACTCCCTGCTTTTGTGACGTGGACTTTCCGGAAAGTGTCCACATGGCCTGGAATGAGGCGGTGTGCTCTTAGCACCATAGGAATGAAGACTACAACTAGGAGATTTATCTTCATCCATCCTGTTCCTCATTATTTTTTCAATAAATCCTCATTATCACATTTTCTTTTTTGGCACATGAGTTCCTCTTCAGTGGAGGTGTCTTAATTTACTCACATAAAGAAAGTCCCAGAAGACTCTTTTTCTTGTATCATGCCATACATACAAGATACTATGATGAATATCTGAGGCTCAACTTGGGAACTCATTGAAGTGCTGTTTTAATAATATCCAAAATAACCATTTAATAATGATATTTTCAATTAAAATAACATATACTTACTAATAATATTTTAAAATCAAGAGTTTTTACTTAGAATCTGGACTAGTTGCATCTCTGACAGCATTGGACCATGGTAAAATAAACTTATCTTCTGTCACTTGGTACCAGCTGGTACTGGGTAGAGGCTGCCCACTTTCCTGTGTCATTCTTCCCCAAATGCCCAGCCTGAGGGCCCCAGTATTTCCCCCAATTCTGCAATGCTTACTTCTTTTCTTTCTTTCTTTTTCTTTCTTTCTTTTTTTTTTTTTTTTTTTGGTCTTTTTGAGACAGGGTCTCCCTGTAGCTCTCGCTGTCCTGGAACTCACTCTGTAGACCAGGCTGGCCTCGAACTCACAGAGATCCACGTGCCTCTGCCTCCCAAGTGCTAGGATTAAAGACGTGCGCCACCATGCCCAGCATTTATTTATTTCTGTATGTGTATCAATGTATTGTCTGCATGCAAGTTTGTGTACCAATGTCGTGCAATGCCCCGGAGGTCAGAAGAGGGTGTCGGATTCCCCTGGAACTGGAGTTCTCCTGGAATTGGCGTTTCAGACGGCTCTTGACTGCCATGTGGGTGCTGGGGATCGAACCTGGGTCCTCTGTAAGAGCGGTCGGCCATCTTATCCGCTAGGCCATCTCTCCAGCCCCAATGCTTGCTTCTTAGACCTGGACCTTGCACTTTGTATTTCTAGTACCTGCTTATCTTCTCTGGGCACTTGAACTTGAGCCTGTAGTCCAGCTTTCTAGAAGTAGTATTCTAAAGTCTCCCATTTGCATCTGCTTATTCTTTTATAATGTTGTTTCTTAAAATTGAATTCCTGTCCAGGGCCAACCTGGGATATTGTCATTCCAGATACAGAAAGGTTGGACCCTATATATTATTGCCTTGAGTGGAGAGCTCCAGGTAGGGAAGGGATGCCTCTGACACAGAATCCCATCAGGCCATGCTTTTTTGGTGATTCTTATTGAAGGCCTTCTTAGAATACAGTGTCTTTTACTGGGTTAGGAGGTACAAGGCTATTTCAAGAACATGTCACATGCTTAAGTGAAGGACTCAATTCTTAGGACTTCATTTTATGTCTAGATACTAAAATTTTTATTTCTTATTTTATTTCTGTAATTGTACTTATCCATTTATACTATCGACTTGGAAATCTCTCTAATAATTTCTGCATGTCTCAGAGGTCAAATGCAGTGGTTGGTTGGGAGATGTGGCATTTGTAGACTTATCATCTATGTTTTTGGCACAACTGTGGGGTTTATGTCTTGTGAAAACACCTTGGCCTTTGTGGCATATGGTAGCAAACCCCACTTCTCCAAGAGGGAAGCAGCAAGGCTGCTGGTGTTTGAGGAGAGGTAGGGATCTGGACTTGCTGGTGACTTGTCAGTGGAGTTTACTCAATATACTTGGGCAGCATCACTGGCTGAGAATTTGTTATAGGGCGATGGGCACAGTGACGAACAATTGCTAGGACTGGATGCTTCTTTTTTTAAAATTTTATTTATTTATGTGTATGAATGTACTGTTTGCATGTAGGTCTGTACACCCATGTCATGCAATGCCGCAGAGGTCAGAGAGGGTGTCGGATTCCCCTGGAACTGGAGTTCTCCTGGAATTGAGTTACAGACGGTTCTCAGCCACCATGTGGGTGCTGGGGATCAAACCCCGGTCCTCTGCAAGAGCGGTTGGCACTCTTAACCACTAGGCCATCTCTCCAGCCCTGGATGCTTCTTTTGAGTCAGCAGTTTGCAAGGTGAAGGGGAAGGATGTGAACACAGAGCACAGGCAGCAATTATGTGTCATTAATTAGTTCAGCTAGGGAAACCTTTTAATATTTATGATGACATGTCATGTCTAATCATTTGTCCTGGATGATTTTTATTTCATAGCTTATGTAATGTGAGACTTAGTTTATTACCTAACACACACACACACACACACACACACACACGGATGTAAATGTAAATTGTGGTAAAAGTGCCTTAGAGAACATTACACATGTGGTGGGCAGACATCCATGAAGAGGAGCAGAAGCTCTGTTGTAGACTCCACATCTGTGTGACACAGCCTTAGCTTCCTCTTCTCTCATCAAACTGGATAAATTCTTCAGGGTTGAGCTTTTCCCTCTCCTTATCCCATCCCCATCTTCCTTTTTTTGTAAATAATTATTTCTTGTTTATTGGTATAATTCCATGAAAATAAATTTAGTAGCCAGGCATGGTGGCGCACGCCTTTAATCCTAACACTTGGGAGGCAGAGGCAGGCAGATCTTTGTGAGTTCAAGGCCAGCCTGGTCTACAGAGCGAGTTCCAGGACAGCTGGGGCTACAGGGAGAGCCTGTCTCGAAAAGACCAAAAAAAAAAAAAAAAAGAAAATAAATTTAGTATATTTATATATGTTTTCTATTTGCTAATTTCCTAGACCAATCTATCACCTTAATTCTTGATTAACTCCTTATCGCAGTACCTCTTATAACTCTTCCCTCTGGCTTTCTTTCCCCCCTTTAATTTTTTTTTTTAGCAGGTAGAGACATAGAGTCTACTATGCATGGGATTAGCTGACATTCAGAACTCCACTAATTTCCTTTTTAATTTCTGTCTCAGGAAATGAATGCCAGTGGACTTCCTACAGAGAATCCTTTTGTTCCCCATCTTAGATTTTCCTGAGAATTTTTGGGAATCCATAAATATATCATATTTCTGATGAATAAATACCTCACTGCAAGAAATAATGTAATGGTGGACAGAAGGACTTGTCTATTCAGAATTGGGGCAATCATACATAGGAGGCACTGTGTGCATGCAAACACACACATAGACACTCAGTTAATTGCTAAAGAGTGTGAATTTGGTGAAATGCAAAGGATAGGTGATTTTGTTCTTCCTGTTGTTTAAAAATTTTGATTTGATTGACACAGTGCCCACCATGTTTGCTTATGGTTATCAGGTTACACAATCACATATTATGGTATATGCATATATCCGAATGTTAGTGTATATTATGGAATAGGTAACTAAAACCAATGAACAATATATTATCTCACGTACTTGTCATTTTTGTGATAAAATGCAAAGTCTAGTTTTTTAACAATTTTCGAGTACATTTTGTTTGCAGGTATCTGAACATATTTGTTGTCAGCAAAATGCTATAACTGATCTCTCAAATCTATTCCTGCAATTTTACTGAAGTTTTGTGTTGTGAGATGAATACCTGCCCAGCCTGCTTCCCTCCCTACCACCAACCTCTCAAACAAACTGCATGTTTTGTTTTCTCAAGTTTGACTTTCTCAAAGTTCTTTCAATGTGTTTCAGCCAATGCCTCTTTTTTTTTTTTTTTTGGCATCAAGACTTCAAACAAATCCCATAGTGACTCCAGACTTCTACACATTGAAACATTCACTCTTTCATATACCCTGAACTAGCTGGACCGAGTAAGTGTGTGGGTGGCCCAGTCCTAGAACACACTACCTTCCATTATGTCACCTCATTCTTTCTCCAGGCTCCCAAACCTGGGTTTCAGGAAAGAGAAAACTGATTAAAGAGACAAATTTTCTCATTTATTCATTGGCCACTTCAGGTTGATTGGCACAGATGTCTCTTAAGTGCCAGCTACAACATCTGTGGGGCCTAGCGTACCAGTAAAAAAAAAAAATTAAAGCTTATATTTATGTTTAAAACTATTAATGAATTATTTATTGAGGCAACAAATTGTTAATTAAAATTTTTTGCCTTTATTGTTATGAATGCATACTCATACTGACTTGCAAAGCCAGGATAGAATTTCTAGTTTTTCAGCTCTTTGGAACTTTGTTAATTCAATGACAAAAATGAAAGCTTGCCCCTGTTCTTGTCTAGTTACCTATCTGGGGCCCAAGATTGAGTACCCTTCTCTTTTCTGTCTTGGATCTGTTTTCCATAATGTTTCATAAACAATCTATATTTGTTAACAGTAAACTTTAACTATTGTTTTCCAATTTATTTAAAGATTTTATTTTGTATTTTTAAATGTGGTAATGTATGTATTGACTCTGAGCATCCCCATAGAGGAAAAAAGCTTGTGAGCTATTTCTAAACGCATAAGAAAATGTCTGAATATATTTAACGAGCATTTAAATATGCAGAATGCAGCTAGGTACACAGGTCATACATTTGTGCACAGTAGCCCTTAGCTAGGGCAAAGATGACATGTTTTAGAGGGGAAAGGAAATTAGATGTAGGGGAAAGGCCAGTGAAGAATTTGGGAGTGGATTATGAGGAGTGTTGCTAAGGGGAGCAGAATAGGAAAATGAGATCTAAAAAATAGACATCAGTTTTGTTTTTCTTAGGAATACAAAAATCATAGAATAATTCAGCCTAGGGGGAATTTTAAAATAAGGCATTTTATAAAATACATGAAGATCTTGAATTAGAGGTTCATTGTAATCCAGGGATTTACACACCATCCAAACCTCTGTGTCTATACCAAAGTAACCTACCATAGTAACTAGCAATGTTTAAATACGTATATATCTAATCGCTTGTGCTTCATTAGTAGGATTGAAAGCTTATGCCTGGGCAATCAGTCAGCCCACAAAAGGAAACAGCCAGAACTGATCAGAGTCCAAAACGACATCTCCAGACAAAGTAGACTGTTGTGCTTCTTGTCCACCTGTGCCCCATCTCTAAGCCTAAGGAACAATCTGTGGAAGAGGGGGAGTGGTATATTGTAGGGGCTGCGATTGGGGTGAATGGTAAAACTATGACAATATAGTCTGGACACTTATTTGATCAACTTGATTGAACATTCAAGCCCCTCCAGCTGGATGGTGGGATATGGGAGCAAAAACCTTGGCAGTGTGGGCCGGGGCCCAACTGCTGCAAATTGGTTTCAATGAAGGATGCTTGTCGCTAACAAACGGAGTCGCTCTGACATTTTGAACTAACTGGGAATATAAACTGCTAGTTGTTTTATTTAAGTTTGTATTGGGTTGGTCTCTATATTTTTCTGATTTATACATCACAGTGTAACACATTCTTTTACTTGTAGGACGAATTAAAGGAATAAGCTTAATATTTTTACTTCCCAAATACGTAGAAGTCATAGTCCAGTCATCTAGCTTTAAAGAGCACCGTGTTTATTTTATAAAATAACATTTATTTGCTGTACCCACTCTGCCCCAAGCTTTACTCCACCAAGTATAGGATTATCTTACGGCTTAGTTGAATGTTTAGATAGTTAAATTTGGGTGTAGTTTTTTGGTGAAAATGGTAATACTTTTGAACTAATTGGGAATATCAAATGTGCTTTTTTTATTTTATAATTGTATGGGTTACGTATACAATGGGCTATATATTTTTTCTGAATAAAACAACATCACATTATAACACATCTTTTACTTGAGGACAATTTAAAGGAACTAGCTTAAAATTTCACTTCCCAATAAGCATACAGTCAATGAGAAACAGTTTGTGGAAATTTAATGAAAATCGAAAGCTTTGCCTTGGTTCCTGTTTATGGGTTTTTGTAATACAACTTAGGCATTATAGGTCAAAATATCAAAAAAAAACCTAAAAAACAAAAGAGGGGGGTGGGAGGGGGTTAGTATCCTGTCAGGATTACAAATGGCAACTCTGTGTTCAACTCTTATAAATTTTCAATTTTTTCTGATCTTGAAAATAAAGGGAGGAGAATTTTATGTTCCCACTGGTAAAACTCACCAATCTAAATGACTGAAAACATACAACTTATGGCTATGCCGGATGGACTGGGCATTAGCAGAGAAGTTACCCCATCTGAACATTAAAGAAAGAGGAACCTCAGATGCCTGAGTCACAGACACTGAGCCTCTCTTCTGAATATATTGGGGTTAACTGTTTATAATGGTTCCTAATGACGTTACCTTCCAGATACTGAGAAACCTCCTACCTCTCCCCTTTATAGGCAAAAAGGAAAACACACCATGATGGTAATGAAACCACTGCCTAACTGTAAACTAGAGCCACTGTTACAGTGGTAATTTCCTATAAAAAGGATAACGTATTAATTGATTGATATGGAACTGATTAATAGGAACTGTGAAAGGAAAATCCTCTATCTAGAGCCAACTTCCACTAGTAATATTCGTTTCTAGTTGTCGTAATCTACACGCAAAATATATTATTATAGGAAAGCTCTGACATCGGCAATGATTTATTCTGCCTAGGCGATGTTGACTAGGGGATTCAAACCCGCCCCCCCACATTATAAAGGCTTTTGCCTCTAAGTGGGATATATTCAAGGAGAAAAGCAGTAAGTCACTGTTGTTGAAGACCTGGTGTGAGAATTGACAACCGTTATGAGACTTACTAGCTAGACAAACTGCCTATGAAATTGTAGAGAGTGTGTTACCAAGGCCACTAAAGCAATACACAAACAATATTGGTCTCATGAGACAAGCAAGACTCCTCCGTCAATATCAGCTACACCTATCACAGACTGCGCGAGATACTGTGCAACAGTTGTAGCCATGTGTCTATATATGTCCTAAATCTATTTGGCTATAGCTCTCTCTTGGAGGAATAAACTCACAGTGGATGCCACAAGCTTATGTCCTCTCGTGGTTAGGATATGTTTATAAGCCACCAATAAGAACTTGTCACCCTTTATAGAGAAAACCACAGTTTGCAGATAGCTACCATCCCAAGCATCGGTCTTGGCTCACAGGGGGCTTAGCTTGACATAATAATGGTACTGCTTAAATGCCTGAACATCCAATAGCTTGTGCTTGTTAGTATGACTAAAAAGGATCACTGGATAAGCTGTCAAACCATGACGGGACCAACCGGAACAGACTGGAGTCCAAAATGACACTCCAAAGAAATTAGACTGTTTTCTTCATACCCACTTTTGCCCCTTTCCAAAAGCCCATGGGAATAAACTGCGGAAGAGGAGGCGCGCTAGAATGTAAGGGCTGCGAAAGGGGCGAATGGTGAAACTACAACAAAAAAGACTGTGTCAAAAAAACCGACTGAAACAGTAAAATTCCACCAAGCATAATAACCTTCTGCTTTGAAAAACTTTAAAAAAAAAAAAAAAAAAAAACTGCACCAATTACCTAATTGTTATGACCTACTGAGTAACATCAATGTTAACTGAAAACAAGTGTTGTTGTCATTTTTATGTGTAGAATCCTTAAAAAAATAAAAAAATTAAAAACCAAGAATCCATTACAGCAGACCCAATTTCACCTATTTAAACCAGCATTTATTTTTCCAACTACTTGATTTTAAAAATTTATCTTATAACATTTTACTAACTAACCTTCTCAATATCGATGATTCCATGATATAAAGTAATGTTTTTTTTCTGAGATTCCGGGTCTCCCATAGCCTAAGATGGGCCTAGAAATAGCTAGTAGGCAAGGTTGGTTTGATATCAAGCAAAGCACCCCTTATCTTCCTCCCTGCGCTTTGCTTCCAAGCTGCTGGGATTAAAAGGTTGGACCACCCTTGGCTAGCTCTTTTTTTTTTAATTAGTTTTCATTGATGCTTTGTGCACTTCATACATTTTTCCAATTCAGTTCAGGCTTTTCCCTTTCCCTTACCCCCCACCCCCCACCCATCCCCAGATCATGCACTCTGACATAAACTGTCCTGAATCCTTCTCTCAGTTTTTTTTTTTTTTCATTTTTAGCTATAAGTTATAAACCATGAGTACAAGCAACCTTCAAGTAAAACCAATTTTCAAGCAGTTGTGCCCAGACTCACACAGCTCATGGGTCTCATCATCCAGCAGGGGGGTTTTGTATGTTCTATCAAGTTGATTAAATGAGTGTCCAGACTACTTGCTGTAGTTTCACCATTCACCCCAATCTCAGCCCTTACATTCTTACCACACCCCCTCTTCCGCAGGTTGTTCCATAGGCTTAGAAAAGGCGCACAGGTGGATGAGACGCAAAAAAAGAAGACCTCCACTAGCCTCTCTCTGGAGCTACTGACTTGGACTCTGGTCAACTTTGGCTGGTTCCTTTCATGGGATGACAGTTTGTCCAGGAATAACCTTTCGATCCTACTATGAAGAACAAGCAATTAGATATTTAGATATATAGGTTTTTAAGCAGCACCAATAGTTAGGGTAGGTTACTTTAGCATAGACACAGGGTTTGGATATTTTTAATCTATGAATTACATTTTCCCCCCCCCTGTTAAATATGAAGGGTTTTACTGTGGTTTATAAATCTCCTAACCTGTAGAGGATGTAAAGCTTGTGGCATCAGCCATTGGGTTCTTTCCCAGGAGAGAGCCAATAGCCAATTAGATTTGGGATTACAGGCATATGCTGCCTATGCTGCACAGTATTTTCAGGAAGGTGATGCTTATGGTTGGTTTGCTGACGGTGGAGTCTTGTGTGACTCAAGGAGCCTCGTATTTGCTTTTTTTGTTTTAGTGGCCTTTGGTGACATTCTCTGGTGTTCCAGAGGCCCTCTGTACACTTGCATGTGCAGTCTCAATACACCCTCCCAAGTTAATGTCAGGGTCTTCGGTCAGCAGGGTCTTATTGCTCTCCTCCTGCAGGTATCCAAACTTAAAGGCAAGGAGCCCTCACCTTTCGCGGGGCCCTTGGCATTCCCGGCTGTCCCCCTCTAACCTGGTTTAGAAAACATCCATTGGTGATGCACGAGCTCAGCATAAATAATTTTGCCTGAGTGCATAGGCCCTAGGGGAACTTTAGTATTATATTTGGTCTGAACCGAGAGTAATCCCTTCCACAGTCCCCACATGTCTATTCTTTTTTTTGTATTAGCCAATTACAAGAAGCAGTTTTCGTTTTATAACAGATTACCTCTATAGCAGTTGGTTCCAATTTACCGTTGGGGAATGACCTCATCATCTTCATAATTCTCCTTGTTCTAAGGGGGGGAAGGCAAGAAAGTCCTCATATCAGGAACCTCGTGGCAACTAGAAGGTACAGTTATTAGGGACTCATTATTACTATTGTACATGTCGGATCCATCCGCGGGGTTCGATTGTTTATGGGCACTTTCTGAGGCTTTTCTTCCTTTCAATGTTTCCGAGGGCACGCCTTTCCGTTTGCCACTTTTAGGTTACATCCTTATTCATATTGCCAAAAGCTGTAATTTTCTTTCTCAGCCGTTTAAGTTGGTGACGTTTTGTCTGTTGGAACAAACAATCTTTTCCCATAGTTAGTTTAAAGATTTGGATTGCAAGGGTTTGAAAAGGTTTCATGTCTTCTGTATCCCCCCCATGCGTTTTTTAGATATGAGTCTTCAGAGGCCAGTCCGTTGTCTTTATTACCTAACTATAGGGTGCGAGTCCAGGAACCGCTTTCATCCAATTCACCCCCTGTTGTTTGGGTTGCTATATCTGATAACTGGAAGCCAAGCCCACTTCCTTTTCCGTTCACTCCATCTTTTTTTAACGCGAATGCTACAGGTGATCTGTAACCGCGACTTCTAGAGCACTGTATGTGTCTCTTCAACGTCCTGTCTCAGATTTTCGTTTAACGCACTGTGGGGCAACCGCGCACTTCTTCTTCTACATTTAACTCGATGCATTACCGTTTTTAAGCCTTCGTCCCCACTGTGTTTAATATCCAATATTACTTTACTAAATCCTCACCACATCTGTGTCTTGTAGACAGTGTCTAGGCGATACTGGGTACTTGCTGAGCTCCTGTCAATTAACTTCTGCCTTACTTACTCTTACACCCGTGCCTCTTCCCACCCCTCCCCCCTTTCCCAATCCACCATTTCAGGTCCATTTTTCTGATGCCGTCTTTCTGTTGTTGTTCTTTTCCTCCGCCCCCTCCTCCTGCGCAGGCCCCTTTTTTTTATTCTTCTCTGGTGTTTGTGGTCTACGCTTGACACACCTCTGCGGGCCCCCCTTTTGTCGTTGGTTTTCGGGACTGTGTTACTTACNGGACAAGAAGCACAACAGTCTACTTTGTTTGAGATGCTCGTTTTGGATCTCTGATCAGTTCTGGCCTGTTTCTTCATGGGTGGGACCGAGTTTACCCCAGGGATAAGCCTTTCGATCCTACTAATGAAGCCACAAGCGATTAGAATATACGTATTTAAACATTGCTAGGTACTATGGTAGGTTACTTTGGTATAGGAACAGATGTTTGGATGGTTTGTGTCAATCCCTGGATACTTTTTTTTTTCCCCTTGAGAAAGATGACAAGGCCTAACTGTGGCATAAAAATCTCCTAATCACTCGAGGGTATAAGCTTGTGGCAACATCCACGATTGTTTATTCTTCAAGGAGAGAGCTAATAATCAAATAAAGTTAGGATATAAAGACATATGGCTTCCATTGTTGCACAGTATCTCCAAGCAAGGGAGGTGTAGCGATGTTGGTGGAGGAGTTTTGCTTGACTCAAGGAGACCAACAATTCCTTTATTGGTTCAGTGGCCTTTTGGTAAACACTCTCTGGTATTTCAGAGATCAACTGTATACTTATAAGTGCGATCTCGATACAATCCTCCCATGGTTACATCAGGTCATTTACAACAGTGGTGGGCAAAAAAAAAAAAAGGAGCAGATACTGACATTTGAACTAAATGGGAATATAAAATGCTAGTTTTTTTTATTTTATTGTTTGTATTTGGTTGGTCTCTATATTTTTCTGAAATTATACAACATCACTCGTGTAACACTTCTTTTACTTGTAGGACAGTTTAAAAGAATTAAGCTTAAAATTTTACTTTCCCAAATAAGTCGTACTAGCGTTAAAGTCATATTGTTATCGTGTTAACGAGCAAAGTGTTTTATGCGGTAAAATTTATTTAGGCATGTACTCACTTCTGCCCAAGCTTTTATCACCAAGTCAAGATATTTTAAGGCTTAGTGAATTGTTTAGATTAGTTAAATTTAGGTGTAGGTTTTGGTGGAAATGGTACTACAATTTGACTAATTGGGAATATAAAATGTTAATGTTTTATTTATTAATTGTATTGGGTTAAGGTATAACAAATGGCCTATATATTTTTTCTGAATTCCACAACATCAACATTATAACACTTTCTTTACTTTTAGGACAATTTAAAGGAAATAAGATTAAATTTCCTTCCCAAATAAAAGTAGCATACAGTCAATGAGACCCAGTTTGGGTAAATTTAATGCAAGCTTATGCCTTGGCTCCTGTTTATGGGTATGTGTAATACACTTAGAACATCTATAGGTCAAAAAATACAAAAACAAAAAAAAAAAAAACGAGGGAGGTGGGAGGTGGGTTAGTATCCTTTCTGGGATACAAATTGAAAAACTCTGTGTCCAAATCCTATTGATACATTTTCAAATTTTTGAGTTCTTGAAACTAACAATGGGAGGAAATTTTTATGTTCCCAAGTAAAAATCACCCAATCTAAATGCCTGAAAACATACCACTTATGGCTATGCAGGATGGACTGGGAGATGCCAGCATAGAGGCTGACCCATCTGAACATTAAAGAAAAGCGAACCTCAGACTGCTGAGTCACAGAAACTGGGCATCTCTCTGAATAATATTGGGGTTAACTGTTATAATGGACCCTAATGAAATTTACCTTCAGATACTGCGAAGAACCTTCCCTTACCTCTCCCTTTTGTGGAAAAAAAGAAAAACCTGATGGTAATGCACCACTCCCTAACTGTAAACTAGAAACTATTGTTACAGTGGTAATTTCATATAAAACAGGCCAATAACGTATTAATTGATTGATAGGCATAGAACTGTGAAAGGTTATTTCTCTATATAGAGCCAAAATTAATCGAACGTGTTTATAAGTTGTGTTAATTAAGCAAATATTATCATTACTATAGGAAATCTCTGACATCAGCAGTTAATTATTCTGCCTAGGAGAGTTGGCTAGGGGATTCAAAAACCCGCCCCCCCCCCCCCAAATTATCAAGGCCTTTTGCCTAAGTTGGATATAGCAAGGAGAAAGGCAGTAAAGTCCCTGTTGAAGAAGACCCTGGTGTGAGCATGAAAAACATGTTATGAGACGTCACTTACTAGTGTGTTACAACTGGCCTCTGAAATGGCAGAGAGCAATACCAAAGGCCACTAAAACATATACAGGCAAAATATTGGTTTCTTTGAGTCAAGTAAGTCTCCTCTGTCAATATCGGCTACACCTCAACAGCCTGGAGATACTGTGCAAACAGTGGCAGCCAAGTGTCTATATATAATCACAAATCTATATTGGTTAGCTCTCTCCTTGGATGACTAACCCACAGGGATCCAGGGAAGCTTTATGTCCTTCTAGTGGTTAGGAGATGTTATAAGCCACAATAAGAACTTGTCACCCCTTTATAGAGCAACCACAGTTTGCAGATTAGAATACCATCCAAGCATCTGTTGTCTCTCTATGCTCACAGCTTAGCCTTACATAATAATTGGTACTGCTTAAATGTCCGTACATCCAATAGCTGTGCTTTGTTAGTATGACTAAAAAGGGTATCACTGGAAAAGCTGTCACTCATGAGGGAAACAACCTGAACAGACTGGAGTTTATTTGGAGTCCAAAATGACAACTCAAAGAAATAGGCTGTTTTTCTTCTCACCAACTTGTCCCTTTCCAAAGCCCAGGAAACAAACTGCGGAACAGGAGGCGTGGTATTTGTAAGGGCTGCGGTGAGATAGGGGTGAATCGTGAGAGACTACAGGAATATAGTCTGACTCCTAATTGATCAAACCATTGCCTGTGCATACAAGCTTCTCCAACTGGACTATGGGGAACTTGGGTTGTTCCAAAATTTGGACATAGATACTAATTGTATGACATACCAAGTAACATCAATATTATCTGAAAAAAAAATAGGTTTATGAACAAAAATATTAATATTTTAAAAATAAAAAAAAATAAAAAGAAACCTCCTGTCAAAAAAAAAAAACGTTATGGAAGACGCTAGCAGGAACAGAAGGTTGAGCTGATATTGACAAGGAGACGGTGGAGTTCCAGAGATCTTACAGGCTGTTCTTCCCAGCACCTCCCCAGTGCTTCTGGAGTGCAGAGTGATTTCAGAGGACCCTCTAAGGGCTCGCTGTCCAGGTCACCTCCACAGTCCACTTTGTACAATCTCCTCAGCCCTGATCATATTTCAAGCAGCCCACTTGTGCTGCAATGGAGGCAGAGCCATCACGGAGAATCCCTATGCAGACAACATCTAGGAGAACCATGAAAGCAGAGCGCTGTCCACAAGACCCCCAAACTGTAGACTCCCCAGTTATGTTCAAGACCCACTGGGGAAAACTGCCAGCTTCAATCCATGTGAAAGTTTAAGAGACACTAATTACAGAGTGACCTCAGTACACTCACAGGATCTGCGATGCCCCAGCATGCCCAGGAATGGTAATATGGAACAAAAGCATAATTATCTTCCAGCTTTAAAGCCTAATATATTTTTAAACCAATAATTGACGTTAATTGGATCGGTTTCTTCTTCTTGGTTTACCTCTCATTCTTCCTTCCCCTTAATTTTCCTCCTTCCTCCATCTTCACTTTTTGTTTTCCTTTAGCTTTCTTCTACCCACTTCAGATGACTTGTTTTGATTTTACATGTTTACACCTAGAAGGCTTTCCCTCTAGTCCCAGATGAAACTTTATACTTTTGAATTGATACTTAAATGAATTAAAGACTCTGGACTTATGAGATGGAAGACAATCTTTGTTATGTTGTGAGAAGCATATAACTTAAAAACTCTATGTGTTAGAACATTAATTTTTCAAAAGGGTGATGGGTGGGAACCAGCAGGAGCTGTTTGTTCATGGGGATGGAATTCTCATGAATTCCCCTTCAATTTTTTTTTTTCTTATAGCGAGCTGTCACAGAAGTTCGAGCCTCACATGTCTTCTCTCTCCTTCCAACTTCTGCATTACAAAGCAGCATGAGTGCCTCATCAGGTCCAATTGTTCAGTTTTGTATTTCTCAGGCTCCAGAACCATAATCCAAACAAATTTTTTTCATTTGTAAATTACTCAGTCTAAGGTATTTGTCAACCGTTAAACAATAGGGAGTAATCTGATCCCAATTTGTATAGTCTGAGAACAATATCTATGATCTCCAGGAAGCCCATAGCTTATCTTTGTGACAAGAAGATTGTTGTGTCAACAAAGTCAACATTGGATTCCAGCATTGGTGGTGGGGATCTGGAACTCAGGCTGCTTCCTCTGCTGCAGGCTGAAGGCCCACTGCTTTGAATTTGAGTGTATTTCTCAGGGCTAGAAATACACTCAATGCATATTTTATATTAAAATAACACACATTTTATACTCTATATTCTATGAGGCTACATTATATAAACAACATTTTTTTACTGAGATTTTCCACTCTCTTGCTGATTACAATCCAAAAGTCAAAATGGAAATTTGTTACCCAGTTTATCTATTGTCCCAATTAACTCCAACTTTCAAGACTCTTTAACTGTGGAATCTATATCCATGCCCATGTCTATAACAACATATATATCTATTTATATCACCTAACTATCATCTATTATCTATCTATCTAGTACATATTTACCATACTCTCATCTTCTATCATCGATCTATCTATGCTAGATCTATCTATCTATCCTGTCCTCTATCATCTATCTTCTATTCTATCTCTCTCTATATCTATATCTATATCTAATCGATATCTATCTTATCTATCTTCTTAGCTATCTCTCATCTCTCTACTACATGTTTACCACAATCTATCAATTTCTTATCTACTACTATTACTACCTGTTTCCCATATCTATCATCTATCTATATCTACTCTATCTATCTACCTATTATCTGTCTATCTATCTATTATCTATCTATCTATCTATCTATCTACCTACCTATCTTCTATCTCTCCAACTATCCATTTCTTTATTTTCCTAAGTTTATGTTTTTTAAATATCCCCCAAAACTAGTATTCCTTGCATCAAATATTCAGTTACAGTTGGTTTTCTCAAGAAGCATTTTTTCTATTGTATAAAGGTGAAATAATATCCAAAGAATAAACCCAATGATGGAAGCTTATGGGATTTGAAATGGACCCAGGGACTGTGATAGATCAGGGGTCTGAAAACATTGTCTGAATGTGTCCTTTCCTCTCTCCTTCCTTTGTTGGAACTTCATCAGTGTTCTTATGCCACAGTACTGCAGGGCACATTATGTGACTTCATCTTTCAGTTCAGATTAAAAGTATTTCTTCGCTTCTCCCTTGTCATAGACGGCCGGGAGGCTCTGTTAGTGGTTTTCAGGTTCCTTTACCCACTCACTAACAGCATGAGGCCAGGAAAACAAGGTTATCCTGGATGGTCCTAGTCTGTAAGTCCTGGTGCATCTGTCTACATCACTGTCCTTCATCGGTGATATGGCTCTGGTGCTATAGGAAGCTCCTGAAACCCTCCCACCATCTTTTGCCCAACTTTCTAACTCTTCTAATTCTTAGGACACCCAATTTCACTGGCTTCCCATGCAGTCTTTTAAAACATAGCTCTACTTGTTATTCTCAGAAGCAAGAGAAAACTCATGGCTTTAGGAACCAAATTTTCACTTTTCTTCATGAGGAAGAGAAAATATGATTATACTCTAGTCACATCTTAAATGCTTAACGTGCTCGCTACTGTTTCCTTAGCAGTAACAGCACTGTTCTCTGGAGGGAGATGGCCTGGTTTTAAATGGAGTCTATATTTCCTGGTTTATATTGTGGCGATACACAGGCATGGTTTCTTTTCTGGTAAAGCAGAGTCACTAATTATAATGACTATTTACTGTGGAATGAATGAGATATTTTAAATTAACTCATTTTGTTAGTGCTGGCCCTTTCAGTGCTCAGTAGATACTGTCATTATTTTTATAATGCCCCACCAAAACTGTAAATGAAGTTCTACTAAGCACTCCTTTAGGCAATGGGGTGCAAAGATGAATAAGGCACTTTCTGTCCCGAGAGAATCTTGGTTTGTTTTATGAGAAAAGTCCCTTTTTCCATATTACTAACAAAAATATAATAATACCCAGGAGCTTGTTAGAGGAGAGAGGTGGGACATCTGACCCAATTGTATAAATCTTAGTAACACCTTGCTTCCCTCAGAGAGCATCTTTTAGGTGAAGGCTGTATGGGAAGACGTGGGCCACTCCTGAGAGGCAGCATGTCACTGGTAATTTTCTTGCCAGAACACACTTCCTTTTGGTGAATCTCAGCTGCTGCCTCTACACTTGGCTCAGGTCCTACCACAAGAACCCGTTTCCTGAGGCCAGTTCCTCTGTCTGACATCCTGCCTTGGCTATGGCCTTTGCTGGAGGCTTTTGTTTTAGATGGCCTGGTTTTCTTTTCCCTGTCTACCTGGCTAAGACTTTGTCAATGCAGCCAGCCACCCACATGCCTTGTGTCTGAGTTTCCTTCTCCACACCTGTCACCCTGAAAGCCAGCCTGTACCTTCTGGGTAGAGACAGACTCAGCTTCTTCTGTTAGGGAGGGCCTGGATTGATTCCTCATGCCCTTTCCACCAACCTGGGACTTATTTTGTTTTTAGAGAATGTGTTTGAACACAAGCCATGGAAAACAATAACTTGACAGGGCTTAAAATGAACAGAAATCATTACCTTATATAAGAAGTTCAGAAGTGGCAGTTGCTGAGGCTGTTTAGTGGATAAAGGACCCAGACCTTTCCTTGAGGTTTGTACTCTGTGGTCTGTACCTTGTTTGGGACACTCTCTTCTGAGACTCTAAAGCCCAGAAATGATCAGAAATGGAAAGGGAGAGGTGGAAAAAGAGAATACTTCTTACAGGCCACTGTTTTATCAGGAGGGAAAAGAAACTTCCAGAAACCTCTCAGATGCATTCTTCTAATGTTTATGCTCTTAACATCTTACATAGCTACTTCTTGCTTATAAAAGCAGTTAGGAACAAAACTGGCATTGTCTTTTCCAGAATGGCAGAAAGTAAGATGGAAGGTGGGCTTGGAAATCGCTGTTGCATAAATAGGCAACATGAGTGCTGTTCATTGCCCAAGAACTTTGATGAAACTTGGTTTTCATTTTATGTTGTTTATACTATATTAAATCATATCACCATTAGGACTAGAATTACAAAAGTACTCTCATAGTGATTTTATTTTATGACCTGTCATTGTTTTTCTTGCCTTTTAAAATTTTGTTTAGAAATTACATATTCGTATAATTGCTATTTTACTATCTATTTCTTATCTGTATTTTCTCAGGTCCAGAGCTTTTTATCTGACAATTAGGAAATAAGACTGGCAAACAATTTTATCAACTGTAAACCTTAGTTATATTAGTCAATCTATTTCATCTTCTATCACTATATTACTCACCTTGTTAATTGTATAGATTTTTAAAAAATTTAGTTATTTATTTTATTTTTAATTTTTTTTAAATTTATCGTATGTGTATCACTGTACTGTCTGCATTGTAGGTTTGTGCACCGTGTCGTGCAATGCTGCGGAGGTCAGAAGTCGGATTCCCCGTAACTGGGGAGTTCTCCTTGAATTGGAATTTCAGACGGTTCTCAGCCACCATGTGGGTGTGGGGATCGAAACCCGCGTCCTCTGTAAGAAGCGGTCGGCGCTCTTAAAGCTAGGCCATCTCTATCCAGCCCAAAATTTATTTATGTTTTAGTGTATGATGTACTGTCTGCATGTAGTGCAGACATTACATTGTGCACCCTTGTCGTGCAATGCCTGCGAGGTCAGAAGAGGGTTCGATCCTTGGAACTGGAGTTAAAGCGGTTCTCAGCCACCATTGTGGGTGTTGGAGATTGAACCGGGTTCCTCTGCAAGCGTTGGCACTCAAATCTAGCGCCATTCTCCAGCCCCTAATTGTAATATTTTTAAAACACATGGGGCTGGCTAGAGAATTATAGCTTGGTTCAGGAGAGTGTTACTTTAGTGTACATGAGGCTCTGGCTTCAATCTCTACTACCATCAAAGGTAAATAAATAAAGAAAAAAGCCATGTTGTATTCTACCCAGCTTGATCCATCTAAAGCAGAAATGATTCCCCTCACAGCAGTGCCCAGGGCTTTATTTCTTCCTGCTGCTTACCAATAGTAAATCAAACACAAGCACAATGAGTGTGTTCATTCCCACAGTGCTCTCCTTTCCTGGTTGTTTCAGAAGCCAGTCGTGTCGAGGACTCTGCAGGCAGTGGGGTGGAACTGTTTCACATCAGGGGACAATGACAGACTCACTCTCAGCGGCCCTTTAAGCAAACCCGGTTCAGCTTCCCTCATCTGCTAGTCATAGACGAGCTTTCATCTTTTTTTTTTTTTTTTTTTGGTAGTGGTTCGATCCTTTGGCTTTGCCTCAACAGTGTCAAATACCAACTCAAAGTGTGATTATAAACTCAAGTTATAGTACATGCAGCAATCCAGCTGTATCTGTATGAAACATTTGCATATTTCTGCCACAGATAAGTTATCCATACAATTAATATTATATGAATATTCCAAGGACAGTATATTGACAATATTAAAAGATAGGCAGGTGGCTTTGGTAAATAACATGAGTTAAAACCATTTTATTTTATGAAATAAAGAAAAGCATCTTTGTCAGAATGCTATTCTGTAAGGTGTGCTTTTATGTAATACAACATTCAACGTCATTCAGAGATATCAACACACTCATACAAATCAGCCATTGAACTTAGTCGAATCTTGTGCCATCCGGCGAGTCAGTTTATGGAGTCGTTACTGTTATTTCCCCATTGGAAAATTCATCTATCTCCTGGGTTTGATAGTGGCTGTCTGTCTATCTCGCAGTAAGTAGAAATAAGCTCTCCTATTCCCACTTCAGCTTCCAGTCTTCCCTACAGCTCAAACAATTGCAAATCTCAGCACATTGCTCTTCTGCTGAAAACAGACCATTGGTTCTCTGTAATCAAGCTTGTTAGTTTGATGTTGAAGCTTGAGTTTCTCTTAAAACTAGATTATGAAATATGGACAAGCATTCAGATAGTTAACCCAGGAGGTAATTCTGGAGCAGTAGTCAGGGTGGTGGAGTGTGGGGAAAAGGAGAGGGCAACACAGGGTGCATGGATTTCTGTCATGGACAGCTGGGCTTGGAGCTGGCTAGCTCTCTCAGGTCCTGCTTGCATGCCTCTGTTTCTTGATCTCGCCTATATGCCGTAGATGCAGGCAGACAATGAGCTTACTTTCCTTGCACTGTCATGATTGGAAGGATGCTACCCAGTTTCATTCTGTTTCTGCCCAGTGCTGGCTTTTGGTTAATTTCTGGTCCTCAGCATGATATCATATTATCATGTTTGGAATTTCAACACATTTACTCTTTTTCATTTTATCTCCCATTTCAAGTGCTTGGATACATCTAAATTTAAAACTTGCCAGGCCACCTTCACTGTGCATCTCTCAGAACAATGATTTTGTATAGATGTTTCTGTTCCCAGCCAAAGTAGTATAGAAGAGATACTTTCCACATGTGCAAAGATTCAAGAGATTTTTTCTTTCTTATATCATTTGAGGAAAAGCAAATTATGTAAGCATGTACTTTGGTGAAGTAGAAAGTTACACACTGGCCAGGCATGGTGGCGCATGCCTTTAATTCCAGCACTTGGGGGAAGCAGAGAGGCAGGTGGCTCTCAGTGAGTTCAAGGCCAGATCCTGGTTACAAAGTGAGTTCCAGGACAGCTGGGGCTTCGCGAGACAACCCTGTCTCAAAAAGACAAAAAAAAAAAAAAAAAAAAAAAAAAAAAAAAAAGAAGAAAGTACCCAACTAAGAGCATTAGATGATTTAGAAAGATCGCCTGGTCAAACTTGAAACCACTGAAGGGAGATCAGAAGCACAGGTTCACCAGTCCAGACGAAAACTGGAGCAGAATGGATAAGGCAGTGAAAGGGAGATAGCAGAAACAATGAGGACTCCCTGAGATACACAAGGACATAAAGGAGGAGGAAGAAGAGGTAGACACCCCATGCCGTAAAGAAGTAGCATTCAAACGCACTGAAAAAAGAGATAATAAGATAGGAGCTGCCGGCCCTTGATTTCTTTTTCACTGTGAGGCTTAGAAAGACTTTATAGACTGTGGACTCTTATTTGAATTTCTTTGAAAACTCTTATCAGTTTTATATAAAAATATTATTTTATTTTTAATTTTCAGTCAATTTTATTTTACGAATTTTTGTTTGCCCGTCGAAAATACATCTTACTCAGAGTTAGCGCCCCCTAACCCCTCAACCAGGTTCAGTGCACTCTGTCACCATTATGTTAAGTAGTTACAGAGTCAAGTTTCTGTACCCCAAGATGTCCCTTGTATAAGTTCACCCACTGGGGCCAGGTCAGCCTATCTGGCGTCCCTCCTTTAAGAGGACGAGGGCTCACAGACCTGTGGAAAAGGGGCAGGAAGAGCATAAGAGCCAGGATGGTGGGTGACCACAGGAAAGAGGTTTTCATGCCTCTGGAAACTTGCTCATATGAACCTTCAGAGTATATGTGGCACAGCCTGTACAAGATCCATGCAAATTCAATCAGACAAAAAACCAGCACAGAACTGGGGAAGGGGGCAGGCGCAGGAGGCACAACCTTACCACAGGAATCATTTTATTTTTAATTATGGTGTATGCCTAGTGTCTGTAAGTGTGTGGGGTGGGTAGTGCAAATCTATCAGTTGTCTTCGCCTGCATAGGCCAGACACGGTCAGGATCTTTGGAGCTGGGGTTCCAGGCAATTGTTTGTTAGCCACCTGATCTGTGTACAACCGATAACCCTGGAACTCAGGTCATCTGCAATAGCAATACGCAGTAGTTAACCTCTGAGCTATCAAGCTATCTCTCTGGCCATAGGGTATACTTTTTCACCTAGGATGTTAGATAAATAGAATATTACATCCTTCAGGAAATATACTTAAAGACACATGATTTTTATTTTCTTTCAGTTAATGAGTTTAATTTGGATCTTCATTATGTTGTTTCAGTTTCTTTAGCTAATGGTAATTTTTCATTGCAATTAATTTTGGAGGTATTTAAAGGATGTATAAATGCATCGTTCATAAACATACAAGTGTATTTCTTCATCAAACTTCTATACTCAAGGCTAAGCATCCACTGATGTTTTTTAGCCGAATCAACTTTTCACATTATACTTGGAAAAATGGCAGGCCTGCTGATGTAATCCCAGCTACTCTATGAGTGAGAGAGGAGGACCTGAGTTCAAAGACAGCCTGGGGTGTAGGATGGACTCAAATAATTCAAAATGATGATTTTCTTCTAAAATGCAGATATTAGCCTTAATTTTCTATAAGGAATGCTACTTACCCTTTGCTTGTAACTTCCTTTATTCATCTATTTATTATCAATATGAGGGCTTGGGGACTCTTATTCACTGGGCTAAAACCTACCATTGTCCTTATTTAATTTTCTAAGTGTTCTAGTTTGGGCCAGTGGAAGCCTCTTAAAACAAGCTTGGGTATCTTTTTGACACGTCCCTGTCAATTTTCTGAGTGTGTTTGTGCTTTGTGACACAAGGATATTATGGCCTCATTTTTATTACTCCTCCCTAGTCTGTGAATCAGCCATTTCTGTTTGGTATAGAATGATTAGGAAATGCAAAGCTGGTGACAGGTTTGCTCATTGTGGTGTGCTATGTGACACTCATGCTAGTGTCTCTTTCCTGGTTAATGCAGAAGGTGCTATATACTTTTATTTCTGTTCTTATTGGCTTCAAATTCACAAGCCACCATTATGGTTAATATTATCTAAAAGTGTCATACTTGGCATTTTGAAAGTCTAGTCTGGTTTACTGCTCAAAGCAGTAAACAGAGAGGAAACACTGCACCCCATTTTCTCAGTATTGACACTTCAAAGAAGAACTTATTATTTCATTCCAATGAGATTGTGACTTTCATTAATCTCGCAATTGCAGATGATTGAATGAAAATTATCAAGGGAGGCTGTTCTGCAGAGTACTTAATCCCAGTTGAGGGACTGGAGGAACTGCCAATGAAAATGCTGTATATCTGCAGATCAGCCGAGACTTGCCGGTGAAAGTATTCATGGAAGTAACTCCAGACATGATGGTTTCTGTCCCTTATACAGGGAGAGTGACAGATGAAGCCATGGACACTGGTGTTAAACATTGTCACCAACAGGCAATCAGTTGGGACGAAAGCTCACAGATCATAGATTAGCGTTTCTCTGGGTGAATACATTTACCGTTAAAGACTCTGCCCTAGAAGTCAGAGGACTTTGGCTCAGTGGGAACGGGTGCTTACCACCAAGGCTGAAGCTGGGTCTGATTCCTGGAATCTGGATGGTGGAAGGCGAGAACCGATTCCCACAGGCTGTGCTCTGACCACCCCCACCCCAACTAAATGTATTTAAAACTGAAAAGAAGGGCAGCTTTAGTATTGCTGGGTAGAGTAGAATTACTCAAGATTATTAAGCACAAACCAAAGTCCTATAGTAAGAAAACCAGGAAAGAATTGGACAATTATAGTGAAGACCAGAAAACATTCACACTAATGGTTAGTTTTTCAGTTTTATGAGATCTGAAATGGACCTTACTGGGGAGCAGGCATTTTAAGAGTCTACAACAGCCAGCCCATAATGACATGTGAATGTAGGGTATTTTGGATGTGTCTTTATATGTGCATAACCTCTCTCTATAACAAACTTACTCTCCTGGTGCTGTAGAGTAAGTTGCCTCACTAACCCATGAAAGGCAAACACTAGGATACATTCGCATTTTTCTTGAACTTCCTATTGTTTTTATTTTCTTTGGAACTTGGTTATTTGCTTTTGTTATCTGACATAATTCAGCTCTAATGATTTTATTTTGACTCCAAAGCACTAAAATTCTCAGGAGACAGGGCCTCTCTTCTTAACCAATCAGCTGAGAACAGTAACATAGGAGAGTTTGTTACAAGCACAGACCTTTCCTTATCACGCAGACCTATAGAACCAGAGTGTACATTATAAGCTACTCAAATGAGAACTTTAGAAATTCAACTTCAAGAAGCACTGCTCAAGAGTATAAAACCTTGATTTTGGACTATTTTAAGAGACTAACAAAATACCTCTGAAACTGAGAAGTTTATAAAATATGTAAGTTTGTTTCTCAGGGTTCAAGAGGCAGAGAGGTCCAAGATTAAAGCCTTCACAGGCCTGGTGATTTCTCCCTCTAAGATGTCACCTTGAATGGTGGATTTTTCACAGGGGAGGAATGTTTTCCCTCTTATGGCAGAAGAGTGCAGGGGTAAACTCATTTCTGAAAGCCATTTTTCTTCTGGAAAAGGGTTACCTTTGAATGACCACAGAAGTCGGGGGGGGGGGAGGGCCGTTAGGAGCTAATACTCCTGGGATCGGGATACTGCTGAGTTATTATCTTTCTACCACACGAGTGTTTAGGGGACACCCGATCTGGAACACTTGACTTCACCATCAATTTTTTCCTTACACTGTTGGAACTCCCTGCTTTTGTGACGTGGACTTTCCGGAAAGTGTCCACATGGCCTGGAATGAGGCGGTGTGCTCTTAGCACCATAGGAATGAAGACTACAACTAGGAGATTTATCTTCATCCATCCTGTTCCTCATTATTTTTTCAATAAATCCTCATTATCACATTTTCTTTTTTGGCACATGAGTTCCTCTTCAGTGGAGGTGTCTTAATTTACTCACATAAAGAAAGTCCCAGAAGACTCTTTTTCTTGTATCATGCCATACATACAAGATACTATGATGAATATCTGAGGCTCAACTTGGGCACCTCCTTGAAGTGCTTGTTTTATTAATATCCCACAATAACCATTTAATAATGATCTTTTCAATTACAAATAACATATACTTTTACTAATAATATTTTAAAATCAAGAGTTTTTACTTAGAATCTGGACTAGTTGCATCTCTGACAGCATTGGACCATGGTAAAATAAACTTATCTTCTGTCACTTGGTACCAGCTGGTACTGGGTAGAGGCTGCCCACTTTCCTGTGTCATTCTTCCCCAAATGCCCAGCCTGGGCCCCAGCAGACGTATTTCCCCAATCTGACAATTGGCTTACTTTTTTCTTTCTTTCTTTATTTCTTTCTTTCTTTCTCTCTTCTTTCTTTCTTTCTTTCTTTTCTTTTTCTTTCTTTTTTTTTTTTTTTTTTTTTTTTGGTCTTTTGAGACAGTGGTCTCACTGTATCTTGATGTCCTGGAACTCACTTCTGTAGACCAGGGCTGGCCTCGAACTCACCAGAGATTCCACGTGCCTCTGCCTCCCAAGTGCTAGATTAAAGCCGTGCGCCACCATGCCCAGCATTTATTTATTTCTGATGTGTATAATGTATTGTCTGCATGCAAGTTGTTTACCAATGTCATGCAATGGCCCCCGGAGGTCAGAAGAGGGTGTCGGCATTCCCCTGGGAACTGGAGTTCTCCTGGAATTGGAGTCTCAGCCGGCTCTTGACTGCCATGTGGGTGCTGGGGATCGAACCTGGGTTCTCTGTAAGAGCGGTCTGCGATCCTAACCGCTAGGCCATCTCTTCCAGCCCCAAGCTGCTTCCTAGACCTGGACTTGCACTTGTACTTTCTGTACCTGTTTTATTTCTCTGGGCACTTGAACTTGAGCCTGTAGTCCAGCTTTCTAGAAGTAGTATTCTAAAGTCTCCCATTTGCATCTGCTTATTCTTTTATAATGTTGTTTCTTAAAATTGAATTCCTGTCCAGGGCCAACCTGGGATATTGTCATTCCAGATACAGAAAGGTTGGACCCTATATATTATTGCCTTGAGTGGAGAGCTCCAGGTAGGGAAGGGATGCCTCTGACACAGAATCCCATCAGGCCATGCTTTTTTGGTGATTCTTATTGAAGGCCTTCTTAGAATACAGTGTCTTTTACTGGGTTAGGAGGTACAAGGCTATTTCAAGAACATGTCACATGCTTAAGTGAAGGACTCAATTCTTAGAACTTCATTTTATGTCTAGATACTAAAATTTTCATTTCTTATTTTATTTCTGTAATTGTACTTATCCATTTATACTATCGACTTGGAAATCTCTCTAATAATTTCTGCATGTCTCAGAGGTCAAATGCAGTGGTTGGTTGGGAGATGTGGCATTTGTAGACTTATCATCTATGTTTTTGGCACAACTGTGGGGTTTATGTCTTGTGAAAACACCTTGGCCTTTGTGGCATATGGTAGCAAACCCCACTTCTCCAAGAGGGAAGCAGCAAGGCTGCTGGTGTTTGAGGAGAGGTAGGAATCTGGACTTGCTGGTGACTTGTCAGTGGAGTTTACTCAATATACTTGGGCAGCATCACTGGCTGAGAATTTGTTATAGGGCGATGGGCACAGTGACGAACAATTGCTAGGACTGGATGCTTCTTTTTTAACATTTTATTATTTCTGTGATGAATGTACTGTTTGCTTGTAGGTCTGTGCACCCTTTCATGCAATGCCCGCGGAGGTCAGGAGAGGGTGTCGTATTCCCCTGGACCGGAGTTCTCCTGGAATTGAGTTCTAACGAGTTCTTCAGCCACCTCTATGTTGGTGCTGGGGATCAACCCCGTGTCCTCTGCAAGAGCGGTTGGCAATCTTAACCACTAGTCCCTCTCTCCAGCCCTGGATGCTTCTTTTGAGTCAGCAGTTTGCAAGGTGAAGGGGAAGGATGTGAACACAGAGCACAGGCAGCAATTATGTGTCATTAATTAGTTCAGCTAGGGAAACCTTTTAATATTTATGATGACATGTCATGTCTAATCATTTGTCCTGGATGATTTTTATTTCATAGCTTATGTAATGTGAGACTTAGTTTATTACCTAAACACAAACCCACACACACACACCAACACACGGAGATAAATCGTATATGTGGTAACAAGTGCCTTAGAGAACATTACACATGTGGTGGGCAGACATCCATGAAGAGGAGCAGAAGCTCTGTTGTAGACTCCACATCTGTGTGACACAGCCTTAGCTTCCTCTTCTCTCATCAAACTGGATAAATTATTCAGGGTTGAGCTTTTCCCTCTCCTTATCCCAATTCCCCCATCTCCTTTTTTTTGTAAATAATTATTTCTTGTTTATTGGTTCTAAATTCCATGAAAATAAATTTTTAGCCAGGCATGGTGCGCGCACGCCTTTAATCCTAACACTTGGGAGGCCGAGGCAGGCAGATCTTTGTGCCTTCAAGGCCAGCCTGGTCTACCGAGTAGTTCCCGGACAGCTGGGGCTACGGGGGAGACCCTTGCTCGCAAAAAAGACCAACAAAAAAAAAACAAAAAGAACTAAAATTTAGTATTATTTATATATGTTTTTCTATTTGCTAATTTCCTAGACCAATCTATCACCTTAATTCTTGATTAACTCCTTATCGCAGTAGCAGTACGTAGTACCTCTTTATAAACTCTTCCCTCTGATTTCTTTCCCCCTCTTAATTTTTTTTTTTAGCAGGTAGAGACATAGAGTCTACTATGCATGGGATTAGCTGACATTCAGAACTCCACTATTTCCTTTTTAATTTCTGTCTCAGGAAATGAATGCCAGTGGACTTCCTACAGAGAATCCTTTTGTTCCCCATCTTAGATTTTCCTGAGAATTTTTGGGAATCCATAAATATATCATATTTCTGATGAATAAATACCTCACTGCAAGAAATAATGTAATGGTGGACAGAAGGACTTGTCTATTCAGAATTGGGGCAATCATACATAGGAGGCACATGTGTGCATGCAAACCCACACATAGACACTCAGTTAATTGCTAAAGAGTGTGAATTTGGTGAAATGCAAAGGATAGGTGATTTTGTTCTTCCTGTTGTTTAAAAATTTTGATTTGATTGACACAGTGCCCACCATGTTTGCTTATGGTTATCAGGTTACACAATCACATATTATGGTATATGCATATATCCGAATGTTAGTGTATATTATGGAATAGGTAACTAAAACCAATGAACAATATATTATCTCACGTACTTGTCATTTTTTGATAAAATGCAAGGGGGAGGGGTCGGGAGGGGGAAGGGGGGTGGGAGGGGGGGTGCGTGTGGGAGTGGGGGGGGGGGTGGACGACTATTGGACATTTTCGAGTACATTCTTGTTTGGCAGTATCTGAACAGATTTGTTGCTCACAAAATGCTATAAACTGATCTCTCAAATCTATTCCTGCAATTTTACTTGGAAGTTTTGGTTGTGAGATGAATACCTGCCCAGCCTGCTTCCCTCCCTACCACCAACCTCTCAAACAAACTGCATGTTTTGTTTTCTCAAGTGTTGACTTCTCAAAGTTCTTTCAATGTGTTTCAGCCAATGCCTCTTTTTTTTTTTTTTTGGCATCAACGACTTCAACAAATCCCATAGTGACTCCAGACTTCTACACATTGAAACATTCACTCTTTCATATACCCTGAACGAGCTGGACCGAGTAAGTGTGTGGGTGGCCCAGTCCTAGAACACACTACCTTCCATTATGTCACCTCATTCTTTCTCCAGGCTCCCAAACCTGGGTTTTCAAGAGAAAACTGTTAAAGAGGACAAATTTTCTTTTATTATTGGCACTTCAGGTTGATTGCCAAATGTCTTCTTAAGTGGCCAAGCTCACAACATTCTGTGGGGGCCTAGGTACCAGTAGAAAAAAAAAATAAAGCTATATGAGTTAAGTAGTTAAAACTATGAAATGAATTATTTTGGCAACAAATTGTTAATTAAAATTTTTTGCCTTTATTGTTATGAAGCCATACTAGACTGACTTGCAAAACCAGAGGATAGAATTTCTAGTTTTTCAGCTCTTTGGAACTTTGTTAATTCAATGACAAAAATGAAAGCTTGCCCCTGTTCTTGTCTAGTTACCTATCTGGGGCCCAAGATTGAGTACCCTTCTCTTTTCTGTCTTGGATCTGTTTTCCATAATGTTTCATAAACAATCTATATTTGTTAACAGTAACCTTTAACATTGTTTGTCCATTTATTTAAAGATTTATTTTAGGTATGTTTTACATATGTGGTACATGTTATGTATTGACTCTGAGCATCCCCATAGAGGAAAAAAGCTTGTGAGCTATTTCTAAACGCATAAGAAAATGTCTGAATATATTTAACGAGCATTTAAATATGCAGAATGCAGCTAGGTACACAGGTCATACATTTGTGCACAGTAGCCCTTAGCTAGGGCAAAGATGACATGTTTTAGAGGGGAAAGGAAATTAGATGTAGGGGAAAGGCCAGCGAAGAATTTGGGAGTGGATTATGAGGAGTGTTGCTAAGGGGAGCAGAATAGGAAAATGAGATCTAAAAAATAGACATCAGTTTTGTTTTTCTTAGGAATACAAAAATCATAGAATAATTAGCCTAGGGGGAATTTTAAAATAAGGCATTTTATAAAATACATGAAGATCTTGAATTAGAGGTTCATTGTAATCCAGGGATTTACACACATCCAAACCTCTGTTCCTATACCAAAGTAACCTACCATAGTAACTAGCAATGTTTAAATACTGGATATATCTAATCGCTTGTGCTTTCATTTGTAGGATTGAAAGCTTAGCCTGTGGCAATCAGTCAGCCCAAAAGGAAACAGCCAGAGCTGATCAAGTCCAAAAACGGACATCTCAGACAAAGTAGACTTTTGTGCTTCTTGTCCACCTGTGCCCCACTCTTCAAGCCTCAGGAACAATCTTGGAAGAGAGGAGTGTAGGTTGAGGGCTGCGATTGGGTTGAATGGTATTCAAAACTATGGACCAATATAGTCTTGCGCACATTATTTGATTCAACATGATTGTATAAGTACAGAGCCCTCCAGCTGGATGTGGGAACCTTCGGGCAAGTGTGGGGGGCACAAGCTTGCAAATTGGGTTTGCTATGAAAGATGCTTGTGACTCAAAAAAAAGGATAGAGCTAGTACTGACATTTGAAAAAAAAGGAATAGAATATGCTGTTTGTTTTAACTTTATAGTTGTATTGAGTTGGTCTCTCTGATTTTTCTGATTATACACAACCTCACAGTGTTCACACTTTATCTTTACTCGTGTAGGACGAATTTAAAGAGAATTAAGCTTAAAATTTCTTCCCAAATAAGTAGAAGTCATAGTCCAGTCATAGGAAGTAAAGAGCAAGTGTGTTATTTTATAAAAATAAAATTTATATTTAGCAGGTATCAACTCTGCCCAAGCTGGTTAAGCCACCAAGTATAGATATTTAAGGCTTAGTAGAATTGTTTAGTTAGTAAATTTAGGTGGTTTGGTGAAAATGGTAATACAGTTGAACTAATTGGGAATATAAATGTTAATTATTTTCATTTATAATTGGTACTTGGGTTAAGGTATACATGGCCTATATAATTTTTCTGAATTAAACAGCATCTCATTATAACACTTTCTTTTAGCTTGTGGGACATTTGAAGGAACTAAGCTGAATTTCCTTCCAAATAGTAGACATACAGTCAAGAGAAACGTTTGGGTAACTTTAATGAAAGCTTATGCCTTGGCTCCTGCTTTCATGGGTATGTTTAATACAACTTAGCATCTATAGGTCAAAACTTATAAAACCTAAAAAAAAAGAGGGTATGGTGGGGGTGGGTTAGTATCCTTTCAGGGATCAAAGGAAACCTCTGGTTCAAGCCTATTGATAAATTTTCAATTTTTGATCTTGAAAATAACAATGGAGGAAAATTTTATGTTCCCAGGTAAAACTCACCAACAATAATGTCCTGAAAACATCACACTTATGGCTACTGGCAGGAGTTGGCCTTGGGATGCCAGCCAGAGAGTTTCAACCCATCTGAACATAGAAAAGGAGAAAAGCCTCAGACTGCCTGAAGCCACAGACACTGAGCATCTCTCTGAAATTCTATTGGTTAAAAAAAACTGTTTATAATGGTGCCTAATGTAATTTACCTTCCAGATACTGAGGAAACCTTCCTACCTCTCCCCTTTTTATAGGAAAAAAGAAAACATGATGGTAAGAAACCACATCCCAAACTGTAAACAGAGCAAGTGTGTTTAAGTGTAACCTTTCCTATAAAACGGACTAACGTATATTGATTGCATAGGGAACTGATTAATAGGCACGTGTGAAGCGATATTTCTCTATCTAGAGCCAAATTCACATAGTAAAGTGTTTATAAAGTTTGTGTAATTAAGCAAATATCATTACTACAGGAAAGCTCTGACATCCGCAATGAGTTATTCTGCTAGGAGATGTTGACTCGAGGGATTTCAAACCCGCCCCCCCCCCCCAAATTAATAAAGCCTTTTGCCTATACAGTGGGATATATCCAAGGAGTAAAGGCACGTATGTCCTGTTCGTCGAAGACTGGTGTGAGAATGAAAATGTTATGAGTACCGTTCACTGCTTAGTGTCAGACTGGCCTCTGGAATGTAGAGAGTGTTACCAAAGGCCCACTAAAGCAATACAGCAAAATATTGGTCTCCCTGAGAGCAAAGCAAGACTCCCTCCGTCATATGATCAGCTACACCTCAACAGCCGGAGATTACTGTGCAAAAAACAGTGGGCAGCCAAGTGTTATATATTATCCCAAATCTATTTGGCTATTAGTCTCTCCTTGTAGGATTCATGGGATGCCAGTAATCTTATGTCCTCTACGTGGTTAGGAGATGTTTATAGCCCATCTAAGAAATTGTCCCCTTTATAGAGAAACCACCAGTTGTGCGATTAGCATACCATCCACGCATCTTGCGTATAGCACACAGCTTAGCTGTGACATAATGAATTGGTACTGCTTAAATGCCTGTACATCCAATAGCTTGTTTTTGGTAGTATATCTAAAAAGGTCATCACTGGAAAAGTTGTCAAACCCATGAAAGGGAAACAAAACTGAACAGACTGGAGTCCAAAATGACAACTCCAAGAAAATTAGACTGTTTTGCTTCTCCCCACTGTGCCCCTTTCCCAAAGCCCAGGGAACAAACTGCGGAAGAGGGGCTGGTAAGATTTAGGACGCGGTAGCGAGGTAAGTGGTGAATCATGAGACTCAGGAATATAGTCTGGCACTCCTTAACTGATCAACATTGCCTTGTGCAAACAAGCTATCTCCAACTGGACTATGGAAAACCTTGGGTTGTTCAAAAAAAAAATGACATAGATATGGAAAATGCACCAATTACCTATTGTATAGCATCTGAGCAACGATCAATGTTATCTGACAAACAAGTTTCATATAGAGAACTAAAAATAAAAAAAAAAAAAAAAAAACATAAAAAAGAATTAAATTCAGCAGACCATTGTACCTATTTTAAACAGCATTTTATTTTCCCAAATATTGAGTTATTATAATTTTCTTAACAATTTTACTTAACTAAACCTTCTCAAAGATATGAGATCCAAGATATAAGTAACGTGCTTTTGTTTCTGGGATTGGTCTCCACAGCTAGATGCTCGAACTAGCTATGTAGGCAAGTGTTGGCTGTTGATCTATAGAAAGCCACCGTCCTTTCTGCCCCCAAGTGCTGGGTATTAAAGGTTGCGACCATCCAAGCTCTAGCGCTTTTTTTGTTTTAATTTAGTTTTTATTGAGTTCTTGGCATTTCATACATTTTTTCCAATTCAGTTCAGGCTTAGTTCCCTTCCCTTCCCCCCCACCCCAACCACACATCCCCAGATCATGCAGGCTGCCATACACTGTCCTGCCATCTTTCATTCTTCAGCTTTTTTTTTTTTTTCATTTTTAGCTATAAGTGTGATATCCATGAGTACAGCATCCTTCAGGCAAAACTATCTGCAGGCTGTTGCCCAAAACCCCTCACAGCCCCACCATCCATGGGGGGTGACAGGCTGGTGTTTGTTCAATGCAAGTTGATCAACTGATTGTTCCTACAGACTCCATTGCTGTAAGTTTCACTATTCACCCAATCGCAGCCCTCTACATTCCACCCACCCCCTCTTCCGCAGTTTGTTCCCTAGGCTATAAAAAGGGGCACGGGGATGAAAGTAAAACAGTCCACTCTCTCTGGAGCTTGTTGACTTGGACTCTGGTCAATTGCTGTTTCTTGTCATGGGCTGACAGTTGTCCAGGAAATAACCTTTCGATCCTACTAATGAAGCACAAAGCAATTAGCATTAGAACTAGGTATTAAGCAGACTATAGTAGTATGTGTAGGGTTACTTTAGCAAGACACATGTTGGATAGTTAATCAGAATTACATTTCTCCCCCCCTGTTAAATATACGGGGTCTACTGTGGCTTACAACATCCCTAACTGTAGAGGATGAACGTTGTGGCCCATAACCATGGGTTATTCTCCAAAGAGAGAGCCAATAGCCATAGTCAATTAGATTTGGGATATAAACAGACATAGGCTGCCACTGCTGCACAGATTTCCAGGCAGGTGAGGATTAGGGTGTTGGTGACGGGGAGTGCTTGCTTGACTCAGGGAGGACCCGATATTTGCTGTTATTGGTTTTATGGCCATTTGGTAACACTCTCTGGATTCCAGGAGGCAATACTGTCACTTGCATGTGCAGTCTCAATAATCCCTCCCGAGTTAAGTGCAGGTTCTTCGGCAGCAGGGTCTTATTGCCTCTCCTCCTGCAGCTATCCCAACTTAGAGGCAGAGGACCTTACCTTTTGGGGGGCCTTGGATCCCCTGCCAACATCCACCTGGTAGGAACAATCAATTGCTGACGTATAGAGATCTCCATATTAATATATTTTGCCTGGTGCCTCGCCTCAAGGACTTTAGTTATTATATGTGGTTCTGAACAGACGAGAATCTTTTCACAGTTCCCATGTCTATAGCTCAATTAAAGAAGGCATTGTTTTACCAGTTGTATAAGAGATTACCTCTAAAAATCTTGTCTCCAATTTACAGTTGGGAATGCCTCATCATCATATTTCTCCTTGTCTCTTGGGGGGAAGGCAAAAGACGAAAGTCATCATATCAGAACCTTTGTGGCACCTGAAGGTAAGTTTAAGGAAGTCTTTTATTAATAGTTGTTACATGTGGATGCCACAGAGGGGTTCGATGTTTATGGCAAATCGAGGCTTTTCGTCCTTTTCCAATGTTCAGATGGGTCAGCCTTTCCGTTGCCACATTTTTGTACATCCTACTCAATGCAAAGCTGTTATCTTTTCTTTCTCAAGCCGTTTAAGTTGGTGACGTTTTGTCTGTTGGAACAAACATAGTGTCCAAGTTATGTTTAAGATTTGAATTGCAAGGGGTTTGACAAAAGGTGTCAGAGTCTTGTCTGTATCCCCACCTTGTGTTTTTTAGCGTATGAGTCTTCAGAAGACAGTGTATTATACATAACTATAGGGTGCGTCAAGGCACCAGATTTCATCAAATTCATCCCATGTTGTTTTGGGTGACTATATGATTAACTTGGGAGCAACAACTTAATTTTTACGTTTAATCATCTTTAAAGAATGCTACAGGTGATACTGTCAACAGAGAATTATAGAGAACATTTGATGGTGTCAATCCACAAGTTCTTGCTCTACAGATTTAATAGTAAAACAAATGGGGCAACAGCGAATTCTATTTCCATTTACTCGATGCAATGACCGTTTTTCAGTTTCTGTAACCCAATGTTGCTTATATACACCAAATTACTTCTTACTAAGTCATCAAAACATCTGTGTTCTGTAGACAGTGTCTAGGCGAAACTTGGGTACTTGCTGAGCTCACGTCAATTAAAAATCACTTAATCGAATATACGACCCGTTGTCCCTCTCACCCACCCATCCCCCCTTTCCAATTCACCATTTCATCCATTTTCTGATGCGAGTCTTTCTGGTTGGTTGTTCTTTGATTATTCTTAAAAAAAACAAGAAATATTTATATCTGGGTTGTTGGTACAGATCCCATATGGTCGGGACTACCATTTATCGTTTGTTTTCTGAGGACTGTGTTACTTAACTTAACCATAATTGTTCTTCCAGCTCCAACCATTTACCTGCAAAATTTCATGATGTTGTCCCCCTTACTGCTGCATAGTATTGCCATTGTTTACATGGACCACATTTGTCTTATCCACTCCATCAGTTGAAGGGCACCTGGGCTGGTTCCAGCGTTTTGCTATTGTGAAACGGCAGCTGCAATACAACATAGCTGTCATGTATCTTTGCAGTAAGTGTGGTGTCTTGTGGTGGTATATAACCAGGAGTGGTATGCTGGGTCAAATGGCAAGCTCATTTTGAGTCTTACTAAGGGTTCTCCAACTGCTTTCCATCAGTGGCTGTACAAGTTTACATTCCCACCAGCAATGGATGTGTTTCCTCCTTGCCCTACACACCTATCCAGCACTGGTATCATTGGGTTCTTGATCCTAGCCAGTCTCTTTTGGAGTGGTATGATCTGCAGTGTGTTTTAATTTGCATTTTCCTAGATTATCAGAGATGTTGAACTAGATGTTTCTTAAGATGTTTCTCGGCCATTCTACTCCTCCTCTGTGAAGTCTTATTTCAGATCTTGCTCCATCTTTTGAATGATTCAGTTGGTGTTTCTTTCTTCTTTGTTTTTTTGAGTAGCTTGTTATCTGGAAATAATGTCTTGTCGCAGATGTTATCTGCTGTGAAGGTTTCCTCCCACTCTCGGGGGGTCTTCTCCTCACTTCCTTTAGGTTCTTTTGATGTACGGAAGCTGTTGAGTTTAATGAGGTCCCCCACTGTCAATGTAGATCGTCATTTCTTGGCAGCTGCTTTCTGATTTAGGAAGTCTTTCTACAACCTGTCTTGTAAGTCTGCTGGCCAAGCTTTTTTCTATACCTCCAGAGAATTTGGGGTTTCATGTTGGTCTTTGTCCACTGGAGTCTCACCTGTGAACAAGGTGAGAGGTGTGGTTTAATTTCATTCTTCTTACTAAGTTGTGATCCAGTTTTTACACACTGTTTGCTTGACAGTTGCTGTCTTTCTTCCATTATGTCTTCTTGGCCCCCTTGTTCAAAATTTAGCGAGTGGTGAAATTGATGAGCTCAGGCTTGTATCTTCATTTTATTTCCATATGGTCCATGGTCTGTTTTTGCAGTACCAGGCTGTATTTATAACTATGCCCTGCTAGTATCGTTTTGGATGTCGTATATGCGATCCTGCCCTGTATTGCTCTTTTACTCAGGGTTGCTTTGGTATTCGGGGTCCTTTTGCTTGTTCACAAATGAAATTGCGGATTTGTTTTTTTCCGCCTGTGAAGAAAAACTCTTGGGATTTTATTGGGAGCACATTGAAACTCTGTACACTAGTTTTGGTAGGATGGACATTTTTACTTATTCATTTTCCCAATTCCATGAGCATGGGAGGTTTGTCCATCTTCTGATGATCTTCCTCACTTTCCTTTTAGTGTTTTAACATTTTTTGTTGTTAGAGATCTTTTGGCTGTCTTGGTTAGGTTTGTTCCTAGGATTTTATTGTTTTGTGGAGCGCTATTGTGAGTGGGAAGGTCTCCTTGTAGTCCTTCTCAATTGCTTGTTGTTGGTTAGAGAAAGGCTACTGATTTTTTCTAGGTTTTTTTGTAGCCTGCACTTACCAAAGCTCTTAATCCTTCTAGAGTTTTCTGGTGGAGTATTTTAGATCCCTTAGGTAGACAATCATATCATCTGCCAAAGGGAAGCTTGACTTCCTCTTTCCAATTAGCACTCCTTTAATTTCCTTTTCTTGCCTTATTGCTAGCAAGGTTTCTAGCACTATAGTTGGAAGAGGAGGGTGGTGGACAGGAGGGCAAGCCCTTGCCGCTTAGTTCCTATCTTTAAGGGGAATGCTTCTGTCATTTGCCCATTTAGGATGATGTATATTGGCTGTGGGTTTTGCTTCGTATAGGCTTTGATTACATTGAGGAATGATCCCTCCAGACCACTTCCCTCCAGGCTTTAAACATGAAAGGGGCTGGATGTTGTCAAGGCTTTTCTCGCATCAATTGAGATGAATGGTGCTTTGTTTTAGTCCATTCGTCCGTTGTATGTGTTGATGATGTGTTTATTGATTTTCGTATGTGAACCACCCTGCATGGTCTGGTATGAATCCAACCTTGGTCACATGGTGGATGATTTTCTTGATTGGTCTGTATGCGGATTGCCGATCCTGTTTAGAATTTTGGCATCTGTGTTTCCATTAAGGAGTGGGTCCTATAGTTTGCTCTTTTGGTTGATCTTTTCCCAGGTTTTGGTAGTAGCGTCATGCTGGCTTTCATAGAAGGAAATTTGGGGACGTCCCTCCGTTTGTATCCTTCTAAACAATTTAGTAGTAATGGTTGTACGTCTTTTCAAAATATTTTATCGAATTCTGCCGTGATCCATCTGGGCCTGGATATTTTTTTGGTTGGGAGGCTCCTTATTACTTCTTCAATTTTTTCCTGTATTGGTCTATTTGGGCTGTTGATCTCTTCTTGGTTGAGCTTGGTGATTCCCAAGTGTTTTCAGATATTCATCCCATTTACTTCTAGGTTTTCAAATTAGTAGAATATAAAGTTTTTGAAGTAGTCCCGTATGATTTGTTGCTCTTTTCATTGTCTGTTTGTTGATATTTCCCCTTTCATCACAGATTCATTGATTTGGAGTTGTTCCCTCTTCTTTTTGTTTAACTGGTCATCTCCCTTGTTTAAAGTTTCAAAGAACCAACTTTTTTGGATTCATTGATTTTGTATGGTTTTCTTTGTCACTTTCATTGATCTCTGCTCTGATTTTGTATTTCTTCTTGTCCGCTCATTAGGGTTCATTGTTTTGTCTCTCACGTATTTTTAGCTGCAGTGTTAGATCATTCATTGTGTTCTTCTGTTTTTTAATGTGGGCACTTACTCGAGTCTATATAAACTCCCTCCTGGATTGCTTTTAGAGTGTCTCATAGATTTTGCTGTGTTGTTTTATCATTGTCATTCAGTTCAGGAAGTTTTTATTTCTTTCTTTATTTCTTCCTACACCACTCGTTTTTCATGAGAGTGTTGTTTAGTTCCATGTGTTCCTGTAGTTGTAGGGTTTATTCTGGTGGTGATACTGAGTTTATTGTACTGTGGTCTTGATAGAATGCATGGATTATTTCAATCCTTTTTATCTTTACTGAGGGTTTTTTCCTGTGTCCCAGATATCTGGTCTATTTTGGCGAATGTTCCATGAGGTTGAGTAGACAGTGTATTCTATGGTGTTTGGGTGGAATCTTCGGTAGAGTCTGTGAGGTCCATTTGGTGTATTGTGCAATTTAGTTCAGATGTCTCTTGTTTATCCTTTGTCCTGATTATCCGGTCTAGGGGAATTAATTGGGGTATTGAGTCCCCTAATATTAGTGTGCTTGGTTTAATCTGTGCCTTGCGATCCTGAAGAATTGTCTTTATAACTTGGTTCTGCACCGGTGTTGGTGCATATATATTTCTGACTGTGAATCTTCCTCGTCAATTGTTCCTTTAATTAAGATTTTTTGTAATGCCCTTCTTTGTCTCTTTTGATTTCTTTTGCTTTGAAGTCTATTTGTCTTATATTACATTAGCCACACCTGCTTTCTTTTTGGTACCATTTGCTTGGAATATTTTCTTCCATCACTTCACCTTAAGTTGGTGCCTATCCTTGAAATTGAGAAGGGTTTCTTGTAGACAGCATATAGATGGGTTTGTTTCCTAATCCATTCTCCCAGTCTATGCCTTTTGATTGGGGAGTTTAGCCCATTAATATTTAAGGTTATAATTGAAAGATGGATGTTGCTTCCTTTCACTTTATTATCCATTTGGACTTCTAGCCTTTGATTTTGCTCCTATGGTTATGTTTTTGTTAGTTTCTTTTCCTAGGTGTTTGAGGATTGTTGCTCCTCTCTTCTGCCCTTTGAATTGCTTCAAGTATTTTATGAAGAGTTGGTTTTCCAGACATGTATTCCATCATCTTGTTTATGTCATGGAAGATTTTTCTCTCTCCTTCAAGTATAGTCGACATTTTTGCTGGGTAAAGTATTCTGGGTTGGCATCCATAGTCCCTTAACACAGGGAATGCTTTGCTCCATGTTCTTCTTGCTTTCATGGTTTGAGGCGAGAAGTCAGTTGTAATTCTGATGGGTTTCCCTTTGTATGTGACTTGTTTTTCTTTTGTGGCCCTCAGAATTTTGTCTTTGTTTTGGGCATCTAGCATTTTAACTATGATATGGCGTGGGGTGTTTCTTTTCTGATCTTGTCTATTTGGGGTCCTATGTGCTTCTTGTATTTGTATGGGCTTGTCTATTTTTAGTTTGGGGAAATTTTCATCTATTATTCTGTTGAAGATCTGATCAATACTATTCTCTTGAGATTCTTCTCCTTCCTCTATTCCTATGATGCGGAGGTTTGGTCTTTTCATAGTGTCCCATATTTCCTGGTTGTTCCACTTTTGTGTATTTTTAAATTTTTCATAATCTTTATTTGAGCTTTTTAATTGCTCTGTGTTATCTTCCAGGTCTGATATTCTTTGTTCTGCTTCCTCCATTCTACTTCTGAGGCTTTTTCCTTTTCTTTCTTCTTGATTGACTGAGTGTTCTAATTCCTTTTTTGTTTCCTCCTGTGTTTTCTTTAGTACCTCCATTTCCTTTTTGAGCTTCTCAATCTCTTCTTTGTGCTTCTCAATCTCTTCTTGGTGCTCCTTTCTTCTTTGGTTGGCTTCCTTTTTCAGTGTTTCTACTTCCATTCGGAGTTTGTTTTTTTCTCCCTCTAGTTCTTTCTGGAGTTTGTCATTCTGTTCCTTTAGTTCTTTCCGAAGTTTGTCATTGTATCCCTCTAGGTCCTTTTTGAGTTTTTCATTCTCTCTCTTTAGTTCCATGACTTCTTCTTTATTTTCTTTAATTTCTCTGCGTATGTCTGCAATTATTCGTCTAAGCTCTGTTCCTTGGGTCTCCTCCAAGGGGATCCCATTGTGGCTATCTCCTCCAGGTTTGGTAGGGCCTGGTGTGGGAGTATCCTGTGCCTTTCCCATGTTGTCCCTTCGTCGTGTCCCTGGCATATGGATTTCCCTTTTGTGGTTCAAGTCACAAACGACTTTTCACTATATTAGCGGATGGTTTTGCTTGCCTCCTTCCGATGCTTTTTTTTTTTTTTCCCTTTCCTCCTCCTTTTTTTTTTATTTTTATGGTGTATTGACTTGCCTAGGTTTCAGGTTTTCAGTTTTGTGTATATATTGGATGTTGGAAGCCTAAGTTAGTCTTCTCTTTCTGTTCTGAAGTTTCTCCACTTGGATTCTTAGCAATTCACTTGGCACGGGGGTGGGGTATTGTGTGCCTGATCTAACCCGCGCCCCGGTACCTCTGGGCCGGGGACCCCGTAGACGGGTTCAGAGCGAGACCCTCTCCCAGCTGCCCCCCGCCAGACCACGCCTAGAGCTGTAGAGCTGTGTACCTGCCCTGGCGCGTTATGGCATCTCCCCTGCGACCCCGGTTCCCACCCACAAATCTGGCCGGGACCAGAGCAGAGGCAAACGCGACCCTCCGCTCACCCTGCAGCAGAAGAGCGCGGTCCTTCTGGGCTGGGGACCCCGTAGACGGGTTCAGAGCGAGACCCTCTCCCAACTGCCCCCTGCCAGACCACGCCTAGAGCTGTGCTTAGCTCTTTTTTTTTAAAATGCTGAATCTGTGCAGGTAAAAACTTTACAGTCCATTTCCTTCTCCACAGTAACAAATGAAATGGAGTCCTTTGACTTATGATCATCCCTTTTCTTTGTAGGGGACTTAATGAATTGGAAAGAGAGAGAAAAAAGGAAACAAAATACTCATTTTGATAGAGTCTAACTGTGGAGAAGCAGGACTTGAACTCAAAGAGTGGATTTAAGTCTCAGGAAGAGAAGAAATTTATTTCCCTCTGATTCTTCCAACCTGCAAATGCTGAGTTGCTACTCAAACAAGCTGTGACTCAGTGTGTCAGCTCTCACAGGTTTTTCATAAGCTCAAGTGGACACCAGGTAGAATGAGAGTTGTGGTAGAAAGTCAAGCTGTAGCAGCCCAGCTCTAAGAGAGTATGGGTAAAATGCTCCAAGTGTCAAATAATAACCTCCTTATAAGAAAAAAATTAGATTTTGATCTGCTTCATTTACTTATGTTAAGCCACCATGAAACAGTTCTTGGCACACAATAGATCCACAATAGATTTAAAACCATAAATGGACAATTGACAAATGAGCTAGTAAGGCATGTGGAGAAGCCTCACAGAGGCTCTGGCACATAAGAATGCCCTGACTACCATTGATTCCTTCCTTTCTTCTCTTTACCTATACAGCAATCACTACAGGTTGATGAAATGAGCAAATTTACTTACTTACAGGTGAAAAAAGTGAATTATTTCAAGTTGAAGTTGTAAAGCAAACAGCAGTCTAAGTAACGAGGGTTCTATTTGATTATGACATGGAATTAATGAAATATTAATATAACATGACACTAGTTTCATGAAAGTCAAATACCTTTGAATTTTTTAACAAACAGAATTTGCATCCCAATGTTCTTCCTCACTTATCTTTGAAAAAATATTTGTACTTGACAGAGATGGTGGGAGGCTGGCTTTCTAGCTTGAGACATTCATCACTGGTTTTCTCTAGTACCTTGAACACTTGAGAAGATTTCAGCAGCAAATAGACTTTGGAACATCAATGAGAGAAGGGGGAACATATTGATCCTACCAAAGATATTTCAGAATGCCTCTGGAGATTTTAACACGATCGTGAATTAGCTAGCAATGTTTTAGAGACCATGGACATGAGAATGCTTAGATTGCTACTTCTACAGTGAGTTTTGGATACTTGACAGATCTCGAGGACAACAGGACAGCCTCATTCTTCCAGTTCAGAGTGCTTTGTAATTTCCAGGCCAAGCTAAGGCTTGAAGATATTTGGCTCAATGCCAGTCAAAATGAGAGTGCATTTGGTTTCTGTTCACTTGCTCTTTTCTGTATAACAAATGCACAAATGCACGGAACGAAATGCACTTATATAGTAAAAATTCATTACCCCCTTCTCCACTGTTCTTCAAATGTATGGATGACATTCATTATGCACTGGCAAAATTTCAGCATCACAGTATCATCTCCTCCTGTGACGAGCTATAGTTCGGCTTTGGTTGTTTCCTAAGGCATTTTGTGTGGCGGCCAGAAGGGCAGCCCCAGGACCTGAAAGGATTAAAGGGAACTGAAAAAATATCCAGGGGGCTTCTGCGATTTCTTTACTTTTATTTCTCTATCCACGCATGAACACTTGAGGTACAGAGAACTCTGCTTTTATTCGTTAGCAGATAGGTGAATATTTATAGAACAATGATAATAATGAAGTGGCCAGTATTATAGTTCAGTAAAACATGAGCAAGATAGCATTATCACCATAGCATGCCTTCTTGGGAGAACAAAGTGTCTCCAGAGAAACTAGGGGTCTACTGGCATTCCAGAGATAACTCCTCAGGGAGCATTCTTGCATAAACTTTCTCCTGAGACAAGGCTGTCCAGGCTTACAAGTTCAAGGTGACAGTTAAATTTTCCAAGCATATTTTTAAAGTTATAGGAGCACTATTTCAAAGTCCCTACACTCTGGGTAAAGGCTTATGCTTCCGGGGTGGTGGGCTTAAGAGGTAGTAGAACCATTTGAGAGTGAGGTCAAGTGGAAGACCTTTACAGACATTGGGGACAAGCTTCTAAAGAGGATTGTGGGACCCTGAGGCCCCCCTTTTTTTTCTTCCCGCCGTAAAGTGTGTGGTTTCGTTGTACCACTTGCTTTCACTAGGAAGTGCTTCCTTATCACAGACCCAAACAGTCATGAATTGAAATCTCTGAAATGGAGAGTTAAAATGAAACTATCTATTCGTGAATTGATTATTTCATGTATTTTGTTATAGTTATGAGATGCTGACAAATTCAGTTTAGGTCTTCTGTCTTGGTTAAAGGCATAATTCAGGAAGTGAACATGTAAAAGCTTTAAAACTTTGAACTTCATTCAAAACTAATTTCTTCTGGACTCAGTTTGGAGTCTCACCAGTCTGCAAGGTCTACAATGGAAAGCAGGGTATGAGGAATTTCCTCTCTATTTCTCTATCTTCTTCTCTTTTTGCCATTCCAATCTCCCCCATTGCCTTTCTTTGGCTTTTATATGTTTTTTTTTTCTATTTTAGTGGAGGGCAAAGAAGTCTTTCACAGCTGAAAATATGTATTCTTCTGGGAACTTTGCCTTTCCAAAGCTGAGTCTTTTTCATGGGATATTTTTTCCCATATGTAATGTGGTGTGTGTGTCTGTATGTCTGTTTGCATGTAAGGAGGAAAAAGTATGTGTGGCTTCATAGGCATGCGCATCCATGTGTGTGCATGTGGAGGCTGGAGGTTAGCATTTGGTGCCTTTTTCCATTGCTCTCTATTGACTGAGGCAGGATTGCTGGCTCTCTAGAGTTGGAGCTCACTGATTTGGTTAGTGTAGCTAGACAACTTGACTCAGGGATCCCTGTCTCTCTCTGCCTTCTGAGTCCTGGGATTGCTGATAGGCTGCCACACCCACTTGAACTTGACCTTTGTTTGGGGGATGGATACGAAGTCAGATCCTCACACACAGCAAGCACTTTACCAAGGAGCCATCTCTCCAGCCTCTTATGAGATATAATATTTTTAAAAGTTTATTTGTGAAGACCAAAAAAAAAAGTTTATTTGTGATCTTCCCTTTCTATCCTTCCAACTATTGTCCTTTAAAAATATTGACAAGACAGCTGGGGGTGGTGGTGCACACCTTTAATTTCAGCACTTGGGAGGCAGAGGCAGGTGGATCTCTGTGAGTTCAAGGCCAGCCTGGTCTACATAGAGAGTTCCAGGCCAGCTGGAGCTACAGGGGCACCCTGTCTCTAAAAGGCAAAAAAATTGATAAGACAAAATACATATAAATTATACATAATTTATCAAAATATAAAAATTGTATATATTTATTATATATAGCATGCTTAGAGTGAGATGCCAGATAACACATGTACCACCTATTTCTGGCTTTTTATGTGGTAAAAATACTTTAAATATATCAGCAATTTCAAGACAAGAAAACACTGTTATTCTAGTTACCATGTTGTATAGTAGATTTCCTGAGATTATAATTTTGTCAAATGAAATTCTGTGTTTTTGGATAATCATCTAAATGGCTGTCCTCTTTTTTTCCAGTGTGTGTGTGTGTGAGTTTGTGTTTATTATTTTTATTTTATATGTATGAGTGCATTGCCTGCATTTGTGTAAGTGCACCCATATCATGCAATGCCCATAGAGTCACAAGAGGGTATCAGATCCTTTGGAACTGGAGTTATAGATGGTTGTTAGCTGCCATGTAGATGCTGGCATTTGAACCCAGGTCCACTGCAAAAGAAAAGCCAGTGCTCTGAGCCACTGAGCCATCTCTCTAGCCTCTCAGTGGCTGTCCTCTTGCTGCACACAATGCTTGCTCTCCTAGGAAACATGCACAGATTCCTTTGGAGTTTGGCTTCTGGTTGTGTATGTCCTGTCCCTGAATGTCTGCCCACAGCAGTGTGTTTTGAACAGGATTCCCTGCTTCACCACCCACATTTAGTCTACAAAGAAAAAAAACAAAACACATTAACCCTCAGAACTGGTTTGAGTGCATTTTCTTCTCCATCACAACAGCCTTATTATGCACCCATGGCCACTTTTTCAGCCTCCTGTTGGTCGGTCGACTTTTTCATAAATTACTAGAAAAGTAGGACAGCCTAATTCTGAGTATTTCTCTTAAAACGCCCCTCTCATTTCCAGCTAGGTAAAGGATGGGAAAGTGCTGTGTCCTCCAACAGCATATTCCAAGGATGGGCAGGTCTCCTTTCTTTTTTTTCAGCTTCAACTTTTTCATTCAGTTCAGGTTACTGAGGTTGGGAGTGAAGTAGCTTTATTCCTTTAGCATGTATCCTGCATATCGATGCCCCAAAGATGCTGCTAATGTGCCAGGTCTGCTTCAAGAAGCCTGGCTAAGCTGGAGACTCTGGATTTCTAACAGGCTCCAGATTGATGCTTTTGTTGCTGTTGCAAATGTACCATACTCACTACCCATTTCAGAGAACACCTTTTAGGATACTGGGTCCATTAGCATCAATAGATTTCTACCTTAACGTTACATTCAAAACTGTGACAGTTCTAGGACAGCATCCTGTTTAGATGCTGAACAGTAAAAGAATGGCCAGGAAGCCCTTTAAATCATACCACATTGGATGAACAATTTCCTCTCCAGATACTCTCTGCCATCTGTGGAGTGCTGTTACCGAATCAGCAACAGTTCCATAGCAGAGAGACTGCTGTGTGGCAATGTCTAGACAGGGTTCTAGATCATTCCTTTAACTATCCACTCTTTTTTTTTTTTAATTAGCTTCAAAGACGATGGGAGAGTGGTGGCGGACAACCTTTGAAGGACAGCCTTCTGACTCAGTGTCCCCTATGGAAATTTGAAACATCATTAAAAGGCATGTCAGAATTTACCAGGAAAACTTAAATATGGATTAAAAATGCCTCAGTGGTCTATAAAGCCAGACAAATTTTATTGATCACCATTACTGAGCGTTATCTCATGGAGGCAGGCTGTGCTGCATTATAAGGATCGCTCATAGCAAGCTGGAGTATGAGCTATGAATTTAAAATGCAATCTCTACCAGATACTGTACTATGCAAGACCTCAAACAAACATGGACAGCTACCTCTGTCCTGATGGTGGTTAGACTTTAGTTGATGAGAGGGTATGTCCTTCTCTTTATAGTGAATTCTAACCATGATCAAGGTTGTAGAACAGAGTGTCATAAAACTGGGAACCACAGGGACTGCCTAAGTCCCCAAAGACTTACTTAGAGGCTATACTTTCTCATGGCCCACGATCCTATGCTTTGAAGAGGATTGGGTGCAAGGAGGTCAAGTGTTTTTTATTTCCTAATCTAAGAGGGAAAGGGAAGATTGTATAGGATGATTAAAGAATTAGCTATGATCTTAGGGTATCTTAATCTCATATTTGCAAATGAGAAAAGGTTGTCTCCTAGGGGAAGAGAGTACAGTGGTTGATAGAAGACAGGAAGTACAGAGGTCAGTAGAGGAAGGTGAGATAATGGCTAACCAAAATGCAGTTAGATGAGAGGAATACTTTCTAATGTCCTACAGAGTAGTAGGATGGCTATAGTTTGCAGTTATTTTAATCTTTTAGAAAACCAGAAGCATTCAGAGTTTCCTATCATAAAGAAACATTAAATGTTTAAGGAGAGAGGAGTGTTAATTGCTTAAATTAAATGATTACATATTGCACACATGTATGGAATTATCACAATGTGCTCTTATTATGTGTTAATTTTAAAAAATTACAGTGTTGGTGAGATGGCTCAGCAGGTAAAGGCACTTGCTGCTGAGCCTGAGGAGCTGAGTTTAATACTAGGATTCTGAGAAGAGAACCAACTCCTCTAGGTCATCTGGTAGCTTCAGTTTGTACATGGTAGCATCTATGTAGCGAACCCCGACCAAAGACACTAGTACATGTAAAAAATTACAGAAGTGGGGCGGCATGATAGTGGCTCAGTGGGAAAGAGTGCTTGCTCTACAAGCATAAGGACCTGTGTTAAATTCCCATCACCCACTTAAGGCTATGTGTGCTGGTGACAGCAGCACAAGGGAGCAGACACAGGTGTCCACTGAAGGCTCACTGGCCAGCCAGCATAGGCCAAGCTTATGTATTAGTGGGAGACCCTTGTCTCCAGGCTTTGAAGAGAGAAAGATAAAGGAAAACACGTGAAGTCCTCTTCTGGCCTCTGAACGTGTGGGCACTGACACATGCACCGTGAACCAGGAGCGTGCACCAGCCATGGACAGAACAGTGGGTGCTGACGCATGCACCGTGAACCAGGAGCACGCAGCAGCCATGGACAGCACAGTGGGCACTGACACATGCAACATACACCAGCAGTGTGCACCAGCCATGGACAGAACAGTGGGCGCTGACACATGCACCCATATACCAGGAGCGTGCACCAGCCATGGCAGCACAGTGGGCGCTGACACGTGCACCATACACCAGGAGCGTGCACCAGCCATGGACAGAACAGTGGGCGCTGACACATGCACCGTGAACCAGGAGCACGCAGCAGCCATGGACAGCACAGTGGGCGCTGACACATGCACTGTACACCAGGAGTGCACACCAGCCATGGACAGAACAGTGGGCGCTGACACATGCAACATACACCAGCAGTGTGCACCAGCCGTGGACAGAACAGTGGGCGCTGACACATGCACCCATATACCAGGAGCGTGCACCAGCCATGGCAGCACAGTGGGCGCTGACACGTGCACCATACACCAGGAGCGTGCACCAGCCATGGACAGAACAGTGGGCGCTGACACGTGCACCATACACCAGGAGTGTGCACCAGCCATGGACAGCACAGTGGATGCTGACACGTGCACCATACACCAGGAGCGTGCACCACCCATGGGCAGAACAGTGGGCGCTGACACGTGCACTGTACACCAGGAGCATGCACCAGCCATGGACAGAACAGTGAGTGCTGACACGTGAACCTATACACCAGGAGCATGTACCAGCCATGGACAGAACAGTGGGTGCTGACACATGCAACATACACTAGGAGTGTGCACCAGCCATGGACAGCACAGTGGGCGCTGACACGTGCACTGTACACCAGGAGCGTGCACCAGCCATGGACAGAACAGTGGGCGCTGACACATGCACCATACACCAGTAGCATGCACCAGCCATGGACAGAACAGCGGGGCTGACACTTGCACCGTGCACCAGTAGCACGCACCAGCCATGGACAGAACAGTGGGTGCTGACACATGAACCCGTATACCAGGAGCATGCACCAGCCATGGACAGAACAGTGGGCACTGACACATGCACCCGTATGCCAGGAGCATGCACCAGCCATGGACAGAACAGTGGGCGCTGACACGTGCACCATGCACCAGGAGCATGCACCAGCCATGGACAGAACAGTGGGCGCTGACACATGCACTGTACACCAGGAGTGTGCACCAGCCATGTACAGAACAGTGGGCGCTGACACATGCACTGTACACCAGGAGCACGCACCAGCCATGGACAGAACAGTGGGCGCTGACACATGCACTGTACACCAGGAGCGTGCACCAGCCATGGACAGAACAGTGAGCGCTAACACATGCACAATGCACCAGGAGCATGCACCAGCCATGTACAGCACAGTGGGCGCGGACACATGCACCGTGCACCAGGAGTATGCACCAGCCATGGACAGAACAGTGGGTGCTGACACATGCACTGTGCACCAGGAGTACGCACCAGCCATGGGTAGAACAGACACATAAACAAATGAAATGTTGAAAATGTAGAGAAGCAGGAAAATAGACAAAAATGATGATTTAAATGTTTCTGTCCATCTTTGGATAACTTGACTTCTGCTCCAGGCGACATCTCTGCTCCATCTCTTTGAAGGCATCTCTCTTTTCCAATATCAGGGTACTGTTTGTCCTGCAACCCCAGTTTTTCCATGGACCCAAGAGAAGTCATTGCTTTTTACTTCTGTCCAGTATTTCCTCTTGGAAGGATAAAAGCAACCATCCTCAAGCTCTTTAAATTTTAAAGCTGAAATGGACTATTGACTTTTAATGCTTTTGTCCTCACTTGATATTGCACAGGAGAATAAATAGTTATCCCCGTGACTAGACTACAACTATAAGGTTCCCATAAATGGGTAGAGAGTACCAACTGGCTTCTAGCAATCTCTTCAGTTTTTAAAAATATTTAATTCCATGGTCGTATTAGTTCTCTAATGATTCAGATAAACCTTTTCTCTTTTAACTCCAGAACTTGCCAATATCTTAGACCATTCACTTTTTATAGCATGATAGCTTTCTTCTTATACTCGACTTACATCAGTAATTATCCTTCTAAGTACAAGATGCTATTCCTTAATGTAGAGATGTTAAAGTAATTTTACTTATTACTTTTAATGGAGTAGAACATTAAATATTGTTGCTATATAAATATTTCCTAACTTTCAAATATTACTTATATCCTTTATTAAACATTTTCATTAAGGTTTATGATGTAGTCAATTATGAGATTTATTAATTTTCTCTGTTTTGTGGAGAATGTTAATTATAATATATACAGAAATATAAATATATTCACTCTGGCAAGTTACTCAAACTTTCTGTGTTGGAATTTCTTCTCTGGGAAAAGAAAAATTATAATAATAAACCCACCTCACTGAGTTGTTGCAAGAACTAAAATGAATTACTGTAAGTAAAGGCTGTAAATAAGAGCCTGGCATATAGTATGAACTAAATAGATATTATTATTATTATTATTATTATTATTATTTTACCATCACTGCTATTACCCTTGGTAGTTTTATTTATTTATTTATTTTTAAATTTAGCCATCATTTAATTTTTAAAATTTTTTTAAAATTTTATTTATTTATTTATTTTATGTGTATGAATGTACTGTCTGCATGTAAGTTTGTGCACCCACATCGTGCAATGCTGCGGAGGTCAGAAGAGGGTGTCGTATTCCCCTGAAACTGGAGTTAAAGACGGTTCTCAGCCGCCATGTGGGTGCTGGGGATTGAACCCGGGTCCTCTGCAAGAGCAGTTGGTGCTCTTAACCACTAGGCCATCTCTCCAGCCCCCCTTGGTAGTTTTAATTCCTATTTTTGCTATTTAAAAAAATACTGTGTATGGTAAAAGCTGCAAGGTAAAATAGTAAAAACTATCAAGGACAGTAATTATAAGATACCATAAGATTGAATTTGACTTTCAGAGGTTTGCTTATAAAATATATTAAAATTATTTTTGAGAAGGCCAACACATCTAGTTCTTTTGAATCTTCTCTATTAAATTATAAATTACATTGTCATTTGTATCCCACATTTGAATTATCTGGAAAACCTTTGAATTTGTGGCCCTTGATTTAACCTACTATTCTCCTTTAGTACAGAGACCAGTGGCAGATAACACAAAAATCCCCAAGATGTCACCAAACTGAAATCTGGAAACTCTGCTTCCCAGCTGCACACATCAGGGCATTTTTCATGGGGTGTTGCTTCAGCAAAGTTTTTCTTTAATGAAGATAGACTGAATGGCTTTAAATCTGCCAGTTATTTTATAATACACGTCAGTGGGAAAAGGTGGAAATTTTAACAAGGACCAAAATATCTTCATTATTGGTCACCAAAACCATAACAAGACAAAAATCCCAATTTAAAGGTATGTGACATCTCTCACACACTGCCCTTCTCATTGTCATTGAATGATATGGGTGAGTCCAGTCAGAGAACTGTCACAAGGCTGAGGCTTTTGTCTGAAGAAAAATCTGCCAAATGCCCACACCAAAGAGCAATTTGGTAGCATCATCTCTAATCTTTTAAGGGAGATTTCAGTTCACTGCTTGTCTTTGTTCTAAGAGAACAGGGACTTTCTAAGAGAAAGTACAGCTAAAGCCGCTTGCGTGGAACTGCAGCTTTGTAACAGGAAGCTATTTTGGTAGTAGGCATGGTAACAACAATGAAATAATTGCTATAAACTATGACATGGAGCAAAATAACACAATTTCAATACCCTAGATCTGCTAGACTGGATAGAACATGAAGAGACATTCAGCAGAAGAAGCTGTGCAAGCTGAGGCTTTTGAAAACTAATATAAATGGTTTAAAGTGAGCTTGATTTTTTTAAGGTCTCGTTCTATGTTGCTTCACATTTTCTTCATAGAGTCAAGAATGAAAGGAGAGTGTCAGTGCCTGAATCTGACTCACTGTCACCTCAAGGGGAGGTTTTAATTAGGAAGTCTTCAGACAAGAGGAAAAAATGGTGGTGGGAATGTGACAGTTTCCTTCCTTGACAGTCACAGGAGCAGGCAAACTTCCCGTAGAATGTTTATTTATTCTCCCTGGGTGCAAATAGAATCTGCTGGCTTAAAATTCAATTTGATGGCAAGAACATTGAGAGACTTCAGGATTCAGTGACTTGAGGTCTGCAGTGTGCATTACAAACACATGGGGCTCTTGCTGTTATAGCAGAAGTAACACATTGGAATTTGTGAGGGTGGGGCCCAGGACTGCTGATGCCTGTGTCTCTGGGCCACACTTCAAGGAGCCATGACAATGCACCTTGTTTCTTGCAGAAATTTTAAGGAATTTAATCACCCTCCCCCTTCCCATTCTTAGCTTTTATTTTAGGAATAGAATCATCTATAATGAAGTCAGAATAATAATAACAACTTGACATGCTTTAAGATTTGACTTCTGGCACAATATGCTCAGTAGATACAATGACAATAATGACATCGCTACTGGAGGTGTAGCTTAGTGGCAGAGCATTTGCCTAGCATGCACTGGCCCTGGATATGATACATAACACAGCATAATAAATCATCAAATTGCATAAGATCCACAGAGATTGAAGCAGGGTTGAGAGTATGTGCAAGCAAGAAGAAGCTAACAATGCCACAGACAAAAAGGCTAAGATTTCACAACTGGGTTGGGGGATATAAGTATCAGAATTCAATTCAGTTTTTTCACATTATAGCCAGCAGATCTAGTGAAAATTGGTTTTGGTTTTTTGTTTGTTTCTGGACCTTGGCTTCTACATCTTTTCAAAAGTTAAAAGCACATTACAGAGCTTCAGTCACACAGGAAATTACTGGTACAGCGACTGACAGTATTAATAGCTGCTCCATCCATAATCAAGAGAATAGGGTATAAAATGCAAAGGAAATATACTGAAAGTGAAATCTTAAGATTTGTATTCCCTATGATCAAATAGTTATTCTGGTCTTCAGAAAAGAACTCTAGCATTTTGACTTCAAGTTCAGGATTCATTCCCAGACTTCTAAAAGCCTGAATATCACAGAAAGGACTTGATAAAGATAAAAGGGCCTTGGGCTCTTTCTAGAACTTCTGAGTCAGAATCTCCTAGTCAGAGTCATGGATACCTTGATTAATAAATATCCATATGATGACTAAGGAAAGAACACAGTCAAAATCTCAGAAAAATGGAAGGAAAAATATATGGAGAACAAGAGCTCAGGCCTCACTAAAGGTAAGTACATTCACATATTCTTTCCCAAGATATTTTGTCAACGCATACATGTCAACACTAGTCTAGGGAGTGGTTCTCAACTGATGTAGATTTACTCCCCAAAGACATTTGGCAATGGATAGAGACATTCTGGCTTTCATATGAGGTGGTGTCTATTGGCCTCTAGTAATTAGAGGCCAGGAATGCTAAACACCCAATATTGTATAAGACAGCTGTGTATATTTACCCAGGTAAATATCCGGTCCACAGTATCAGTAGTGGTAAAGTTGAAAACCCTATTTTATTTTTCTTATTTAAGTGATAAAGGTAAAGGGAAATTAACAAGTTTGGAACAGGTTATATGTGTGTATGTATATCATATGTACATATACATGTATATGAATGCTCTAGAGGAATATTTGGAAATTATCCTGACAGTGGTAGGAAGGAGACAACGTACTGGGAAGAAACTAGAATTAGGCAAGGCAAATGGGTCTAATAATCTAGGCAAAGGGGAGGAGAGTGATGAGAGCTGCAAGGTGCATGTGCTGATGGACAAAGGCAAATACCTTGTGACAAACAAAAAGTAAAAACGACTTTCAAGTAAAAATGACACAACAATAGTTGCATACCACAAAGTCTGGTGTGCAGCCAAGAGCAACAGCAATAGCCTGATTTGTTTTGGGGGTTTCAAAGACACCCCTAACCAGCAGCTTCCATGGAGGTATCTTACATCCAGCACTGGTGTTTTTATTTGGCAACAGATGGCTACTAGGAGGATCATCATTTATCTCCATGTGTGATAATACCAATTAAAGTAACAATGCACACACACACACACATACACACACACACACACACACACATGTGCATGCACAAACGCTAGCTTATAATATAGATTTCCATTTGGCTTTTTTTTTTTTTTTTTGGTCTTTTTGAGACAAGGTCTTCCTGTAGCCCCAGCTGTCCTGGAACTCACTCTGTAGACCAGGCTGGCCTTGAACTCAGAGATCCTCCTGCCTCTGCCTCCTGAGTGCTGGGATTAAAGGCATGCGCCACCACACCTGGCTTCCATCTGGCTTTTTAAAACATCCATAGTGTTAGTTACTTCCCCATACTTTGCCCTCCCAGGACCTCCCCACTAAAACTATCCTCCCCATTATTCACACACTTTGCTTACAGGACATGAGAACTCAATAGAGTGCGGACCTGGAAACTTCCGTTTGTCTATCTTTCATAGCACCAGAAGGTGATATGTAAGCTGTTGAGTGAGAAAAGTCAACAGTCTTACCCAGCTGTGGATTCTGAGAGCTCCAACAATGATCAGTCTGGTAAGATATGCACAAGTGTGCAAGAGCGGTATGGATATTGTGAGGGCAACTGACCGCTTTCCTAGGTACACCTGATAGTTTATTTTTATTTTTTTATTTTTATTTTTATTTCTTGTAATTGACCAAAATCCTACTTCTCTGGTGATAATAGGCTCCAGGGTTGAACCTATAAGTATTATTTGGCTAAATGGACATAGTATCAAACTGCCCTCTTAATTTTTATCACTCTACCTGTAGATTAGTGCAGCCCTCAGAGCTTATGAGAAAAGATTCATGTGCAGTGGGTGGTGGTTGATGTAGAAGCTCACAACCGGTCAGTGTGCAGAGAATAAGTATATGTGCACAACCATAAACACAACCATAAATAGAGCATTTTGCATATTCTTTGCTCCCAAGGTGTGGGGAATATCACAAAAGACAGAAAGATTTAAGAGCCAGAGATGGAGAACCAGGGTGAAGCTGTGTCTCCAGGCATGATGGGACTGTTTCACTCATGAACTCATAGCTCTGTGACTCCTGCCAAAGACCTACATAAGATCAAGCTAGTTAGCTTTCCCGCATGGTGGGGGAAAGTGCTCCCAGCCCCTGTTCCTAGCTGAGGAGCTGTTGAAAGTTAGTTGATAGGTTTAGAGAGGGAAAGGTAGGGGTGGAGGGGGGGGAGGGAGAGAGAAAGAGAGAGAGAGAGAGAGAGAGAGAGAGAGAGAGAGAGAGAGAGAGAGAGAGATCTTAAGTGTATGACCCTAGGTAGTTTGACTCCAGGTAGGTGCTTCAGAAGATGAACCTATACCCAAGCTTATTGAGAAAACACAAATTTTACTTGTTGGTCTTAAAAACAAGGAGGGTGGCACAAAGTTGAGTGCCAATCTTTTAATCATAATCTCTTATGGTTTTATTCCCATAGTCATTGTGCTCAAATTTATTCTACATTTTATACCATTCTAAACAAATCATAAAAAAATAAATAAGCAGATAACGATTACTATTTGGTAAAGCCTGTCAGCTAGCTTACAAAGCTGGAAATCTATATTATGTGATCATGTATAGAGAAGCCTACTCAACTGTAGCCTAGAGGACACTCATATGGTACAGTTTACAGTTTTGCTGGCATTAAATCACAATATTGTTTAGGACATGTCCTACTTGACCCTAGGTTAATAAGTATTTTTCTCTACTTTTAAAAACTGTGTTTTGTTTATGTTTTATTTTCATTATAGAGTTATAGTCATTATTATAAATTATAGTTACAAGTAGTTGTTTTATTTGTATATTCCTAAAGTTAAAGAAAAATGTATTTACTTTATCTTCAAATAATATCTTTTTTTTTTTTTTTTNGAGACGGAGAGAGAGAGGAGAGAGGATGAAGGAGAGAAAGAGAAGAGAGAGTTTTCTTCAGGAGTGCTCGGTACCTTGATAGTTAACATCTGTCTCTATGTTACTTTTCCATTGCTGTGATAACGACACTGTGATCCACATCCAACTTGGGGAGGAATCGGGTTTATTTGGCTACATCTCCTGGGTCACATGTCTTCCATCACTGAGGCGAGTCCTACCATAGGAACTCAGGCCAGGAACCTGCTGCAGGAGTTGAAGCACAGGCTATAGAGGAATCCTGCTTACTGGCTTGCTTCCCCTGGCCCATGCCCAGCCTCCGACCTTCTTATACTGTACACCAACAACCTGCCCAGGTGGCACCACCCAAGTGGGCTGGGCCTTCCCACATAACTCAACAATCAAAAAAATACACCCAGGATGTCGACCACAGGCCAGTCCAATGGAGAATTTCCCCAATTTGAGGCTCCCTCAACTTCAGTGTATCAAGTTGACACTAATTAGCTATCCAGCACAAACTTGAACTTTCGTCAAACTTATCACACAATAACACATCACTATTAAACCACCTTTCCATTTTCTTATCCTAAGTATATGTTAACTATTAATCACACCCATCGACAGTCCAACCTAATAAAAAGTCCCACATTCTTAATGTCCTAAACACTTAAAAGTTTCACAGTCTGTTAAAAGTCTCTTAATCATGGGCTCCTGTAAAATCCAAAACAAGTTACTGCATTATTTTCAAGGGAAGAATTGGTACGCTCAAACAAATCTGATCCAGCAAAGTAGCTCAAGGGTGACACCTGGGACTCACTCACAGATCTTCTGGGCTAAAAAGGGTTTCTAGCACTCCCCCTCAATCTGCCGTCCGTGGCACACAAGCTCATCTCACAGCCCAGGCCATCTCCATTTCACACTCCCGCTGCTCTTGGTGGTCATCCATGGTCCCGGCATCTCACAAAAGTGGGTCCCACTGAAATGATGCAGCACCTTCACCAATGTTCTTCTGACTTTTTGTCATGGCTGCGCAACACCTCAGTTTCTCTCCATGGACCTGAATCCTGGCGTCTTACATGTATCTGAGGCACTTTCACCAATGGCCCTATCCTGGCCTCTCCTAGTGTCCAAGCCTCAGCTGCTCTCGTGACTCTTTGCATCAATACCAGAAAACATATAGGAGTCTCTTAAACACTACAAGTCTTGCTTCGCTGGATGAGGCCTCAGGCACCCCTCTGAACCATAGCTTCTGTGTGCTACCCTGAAAAAATTCTTCCAGAAGATTAACACAGTGAATGCTGGCTTTGTTACAGCTGATTTTTCAGCCCCAGCTAACCAGCATCAATCTTCCAGTAACAAAGGTTTCACTTCAGGCTTTGTCTCTTGTTATTATCGATATTCTCAGCCCCAGCTGAACAGAACCCACAGGTTCTCAATTCAAAAAACTACCAACAAGCCATGATGGTCTCTGCATTCCCCTTGAAGCTTCTAAGCTCAGGCTTATTTCCATCATCTACATTACTCTTCAGCATAACTTGTTCTAAGTTCCACAGCAATGAACTTTAGACACTCAAAATTTTTTCAAGCCCAAAGTTCCAACGGCTTCCATAATTCTCCCCCAAAACACCAAGGTCAGGTTTGTCACAGCAATAACCCACTCTCTGCTACCAATTTCTCTTCTAGTTCGCTTTTCCATTGCTGTGACTAAGCACTCTGACCAATTCCATCTTGGGAAGGAAAGGGTTTATTTGGCTCACATCTCCTGGGTTACAGTTCATCACTGAGGGAGCCCAACATAGGAACTCAGGGCAGAAACCTGGAGGCAGGAGCTGAAGCACAGGCCATAGAGGAATGCTGCTTACTGGCTTGCTCCTCTGACCCATGCCCAGCCTGCCCTTTTATACTGTACATAACAACCTGCTCGGGATGGCACTTCCCATAGTGGGCTGGGCCCTTCCACGTAACTGAACAACCAAGACAATACTCCACAGACGTGGCCACAGGCTAGTCCAATGGAGCCAATTCCCCAATTAAGGCTCCCTCAACCCAGGTGTGTCAAGTTGACACCAAAGCTGTCCAGCACAGCAACCTCTAGTGGATGGCCTCACACGTATTCATATAAGGGTGAAATGAAGTGAATTCAGTGAGAAAAGGACATGAAGTTGAGGGGCTTGGGGGATGGGGATGAATCTGAGAGGAGTTAAAGGGAGAATTGGGAGTTAGTATGATCAAAACACATTGCATGCACGTCAGAACTTCTCAAAGAATTAATAAAAATGTATTAATAATGACAAAATACAGAGACATGATTTTTTAATGCATATTAATAAATGGCTGCCCTGGGGGATAGAGAAATAAAAGTGAAATGCTGTCAGGACCCTTTATTCTCATAGCTTTGGATCCAGAAGGAAGATGCTTCCCCCTCCCAGGTCTGTGTACGGAAGGATAGCTGTGGTAGATGAGAGTTTGGGTTACACGTTGAACTCCTCGGTGTATAGTTATCTTCTTACACATATTTTAGACGCCATTTTGAAAGGTGCTTCTAGGTGGGCAGATGATCACAAGGCCAGTGTATTGTATAGCGTTTCTGAGCCACATTACAGTTACACCAGAGGCCAGTGTATTATATGGCGTTTCTGAGCCACATTACAGTTACACCAGAATAAACAAACAGTCTGACTCTTAGCATTCATAAGGCCAGAAGCAGACATGAACTGCTGGGAACAAGTGTTCCTTCCGATGTCTCAGAACTCCTGACTCATACTGAAACAGTATTCCAAGTAAAAGTCAGGCCCCAGCCCTGTCTTATAGAAACTTGCCCTTTGATCCCTAGGCACAGAACACCACAGAAGCTCAGCTTTCCTCAATGTCTGGAATGAGACAAACTTTGATATGTAAAGCATGTATGCATGCACATATTCATACAGTATCTTATACTGTCTTGGGTCAAAGGAAGGAAGGATCCTTAGGGATTAAGGTCCTGTGCCTGGGCCATCAGAGGAGCACTTGTGTCAGTGAGCTTGTTCACTTTATAAACAATAAGGGTTTGATTGCAATGTTTAGTAAAAGTGTTAAGTCCAAGTTATGTCCATGCTGCAAAAGTTATTCTTCCAGGGTGGGATTTCCTCAGACATGCAAATATCTTATAATCATAGAACTACATATTAGTCAAGAATAATGCTGCTTTTCTTTCTGTTTTCAAAATGGGTAGCCCATTTTTTGGCTCTTTTTTATGATCACAAATACATGTTTGATCATCATTCATGGTCTTGTGTCTGAAATCATCTGCTGGAGTAGAACTAGAACATTATTTCATTTTAATTGTAAATTTGACTTATTTGGCCTTTTTTCTCATTTATATGCTATCATGAATGATAAAATGTGGCTTCACAAATTCCTCTGGTTTCTACTTTGAATGCATTTTGATGTTCAGGCCTGGGAAAGAGATGGGCTCTTATACAATTCTGAACCTGAAGCTTTTGGCCTGGGAAAGGAATTGTAATTTATCAAAGGCACATGATATACAGTTTTCTTTTTTTTTAATTTTTATTTATTTTTGTATGTGTATGAATGTACTGTCTGCATGTATGTTTGTGCACCCGTGTCGTGCAATGTTGCGGAGGTCAGAAGAGGGTCTCGGATTCCCCTGGAACTGGAGTTCTCCTGGAATTGGAGTTACAGATGGTTCTTAGCCGCCATGTGGTGCTGGGGATCGAACCCGGGTCCTCTGCAAGAGCAGTCGGTGCTCTTAAGTGTTAGGCTATCTCTCCAGCCCCGATATACAGTTTTCTTGTTCACAACAATGTACATCCACTGGACTATAGTCAACCCACACCAACAATCTGTGGCCATGTGTGTGAGGCATTTTCTTGACTGTTAACTGGTTGATGTGGGAGGGCCCAGGTCGCTGTGTGTTGTACCATCCCTGGGCTTGTAGGCCTGGGCTACAAAAGAAACGTAGACGAAAGCAGGTAGTGGTTAATCCAAGGACTCAGAGAGAGGCAGATCTCTGTAAGACTGACGTCAGCCTGGTGTACATAGAAAGTTCCAGGCCAGCTGGGGCTAGTGGGAGACCCTGTCTCAAAGAGACCAAAGAAACAAACAAACAAAAAAAGGTAAACGATCAAGGCAAGCCAGGGGAAATAAGCCAGTAAGCAGAGCTGCTTTATGGTCCTCACATCAACTCCTGCCTCCAGGTTCATGCCTTAATTTCCTGTGTTGGCTTCCCTCTGTGATGGATTGTGACCTGGGAGTTGGAAGATGAAATAAACTCTTTCCTTCTCAAGTTGTTCTTCATCAGTATTTTATCACAACAACGGAAAGCAAACCATGACAGATCCCAATCTTATTAACTCTCAAAGTCCTCATATCTTATTGTTGTGCTTTGGAGACTAGGTTTCAACAAAGGAATTTGGGGGTGGCAGTAACATCCATGTCACAGCAGTGTCCATGATCAGATGCCGGCTATCTCCTTAAGCAGAGAGGATGCAAAATTAAATAGCACAAAACTTTTCTCTCAGAAAATTCGTAGTGTGACGAAAAGATACCAGGCATGCAGAAGGTGAGCAAATCGCGCCTTACTGAAGGCCGGGAGAGGCAGTGCTACTTGACTGGAGAAGAATATTTGTAGGGAAGATGTCAAAAGAGTGGCGGAGGCAAGTGTATTATGTTAACCAGAGCTACCTAAGGGAACTCAGAGGCACTGAGCACATGACATGCTTTGGAGAGCAACAGCAGTTTGATGTGCATGGAGAATTTTGTATGTAGAATTTAATACATATTAGATCATAGAGCTGTATAGATGTTAGCCAAATAAATAATGAATGTGTGAGAGGGAGTCATAAGAAACAAGGCTAGGGGGGAGCATAGGAACCACAGTAAATAAGGCCTCATGGGTATTTGGAGTTTCATTCTCCAACCTACAGATGTCATTCTTTCATGTGAAGGAATTACAACTTCACTTTTTCCTTAAAAAAATACAAAAAACAAAACCTCTTGTGGGGCTGGAGATATCACCAGTCAAGAATGCTTCCTATTCTTCCAGAGAACGAGTTGGGATCCTAGTAACCATGTTTCGTTAGCTCACAGCTGCCTGTAACTGCAGCCTCAGGGATCTATCCATCCTCTTTTGGTCTCTGTGGGAACCATTATACATGCTGTATACTTTCATACAGACACAAACACACACATAAATAAAAATAAATCTTTAAAAATAAAGTAGAACTTGTATAAGAACTGTGGAACATGGATTAGAAATGACCTGTCTTAAAGCAGGGAGGCCAGTTAAGAGGCTATTTATTACAATTCAGGTGGGAAATTCTGGGTCCCTGAGTTAACTTTCAAAGACGGTGTAAGGAGATTGAAACATAAAGTGGAAGGAATTGACAAGACTTTTTGGTTACAGGATATAGGGCTGGTAACAAGCTACTCTGGATCCCTACCCCGTGGCAGGCTATTCACTCAGCAGGTTTGGTGGGAACAATGCTGCTCACTAAAGACAATCTGAACTCAAACTCCAGACAGTATATAAGATATAAGATATAAGATATAAGATATAAGATATAAGATACTATGTGGATAGCTGGAGTTCATGTCTGGATTGTAGAAGCATCTGAGGTGAAGAAGATAGGCATTCAAGGTTCACAAGCCTTCATTATGCTAGAAGTTTACAGGAGGTAGACACAGAGAAGAAGGCAGAAGGTGGCCTGAGTTGATAGCTTATGAGAACCAGGATGCTTAAAGGAAAGAGTGACTATTGTCAAGCATGGAGAAGGAACAGGCAGAAGCATTGCCAGAGAAACCTAGGAAAGAAACACTCTGTGCATGAATTTGAAGTTTTGTGATTTTGTGATCTTGAGAAAGCTGGCAATCTCTCAGGAACTCATTTCTTTGTCAATAAAAGAGGTATAATGTTCATTGAAGAGTGCATTGTAAAGATTATAATAAGAAATGTAGTCAGTTGGCATATTCCTGGAACAAAGGATTCATTCAGTGAATGTTTTCTTTTTCTTTTTTCCAGTGTTAATTACATTACTGATAAGATTTCTCACAATGAAATCTACCAGTTAATGAAACTTAACTGTTCTGTTTAATAACTTAGTTAGATCTTTTTCTTCATGACTGAATCTCAAACATCTGTCATCAGCTCCAGTATGGAGTTCTACCAACAAACAAGGCATAATCTGTTGCAAGGCATTTCCAGAAATAATTGTTTTCCCCCTTCTGATAATGACACTGTGTCAATCTTGTTTAAAAGCACAGACATCATCTCTCATGTGAGGTTATAGCAATAAGTATGAAAATTCTTTTATGGAATTCTGTCATTCATTCCAAATGGTAGAACATATATTTAAAAAGATCTTTTAATGCTTTGCGCATTGTTCTGCACATCTGCTCTTAATTGCCTTTATGTGCTTCCCAATTTGGGTGGTTTTATTAAAACAATTTAATTTAGGGAAATTTCATAGGGGATGGAAAGGCAACACTTTTTTGCTTTTGAAATCCTGTGGCTATAATTGTTTATGGTCTTTGAAGATGAGCTGCATAATTATCTAGATTTCTCTCTTTTTTTTAAAGGCTGATTTTTATTTGTGTGCATTTCTATGTGAATATATACCACATGTGTGTGGGTGGTTGTGGATGCCAGGGGAAGGCATTGGATGTCCTGGAGTTGGAGTTATAGGTAATTGTGACCTACTCTATGTGGGTGCTGGGAACCAACCTTGGTTCTTCTGTAAGAGCAGCAAGCACTCCTTTTTTGTTTCTCAGACAAGATCTCCCTGTAGCCCCAGCTAGCCTAGAACTCATTATGTAGACCAGGCTAGCCTCTATCACAGAGATTCGCCTGCCTCCAGAGTGCTAGGGGCAAAGGTATGTGCCACCAAGCAGCTTGTTGCCATCTCTCCAGTCCTGCACACAGACAACTTCACACAGAATTTGAGCTATTGTCATGTGTGCTTTCCTTCAAAGGACCGTCTATATTTGGTCATGCTTAGTATCCCATGATAGTAAATTCTCAGGCTTCTTTGGCATTTGGAGGCAAAGAATATTGCAAATAAGGTAAGAGAAAAGAATGCAAAAGAGATAAAACATCCAGTGGACAAAGAATAGACAAACTGCCTGCCTTTCTTTAAGACATTTGCATTTTCTATATCCATTCCATTTCTTAAGTAGAAACTTGAGGAAAATTCTAACTGACAGATGGTTTATGAAGGTTTCAGAAGAACAAGATGTTTCATGCTTATCTTTCTAGATTTAACTAAGGTTGTAGTTATAAAATATGGCCCTAAGTAGAAGGAGGAAGATGGAGGGCAGTAACTATGAAGTTGAGTGTTCTTGGCTTTGATATGCATTTGCTTGAATTTTACTAGATTATCTTCAACTTCCTTTTTGGGTTTAAGATTGAGCAACTTGAAGTCATTTGATTCCTAAACTTATGATCTTGTTTTCAAAATTTATCAATCAACCTATCTATCATCTATATCTATCATCTATCTATCTATCTATTGTCTATCTATTTATCATCTATTATATATCTTCTGTTTATTTATCTATTTGTGGAAGGCCAACTCATAAAGTTATCTACCTCCTGCCAAAAGTCATCTGTCCCTTAACCCCAGAAACTATGGCTAGGTAAGCTTTCAGTCAAAGGTTTTCAAGCTGTCAGGAAGCTTGGGATCTTAAGATGAAAATGGATCTGGTTATGGGATGAGGCCAATGTGATCACAAAGGTCATCATGAAAGGGAAGCAGGAAGGTCAGAATCAGAGAAGAAGCAAACTTCACATGCTTTGAAGGGACCCTGATTAGATATGTTCAGGTCCAGAACCTAGGCAAGGATCTGCAGGGCATGTGGCCCTGCTGACATCCTGATTTCTGTCACGCTGAAATCTGTGTGAAACTTTGGACTCCAGCCTTGTAAAACTATTTTTCTATTATAGGACATCAAGTTTGTCATTATTTTTGTAGTGACAATAATGAAGTAATTGTTACTTATGTGAAATCTGTATTTATCCAACTTTATGATTCATAAATTCTCTTTTAGTCATTCTCACTTCTTGTTCTTTACCAAATGAGATAGAATGTAGAAACCATCACTGTCAACAAACAGTGAAGAAGATCACATAAAGACATGAGTTCTATTACTTGTATTAAGTACTAGCACCACTGTTTATCCAGTTGTCTGGATTTGGGCAGGACATACTACTCTGATTCAGTGTTTTCATTTGTAAAGTTATTAATGTATCCTTATCTTACAGTGTTAAAGGACTTCCAACTCTTGAAACACACATATCAGCTTCCTATTTTCACTTCTAATCCTCCCACAATGCTTTCCTGCAGTTACTCCTCCTGTGTGAAGAATTAAAAATCAGAGGAAGAACACATTTAGGTGAGGTTGGGAGTGTGATCTGCAGCACTGTTGGAGGAACAGAAGAGTTAAAAATCTACTAATCATTAAGGAAATGCAAATGAAAACCACTTTAAGATATCATCTTACTCCAATAAGACTGGCTAGGATCAAGAAAACAAATGATACCAAGTGCTGGAGAGGTTGTGGGGAAAGGGGAACACTCATCCACTGCTGGTGGGAATGTAAACTCGTACAGCCACTATGGAAAGCAGTGTGGAGAAACCTTGGAAGACTTGGAATGAACTTGCCACCCGACCCAGCCATACCACTCCTGGGCATGTACCCTCAAGACTTACGCCACCACAGAGATACATGCACGGCCATGTTTATTGCAGCTCTCTTCACAATAGCAAGGAGCTGGAACCAACCTAAATGCCCCTCAACTGACGAGTGGATAGAGAAAATGTGGTACATCTACACAATGGAGTTCTATGCAGCAGTAAAGAAAGACGACATCACGAGCTTTGCAGGAAAATGGCTGGAGCTAGAGGACATCATGCTGAGTGAAGTAACACAGTCCCAGAAAAACAAACGACGAATGGTATCCCTCATCTGTGGATGCTAGTGCCAATTACCCAGTTGTAAGTATTTCTTGTGTAGGGCCCCCTGAGCTTTTGTACAAAGCAGTTGGACGTAATGCATTTTGGAAACAACAACAACAACAACAACAACAACAGAAAAGACTGCATCAAAGAACTGACTGAAACAGTGAACTTCTGCTCAAAACAGTCAACTTCCCCATGGAAAATATTGAGAAAGACTAAAAGATGAAAAGCATGTTTGGCAGAATGCATGAGCTCTGGCGGGGTGGGGGAATGGGAGGGAACACGGGTCTAGATTTGTTAAAAATAAAGAAATAAAAAAAAAATCTAGAAACAAACGGGCAAGAAAAGAAAGGAGTGTGCCCGAGGCTGGGTTCAGTCTGAACTTCCAAATTTTCACTCTCTTTGTTGCTTTCATTTCTCAGTCTATTCTGGGAATTCCACAGAGGCTGAGATCATTTCTCTCTACCACACTAGGATTTCTGAAAGCATGGGCTGAAATGAGGTACAGGCATTTCAGACTCTGAAGGAGAGTCCCCTGTCATCCAAATTGATTACATTTAGCTGATTGCTCAGACATTTTCCATGATGTGGAAAATTGAGGACACTTTCATCTTGCTTTTTGATATGCATTCATGATATGCATACATTTAGTCAAGTGCAAGAGAAAGGACTCCTTTGCTTTTAAGTAAAAGCACCAGGGTCAGCTCTTGTGAAGTAAAATGAAAGTGCTGTGAAAATTGTTAGCACAAAGCTATCTGGCCACTTATTCTGATGTCATTGTTTGAGGTTTTAGGAATTTTTCTTCTCAGTTTGCAAACTGAATATTTCAAAGAATGAGAGGAAATATACTTAAAAAAAATCTCCATTTGCCAGATGCTCCTAATGGAATTGCAAGCCCTGGTTTTTGAGATTATATGCTATTGGATATAGTGATTGGGCATTCACATTCCCCATGATACAGGTTTCCTACCTATAGGTGAACAAATGTTATGCACCAATAAATACTATCTATTATTAATGTTAATGCTATTATTAATATCTCTACAGAGGCTAATGTTTTCATATGGGAACAGAAGCTTTAGCAGGAACATGGTTTCTGGAAGAGATTTTGGAATTAAACTCTAATCCTTTTCTCAGTCAAGCAGCTGAGCAGTGATAACACTGGGGTGCTTGTGATGTTTTATAATCAATCGACAGTGCACTTTTACATATATTTTACATATGATACTCGAGTCTCTCATGAGCTAGATTATTGCTACTTCCATCTTAGAGAAGAGAAACCCTAGTCTCAGAAACATAACCTGATTCTCTAATTTATTTAGCTGCTCTATTTGAATTCTCCAGAGAAACAGGACCAAAAGTATATCTGTACCTATTTATCTCTGTACAGAGAGGTTTCTATGCCTAGAAAGGGATTTCTATATGGTGTTGGCTCTTGGGACTATGAATATTGAGAAGTATTATTTGAGATTTGTAAGGTGAAGACTCCATGAAACCCAGGTATAGTTTGAAGGGGTGATGGTGAGAGAGCTGATGGTACAGATTCAGTTTGACCATCCCGTGAAACAGAAGCACAAAACGAAGGAGAAAGCCAATGTTAAGTAGCCAAGTAGAGAGTATATGTCCAGCCTTGCTCTTCCTTTACGTTCTCTGCTCAGGCCTTCCTCAGGCTACATGGTATCCAGCTACAGTGGGGGGACCATCTTCTTCATATACTAATTTTGATTCAAATGCAAATCTCTTCTTGGAACATCCTTATAGACAAACCCAGCAATACAGCTTAATCAATCATATATCCAGATATCCCTGGACAACAAAATTAAGCATAACAGCTACAACGTGCCAAAGCCATCACTCAGATGCTTTTCTTCCTATTGCATAGTATTGTTTCCTAAACAAAAGTTTGACAGGGCTTGGTGGCTCCTGCCTGAACCTAGTGCTTGCTGGGCTGAGGTAGGAGGAACGCTGGGCTATATGGCAAGACCATGTCTCAAAAAAGTATTATTCATCCAGGTGTGGTGGTGCATGCCTTTAATCCCAGCACTTGGGAGGCAGAGACAGGTGGATCTCTGTGAGTTCAAGGTCAACCCGGTATACCAGTAAGTTCCAGGACAGCTGGGGCTACAGGGAGATCCTGTTTCAAAAAGACCCAAAAAAGTTTTATTCAAATAATTAAATTGTAGGGGTCTTGGTTTTCTGCTACGTGAATTATATATATGAAGTAACCTAGATACCACACAATAGACTCATGTCTAAAGGCTGATGTGGACAATGTCAGTGCCTGAACTTGTCTGGATACAGAGGAATGAAATGAAATTTGGCCTGAAAAATCTGCTGCTCTCTAAAGAGGCCAGAATGCAATGCAGTGAGTGCTATAGGATTGCTATTTCAAAAGAATATTTGAGTCTAGGTTTTCACAAGAAACTTTCCTGACATGGCTCATTGCTGAATGGCAGAATTGACCTCCCCATCCTCTCCAGGTCTGTGGGTGAGAAAAGAGCTTCTTGATTTTTTTTTATAAATTCAGATGAGATATAATGGTAGTTTTCTTTGAAAAGTCATTTTTAGCTTTGATATGCAGGATGGAATTGATTTTTCAATTAGTGTCTAGGCCAAGTCAGTAAATGATCTGAACAAATAGAAAATTTCTTGAGAATGAATAGAAAATTTCATGTACATAGTTTAAGAAAATAAAAAAACAGAAAATTTGCTCCATGTAAATATATATATATGTATATATATATACATATATATATATATATGTATGTATATATGCAGAGTCTGTACATATATCTCTCGAGTCATGAAGAGGGCAAAATTGAAACTGGAGAAGTATGGAGTTTTATGACACCTGGCAAACATGGCCGACCTTTCTGTTTTCACTGTTAGAACTGATAAATAGCAGTGTCCCTCAGTAGGAGATTCGGTCTGTAATCACTGTGTAACAGTGAGGTAAAAGCTTGCTCTTGAAGTCTATAAGGTTTGTGACATCTAGAAATTTGGGCTTTTGGCTTAGTGATGATGGTCATGGTGCTGACAGGTGTCAATGGCATTTTATATTAGCCAAAGGAGATGTTCAACAAAATACACCTTTTGCCAAAGGCTTAATATGCATCAGGCTTTTTGTTATTTTCTATCCATTAAATCGTTTCATCTCACACATCCCCACAAGGCAGATGTTGGGTGCCCTTCAGTTGTCCACATTTTTTTTTTTTTTGGTCTTTTTGAGACAGGGTCTCCCTGTAGCCCCAGCTGTCCTGGAACTCTCTATGTAGACCAGGCTGGCCTTGAACTCACAGAGATCCACCTGCCTCTGCCTCCCAAGTGCTAGGATTAAAGGCATGCACCACCATGCCCCACTTTTCTTTTTTGTCTCAGTTGTCCATATTTTACAAGTAAGAAAACTGGGACATAAAGTGTTTGAGCACTTAATTCAAGATTATTTAGTTACTATAAGTGAGAATGAAACAAAATTCTAATTGAATGTGTAGAAAAGAGGTCAGAAAGTATTTGTTGAGCATCTACAACAACATTTCAAGCTATATTATGGGTTCTTAGTTGCAGGGAAAAATGTAAGTCCCTGATTCAGTGGGGCTGTGTTTTATTTGCAGGTCTAAGTAATGAATGAAAAGTGTGAACTGTAGAATGAACGTTCTACAGTATTGCCCACTCTAAAGAGAATGATTAGGTAAGAGGACAGAGGGGCTTTTATCTACAGTGTGATGAGGAATGGCTAGTCTGAGTGGCAACATGTAATCAGGTATTAGAAGAGAAGGACACGCAGGGATTTCCAGAAATGTCTGACAGCTGCACTGTGTTAAACTTGACACTCATCATCATCATATTTCTCCTTGTTCTATGGAGGGGAGGTAAGAAAGTCTCTCATATTAAAACTTTGCGGCACCTAGAAGGTAAGTTCTGTTAGGACTCATCATAAATAGCTGTTACAAGTAGGGATCTACAGAGGGGTTTGATGTCTGTAGCAGTCTGAGGCTTTTTTTCCTTTCAATGTTCAGATGGGCCAACCAGATGTAAGCATGGGAAAGATGTATTGAGACTACACTTGCAAGTGTACAGTTGGTCTCTGGAATGCCAGAGGCCACTAAACCAATAAAGCAAGTATAGGTCTCCTTGAGTCAAGCAGGACTCCTCCGTCAGCTCCAACTATACCTCACCTGCCTGGAAATGCTGTGCAGCAGTGGCAGCCATATGCCTGTATATCCCAAATATAATTGGCTATTGGCTTTCTCCTTGAGGAATAACCCATGGCTGATGCCACAGGCTTACGTCCTCTGGTGGTTAGGAGATGTTATAAGCCATAGTAAGACCCTGTCATATTTTACAGAAAAAAAAGTAATTCATGGATTAACATACCATCCAAACATCTGTGTCTATCCCAAAGTAACCTACCATAACAATTAGTACTGTTTAAATACCTATATATCTAATTGCTTGTGCTTCATTAGTAGGATTGAAAGGTTATTCCTGGACAAACTGTCAGCCCATGAAGGGAAACAGCCAGAACTGACCAGAGTCCAAACAACAACTCCAGAGAAAGTAGAGTGTTTTGCTTCTCGTCC
>VZQC01013699.1:198761-224461 GCA_009823505.1 Rhizomys pruinosus | reverse complement strand
CTAAGCCTAGGGAACAGTCTGTGGAAGAGGGGGCGTGGTAGAATGTAGGGGCTGCGATTGGGGTGAATGGTGAAACTACAGCAATATAGTCTGGACACTTATTTGATCAACTTGATTGAACATACAAGCCCCCCCAGCTGGATGGTGGGACCCTTGGGCTGTGTGGGTTTGGGCACAACTGCTTGCAAATTGATTTTACATGAAGGATGCTTGTACTCATAAATTATTACTTATTGTTAAAAAATGAAAAAAAAGTAATAAAAATTTAAAAAAGAAAAAATGCTTCTTCATACCAAACCTTCTGCAAGGTGGATCAAGTGATTAGAGCTTCAATAATTGTGGAGAGTTTGGAATGTTGCAAGTCCAAAGCCTACTATAGTTTATGTTGTGTTATAACCTAAATAGCCATTTCTTGCTAACCTCTGTGTTGGACCTAACATTGTATGACTAACAGATGAAAACCTTTTGGAATATATGAAGTTAAGAAAATGTTAGCTTCCATCAACCAGAAGGCTGAATGTCATGAGATAGCATCTGAGGTGTATACCTGAATTCTCCCAATTTTGCTATAATCTACTTCCCATATGTACCATCGATATATTTGTAAAATGTGCTGATTTCTGTCTTTATTTGTTCTGTTACTGTGAAAAACTTCAAGAAATTGTTACCATAGTGGAACATGGAATTTGGAGTGACCTAAGTGTGTGTGCACAAGCTACGGTCACTCATATTTGGGTCCGGAATAAATTATCTTTTATTCCCTTTGAAAAAAAAAAACTTGCCACTCAGTTCTGGAACAGTGCGGCCCTTTGCTCCTTCACAATTTACAGGACTACGTATCATATCTCTACAGAAAGGGGACACACTTAGAAGGCAGACCCAAGATGAGATCTAATCCTGTTTCTTTGCCCCCTGAATTACCTGGGCTCTTTAAGCTTGTTAACAGTTTTATATTCTCTCATCTCTAAAATGTGGGTTGCAATCTGCAACACTTATGATAATGAAAACTATGCATGTAAGTGCCAGGCTAATTCTAGAGCCCATTAAGGGATTCACATTTTAACTGTACTGCTGCTTTCTGGTAAAAAGAAATGTAACATTGTTGATGTTCAGTTTGCTTTGCAACTAGGTATTTGGTGCTAGGAAAACCATTAGTGGTTTGTTTTTCTGGGACTGTGTTACTTCACTTAGCATAATGTCTTCTAGTTCTATCCATTTACCTTCATGATGTCATCTTTCAGACTTTGTAATATTGGTATACGGGTGGAGGGAAAAATATATGAATTCCTAAACACATTTTGGAATTAATTTATAGATTATTTTCAGTCATCATAATTTAGGTATACGTGTGACATATATATGTGCATATTTTAGAGGAATGCAAATTGGAGGGAACAACAAAAACAAAAGGACTGGGTCAAAGAACTGACTGAAAAAGTAAACTGTGCCCATAACAGTAGACCTCTGCAAAGAAAAACTTTAAAAAAGACGGAGAAAAAGATTCAAGACATGTGTCAGGCTTCTCCACCATCACAATAAACCAGATTAGGCCAAATCAAAAGTATAAACATAGCTTTAACAGGGCAGTAAGGACTAGCCAAACCCCCCCACCCCCCACCCCCGACCCCTGCGGGTTCGCTGATCTCACAGATGGAAGTCAGGGAAGTCCCATGCCTGGGCTGAGGTAGAGGCTTTTTATTTTATTTTATTTTTAAATTTTATTTATTTATTTTTTATGTGTATGAATGTACTGTCTGCATGCAGGTTTGTGCACCCATGTCGTGCAATGCCAAGGAGGTCAGAAGAGGGTGTCAGATTCCCCTGGAACTGGAGTTAAAGACGGTTCTCAGCCGCCATGTGGGTGCTGGGGATCAAACCTGGGTCCTCTGCAAGAGCTGTCGGTGCTCTTAACCGCTAGGCCATCTCTCCAGCCCCTGTAGAGGCTTTTTAAGTGGGAAGGGAGGGAGGGGAAGGTGGTATGTTTGCATTGTACAGAGATATTGCCGTATTCGGTGGTCTGGGGGTCTTGTAGGTGAGTCTTAGATCTGGTGGTCGCTTTGGAATCTGGAACTAGGGGTCAGCTCTGTCTGGTGTCTTGTGCAGGCTTTTTCAAGCGCGCAAAAGGAGAGCAGGGGCTTCCCTGCCCATGCCATCTGTGGCCTTTGTCCTAAAACCTCCAACCCAACAACATGTATGGCAGAATGCATGAGCTCTGGTGGGGTGGGGTTGGGAGGGGGCTTGGAAGGAAGAATGAGTCTGAACTGCATTGAGAAATGTTGTATGAAACACACAAAACTTCAGTAAAAATATTAAAAAAGAAAAATATGCATGTAAAGTCCGCTATGTAGTTACCAGAACTGCACTAAATACACTGTAAGCAGAAATTAGTACTGGCCTAGTTAAACTAAGTTTGTGCCTTATAGAAGGACATGGGGAAGTTCCCCTCAGGGTTCTACACTTTCACCATAACTCAAACAGTTTTGTGGTCAAAGCATAGGAAGGAGAATGCAGGGTGGAAAATAATCATCTTGGAACAAAATAAGGAGAATGGTTAGACTAGAAATATTTAGCAACTAAGCTAAGAGAGGAAGGTAGAGTGGACACTGGGTTTTCAAATCTGTCATCTGCAAGAATGAGAACTGAAATAATTTGGAAGCAAAGTAGACATGGGTTGAATTATTCATTTAAATTTAATGTTAAGATGCATCTCATAATACACACAGAGCTACAGGATTTTAATGAGTGTCATGGAAAAAGAAAGTGAGCAAGCGACTGATTAAGTGTGTGAGAATCCTCAACTTTCAATAAAACTGTTTCCTGTTGCTAAAAAAAAAAAAGAATTTCCGGTTTCTTGCAGAGGCCACAGCTCTGCCCCATGGTTTGCCTGCTGCTTAAAATCTCTAGGGTAGTTTGTTGTTAGGTCATTAAGAAATTTGTGTTTTTCCAAGAGGTGCTCATGTAAAAAAAACAAAGAAATCTGGGTTTGTTCTCTGTCATGTTGTCTAACTCTGAGCCAATCACTCTGCCTGTTTGCCTTCAGGCGGAAGACAAAAGCTCTCCACACTTTACCTATCTCGAAGGGGTCTTTTAAGACTAACAATATGCACCCCCTGCCCCCACTACCCCAGGTGTGGTGTAAGTTAATGCTGAAGGCAGTATGTAAGTTATTAAGGAGGCAAAGCTGTTTAAGTCACAGTCTACCTTGAGGGCAGTGCGCTTTGTCTACAGCACAGTGTGAATTAGTAGCACTTTGTTATGAGGTTGGGGGAGCACACAACAGTGAGGTTCTGGAGCCAGGCTGGACCTAGCCGGGAGCTTGGTAACTCCTAGACTTTGGAAGGGCGCACATCTGGGCAACCATGCTGCCTGGTTGAATCTACTTAAGTCTGTCAACTTATCAGGATCCTCCCTGTGAACCTACAGTTTAGATACATAAATATAGACAGTAGCACCATGTCACTTAGAGCAAGAATTAAATAAATGAAAATTCAATAGTATTGTATCTGCCATTGACATTTAAAATATTTAAATTTAAAATATATATTTGCTTAAGACTAGAATTCTCAGAGTTAGCTGGAGGCTTCTAGACTCTATGAGGCTTTGGAGATGCACTTGGACAAGGTTTGAAAGACTGAAGAGAAGAGGCCTCTTTAACCAGGGCCAGCTATTCATATACAGCTACAGTGGAACAGCCCACTAGGCTTGTTCCAGGCTGAGACACTGAGTCAGCACTTATCTTTTAAGGGGGGCATGTGGGGACTAATTCCAAGCACTGTTCCAGTGAGTGTAAAGGCTTCAGACTGCCTCAAGATGAATGGTGGCATGAAAATTTAATATTTTACAGTGGCTCTTGCAGTGGAAAGTGCGAGCAGTTTATGTAGTGGGGTGTTGTCATAGAAATTTTCCTTCCTTTCCAATGTCTGGGTGCTGCAGTTTGTAGTGAAGCTCCCAGGTGTCCCTAAGACTCACTTTGTGGTCCACATGGAGGAGAGATGTGCCTTTGTCATTCTCTGGGTCTGTCTGAGAACCTCAGACTGCACTCTACAGGCTCATCCGTGCTGTCACAGAAGCTTCCTTTCCTTCCACACCCTCTCATGCTATTCCCATGGCAACTCTGGGGATGGGGGTGGGGAGAGGGACAGCGGGTTACTGAGAAGCTATTTTTAGATTACTGGCCAGATGCTTTGACAAAGCTGTTGAGAGAAAGATTGTGAAGCAAATATAGACAACTTTTTTGACAAAGAAACTATCATTTAAAATTCATATTATAAATGAGAAAAGATCTTCAAAAGTCATCCTACCTACCTAAGCTGACCTACTTCTAAACAATGCTCAAAAAATGCAAGAAGATCTTTTTAAAGGACATTTCATGGAAAACCCTACTCTGATACTTCCTGTGCCCAATTTGTCCCAAGTTCAGTCTCAGTTCTCAGGCCAAGGGAGTTGGCAGTGCGACTGAATATGACTGCCCAGAGTGTGGACTACATAAAGCTGGGAAATCATTTGGAGCCTGCTACCATTAGCACTGCCTAAATTTGTGTGGTGCCCAGTTTTCAGCTCTGTTAGTCTACATATGATACAGTAAAACATTTTTCATTGCATGACATGGGTGCACAGACCTACATGCAGACAGTACATTCATACACATAACAAAATAAATAAAATATTAAAAAAATTTTCATTAGACCCAATTGTTTACAAATCAAGTAACTTCCCACAGAAGATCAGACTTGAATCTTACATATAAAAAATGTGTCTAACACTAGCACACCCAAGCCAATAGTTCCCCAAATCATGTAACTTTGAGAAGTCACAGTTCCTGAATGTCTCTATCATCTCTGATTGCCCACCAACCTTCACATCTGTGAACACTGCTTGGCTCCTCTAGGCTTCAGGGGTTTCAACTTAATTCCTTTTTTTTAAATTTTATTTATTTCTGTATGCATATGAATGTACTGTCTGCATGCAAGTTTGTGCACACATGTTGTGCAATGCCATGGAGGTCAGAAGAGGGTGTCAGATTCCCCCGGAACTGGAGTTCTCCTGGAATTGGAGTTTCAGACAGTTCTCCGCCGCCATGTGGGTTCTGGGGATCGAACCTGGGTCCTCTGTAAGAGCGGTCGGTGCTCTTAACTGGTAGGCCATCTCTCCAGCCCCTCAACTTAATTTCTATATTCCATTTGGAGAATGTAGTCCCTCATATCTTTTAATTTTTTTCTTTATTTTGATAATTTCTTTTTTTTTAACTTTCTTTTTTTTTATTAATTTTATTTATTTATGTATGTGTATGAATGTACTGTCTGCATGCAAGTCTGTGCACCAATGTCGTGCAATGCCGCGGAGGTCAGAAGAGGGTCTCGGATTCCCCTGGAACTGGAGTTCTCCTGGAATTGGAGTTTCAGAGGGTTCTCAGCCGCCATGTGGGTGCTGGGGATCGAACCCGGGTCCTCTGCAAGAGCGGTCGGCGCTCTTAACCGCTAGGCCATCTCTCCAGCCCTATTTTGATAATTTCATATGTGTATACAGCAACATATAATCAATTTCTCCCTCGTTAAATTCTCCCATCTCCCTCTCCCCAGTGTGAGCCTCTCTCAATTTCAAGTGAATCGTTCTTATTTTAGGATGTGGCCCTTGGAGGTTTGTCCATGCTCCAGTGGATGGCCCCTGCTTTACTTTGCCTTCAGTTGTAACAATAAACTCTGACCAATACCAGCTTGGGAAGGAAAAGGTTTATTTGCTTCATCTTCCAGGTCACAGTTCATCACCAACGGAGCGCAAGGCAGGAACTCAGGCCAGGAGCCTGGAGGCAGGAGCTGAAGCACAGGCCATGGAGGAATGCTGATTACTGTATTGCTCCCCTGGCCCATTCTCAGCCTGTTTTATTATACAACATAGGACCACCTTCCCAGGGGTGGCACCACCCATAGTGGGCCGGGCTTTTCCACATGAGTCAACAATCAAGAACATGGTCCACAGACCTTGCCACAGGCCAGCCTGATGGAGGAAATTCCCCAATTGATGTTCCCTCAACTGAGGTGTGTCAAGTTGACAATTAAAGCTCCATATCCATGCAGGCATGGGGAACACCAACCAGAACTAGGAGGTTAATGCTATGCATTTATCAAAATTTATCATCAGAAAAAATGTTCCCTCTCTCTATGAGGGGATTGACACATGTATCTACATCTTCATTGTCTTTCATTTCTTTAGTATTAGCTGTCCATGTGTATCTTAGAAGACCATTCTGATTTCTTTGATTATAAAACAGTACAGGTTAGTTGGCTGGTTTTAGAATTTAGTTGCCTGGAATGGTTTCTAATGAAAACTTTTACTTCATAAGAGTTTAAAGAGCTTCATGGTTGTTTTCACAACTATAGCCTTATTGTGTTAGTTTTCCATCACTGTGATAAAATGTGTAAGATGATAAAATTTTAGTAGGAGGAAACATTTATTTTGACACATGGTTTTAGAGGTTTTGAGCCGTGGTTAATATGTCCCACAGCTCTGGGGTTGTGATGGTATCCTGTAAGGGAGTATGTTGTAAAGAAAACTGCTTTGTTAGTTGAAAGACAAAAGAGAAAGGGAAGGGGAGAGGAAGGGGGAGAGGGAGAAAAAATGATAGGAGAAGAGAGAAGAGGAGAGTGGGTGAGGGAAAGAGGAGAACGGGGAGGGAGGGAGAGTGAGACAGAGAGGAAGATGGACAGGGAAATGGAGAGAGAGGAGGTGTGTTGACAGAGAAAGAGAGAGGGGGGAAGAGAGAGAGAAGCATCTTCATATTCCAGGAAAGAGAGAGAGGAGCATCTTCATATTCCCTTCAAGAGCACATCTGGCTTCCTTCCACTGGGCTCTACCCACTAGAGCTCCATCACCTCCCACAAGCTTTGGAGCAGGTGGTTAGTCTGTGGACTTTGGGGGAACATTTGAGATCCAGAACACAATATATGTGAAGATTCCTGCATCCCTTGGTCTCCTGGTATAATTATATTCTAGCCAGTCTCTTTTTAAAAAAATTTTATTTATTTTTTTATGTGTATGAATGTACTGTCTGCATGTAGGTTTGTGCACCCGTGTCGTGCAATACCTCGGAGGTCAGAAGAACTGGAGTTAAAGACAGATGGTTCTCAGCTGCCATGTGGGTGCTGGGGATTGAACCCAGATCCTCTGCAAGAGCAGTCGGTGCTTTAAACCGCTAGGCCATCTCTCCAGCCCCCAATCTCTTTCAAATAAGACACTATAAAAAAGAGCTCTGTTGTTGTCAAGACTAAGCGACATGGCCTTTAGTGTACTCCGCACTGCTGGGCAGGGTTCCCCAGGTGAAAGCCACTGGCATCTGATTTAGCAGAAAACAGAAAGGCTGCTAATGTAGAGCTGCTGTCACCTTGGTTCTGGGTGCTGCTGGCCTCCACTGCAGTGTGCAGCTTTGACTTCAGAACAATCTTGACTCAGGTCTTATTAATTCTAGGAAATGATGGATCAAATTTTTATAAAATGTAGCAAGTGGATATGTGGAAGAATTTTCCAAAGGTTGAATGATAGATAACCTTAGCTATTCTGTGGCAATATTACATTAACAAACACTCAACTTTCTCCGGAGTGAAATTAAGTTTATACACCAGTATGGATTTTCATATGTATTCCCTTTAAACATTTATTCATTTATTTTGTGTTTTCTTGAATGAATGTGTGTGTGAAGGTTGACAGACAACTTTTGGCAGTTGGTTTTTTCCTTCTGGTCTGTGTATCCTTGGGATTGAACTGAGGTCATCAGTCTTGGTGAAAAGTGCACATTGAGTCATTTTCTTGCCCTGTATACATGTTGTTCTTATTTGTTCCACTTAAACACTAACTTCTCCCTTCCTGCTCACTATTGGAAGTCTCCATCCCTGAACAGTCATTTTTAATTTAAGGTCACATATATTCCATCTTCACCATCCCTCATTTCTTTTGTCCATATATATCTGTATCTATCTATCTATCTATCTATCTATCTATCTATCTATCTATCTACCTATCATCTATCATCTATCTGTCTATCATCTATCATCTATTTATCTATCTATCTATAATCTATCTATCTATCTATCTATCTATCTATCTATCTATCTATCATCTATCTAATCTTCCAGCTCCATCCATTTTCCTACAATCTTTCCTTCTCAGTTTTAAAAACAAAGATCTCTGAACTGACAAAGTATTCATTCAACTTTTATCAATGTACAAGACATCTGCCAAAGTTGTTGATCCAAAACTTGTCTAAACATAGTACCATCTCAATGAAACCAAATATATTCACACTGCAATGCTTTCCCTTTAGCAACCATCACCTGACCTCGAATTTGACCGTGTGGTGATTTACACCACCTGTCTTCGTGTGGTAAGGACAACCTTCGAGAGATGTGAGCTTGTTAGAAAGATCTTCCAAAACCATCGAGTAAAATTTGAAGAGAAAAACATAGCTCTTAACGGCGAATATGGAAAAGAGCTGGATGAACGATGCAAACGTGTTTCTGAAGCTCCTTCTCTCCCAGTCGTGTTCATCGATGGCCATTATCTTGGGGTGAGTGCACTGTGCTCCACCTTTGCCATATTCCCCAATTGGAGAGGAAAGAAATCTACACATCTGTATTATAAGCTGACTTGCAGCATAACTACCAGAACATTTGCTAAATTTTAGAGTGCAAACCAAAGGGATTGAAAATTTATTTTTGTCCCAAACAATGTACTCATTCCTGCAAGAGTACAGTGAAATACAAACTATTCTATAGTGCAAACAAGAAAAATCAAATATTTATAAGATATACATTTATGAAGTCTCTTAACTTCACATAATCAAACACCCAGTTTCCTATTTAATGAACCACAGTCCTAAAGTGAGATCAGTAGGAAATGATGTTTGGAGCCCAAGTTTTATCTGATTATTGCTCAGGATTGTTCTTGGCTTTGGTAATGTAGCAGTGGGACATAGATTCAGGTTTATAGTAAGCTGAGAAAACATAACTTCCAGAGCAGTAACAAGCATGCCTTTCTCATTCGTCATTGAATAATATTGTTAGCACCATTAACTCTCATTGGTCTATGAACATGCTTGTGTAAGAGACCCTGACAGGGGTCTCTGGACAAGGTGAGAGCGAGGAACCCAGGGCACAGTAACCACTGAAGGTTGTAGTTGACCATTTGATCCCTATCAGAGAGAAGAGCAACCTTCAAACCCTGGAAAGAAACTGGGATCTTGGTTATGGTTAGCATTGGATCTTAACCTTTAGCATCAAGGGAAAGGTGGAAAACTATACAACAGGAAAGGCTCATGTTTGGCTTCAGGAAATTTGTTTTCTAATATACAGACCATGCCCACTGCTATTAGAGGCAGCCTGCTATCTGAGGGAAGGGTATATACCAAGAAGTCAGGATTATGTATTCCTGATGTCATGAAATATTATTGTATGAACCAAGAATGCACTACATTTTGAGATAGAGGAATTCTAACTTGTAATATTGATCCTCTTTTGGTGTGTTTCAATGTACACTCTTAGGTCCTAGACAGCTATAACAATAGCAGTAACAAAAGTGTTATATATAAGAGTAGTGGTAGCAACAATGTTTTGCTGCCCTCTAAGCTTTACAGTGTGGTGGTATATCTGATCCTCAGGATAGCTCCACAGCCCAGTCCTCCTATGGTCTATTGGTCAAGAGGCTAGTGATGGGCTCAGACAGACTCGTTTCACATTCCTGTTCTGATATTTATCATGTGACACTGGAATGATAATAAATCTAACCTCATAGGCAATTTTGAAGCTCTGATGTGAGGAACAAAGCAGGTTTTCAAGAAATACGAAGTCCCCATTTTAAAAAAGTATATTAATGCTTTTTCTGCAAGGGACATAGCTGGCCAAGAGGACTCAAAGTTAGCTCTGTCTGACATTCAAAGCCTTGCTTTCTTAAAGATCACATTGAGCAATCTTTGACTGCTATTTAGTCTTAGCATGTAGAACAGGGCTTGGAACAAAGTATATGCTCCAATAACCCTACGTACGTGTGGGTGTGTGAATTGCACAGCATTGCTTCTTCATAGTCTTTCCTTCTGTTTCCAAGTTCCTCTGTAGAGAAATAATCTGATAACCTCAAACACACTAGAGAAACCTAACTTACAAGGTTTGCAGACAGGGGCTGAAGATGTAGCTCAGTTGGTAGAGTGATGGCCTAGTATGCATGAAGCATATGTTTGTTTGTTCCCAACAGCTGGATGCAATGGTGCATTCTTGTGATTTTACACTTGGGTCATGGAAGCAGGAGGATCCGAAGTTCAAGGTTCAGTGAGTTTGAAGGGGGTCTGAGATTCATGAGCCCCCATCTCAAAACTTAACAGCAACAACAATAAAAACAAGCAAAACCCAAAAGACAACTGTAGACCTTTGCCTTTTTTATAAAGATTTTTAAAAATTTTATTATTTTATGTGTATGAGTGTACTGTCTTCATGTAGGTTTGTGCACCCGTGTCGTGCAATGTTGTGGAGGTCAGAAGAGGGAGTCGGATTCCCCTGGAACTGGAGTTAAAGATGGTTTTTAGCCACCATGTGAGTGCTGGGAATTGAACCCGGGGCCTCTGCAAGAACAGTCGATGCTCTTACTGCTGGGCTATCTCTCCAGCCCCAGACCTTTGCCTTTTTAACTGGAAAACATTCTGACAGGGTAACATATTTCTCACTGTGCTATATTTATTTCAGGAAACTGTACAATTAAAATTGATGGGAAGCTTGTAGCAGCCACAGGTGTAAAATTGGTTCTTCCCATGTGTTTCTTGGGCCCCTTCTGTGCACATCCAGAAGCCAGACTATTTAATATCTAGCTATGTCTGAGGGACTCAACTAGCTGTGATATTGCCTGGTCATTTGCTTTTCAGGTAGAGGGATGGAGGGTGATTGCTACAATGAGCTCTGGATCCTGGCTCTTTCTTGATTGGTTTTTCTCCCTGGTCTCTTTATTTGCACATTCAGTAGTTTAGGAGAGGAAGGAACACACAGGTGCAATCTGATGCTTCTCTAATTTGAAGCTGATATTCTATACCTGGAGTGAATCTTGAGAGTCAGTTATTTTCTCCTTTATTTTTATAATAAAGGGAGAATGACTTCTCATCCTGCCATTCAAAATGGCAAAAGGTCCAGAATAACTTGTGTAACAGATTCTCCTCCAAACCTAATTGGCTTTTGTCTGCATCCAGATGTAAAACTGTCAGTGGAATACATTCCATCTTTTGCACTAAGCAGATTTGCTTCTGCACAGTTTATGCATCTGAAATGGAAGGATGCCCTCTGCTGGGTTTTGCACACTATGAAATACTGTTTTCAGGAAGGAAAAATCAGGGTGCTGATGGTGACTTGCTTAGAATTTGTAGTGTTTTAAACATTCACAGAATTCAGTTTAAATTATATGAGTGAGAAAGATCATCATGTGGGACTCATGCACAGTAGAACTCTTTTTAAGGAGGAAGAAACGAAGACATGGGAACAGCTGGAGAAAGTGAGGGACAGATAGAGACAAGGACGGAAGTAGGTGGAGACAGAATGTGGAGAGTGAGGTGGAGCCTGGAGAGCAGGACGAGGTCTGGCAGCTCCTTTCCCGATGTACCATCATCACCAAGGCACAGGTGGATTACACCGGCTGCATTCAGCCTGCCTCTGCCTCCCTTAGAGCTAGGATTAAAGGTGTGCACCACCACACCCACTCCTAAGGACTACTCTTCAAACTTTTCAGCAGAATGGGTCAGAAAGGATGCTTCTGTCACAATTAAGACACAATCATCCCAGAAACATGGTGCCTTTTTGGAGATTCCCACAAGCCAAGAGAACCGTTTGTTCTTTGCCCTTCTTTCTATTCAATTTTATTTCTAAATAAAGTCTCCAGTGAGTGTATTTGAAATGTATATGCTAAGTAAACAACAAACCTGAAGAATCAGAAGACAGACCTTAGTGTTCTATCCATTGTGAACAGTAAGGCATTCTAGATGAAGACTGGATCTGTGACATAATGATTAACCCAGACATACTATTTTTACTTATTAATTAAAATATTTTATTATTTTTATGTTTTATGTGTATGAGTGTATTGCCTGCATGTATGTAAAGTGCACCTGTGTCATGCAATGTCTGCACAGATCAGAAGAGGGCATTGGATTCCTCTGGAACTGGAATTATTGGCGGTTGTTAGCCATCATGTGGGTGCTGGGAATTGAACCTAGGTCCTCTGCAAGAGCAACCAGTGTTCTCTCTTAACCACTGGGCCATCTCTTCAACCACTACTTATTACTTTCAATCAGCTGCTAATGTAGAATTGTGCCTATTTAATGCATCTGACTGAGGCCAGCATGGTGGTGAATACATATAGTCCCACCCTGAGGAGGCTGAGACAGGAAAATTACTGGAGCCCAGGACTTTAGAATCAGCCTGGTTATATAGAAAAATTGTGTCTATAATAAGCAAACAAATAAAATTCTATGACTCTGACTCTTGGTAATCTTATACATTGAGAGCCTATATCTATGTATTATGCAAAAAGTGATGCTTAATAATAATTATGTTACTCATTTATATAGTTATTGTATTACACATTTTAATTTGTTTTGAGATAGAGTTTTGTTATGTAGCCCAGGTTGGCCTTGGAATCTGAGTACTGGGATTGTAGACATGTGTACCATACTTAGTTATATTTTTTTAATCATTAGAGTATATATCTTCTGCTCATTTTAAAAAGTTAACTGGATCTGGAGGGATGGCTCATTGGTTAAGAGCACTGGCCGCTCTCACAGAGGACCTGGATTTGGTTCCCAGCACTCACATTGTGAGTCACAGCTGTCTGCAACTCCATTTCCAGGGTATTTGATGCCCTCTTCTGACCTCTGCAGGCATTGCATGACACAGGTGCACTTACATTCAGGCAATACACTCATCTACATCAAATAAAACCAATAAATAAAAGATTAAAAAAATAAATAAAAAAGTTAACCATATGACAACTGCTGGTGAATCCTTCAGAAAGTTTTCTAAAAGAATACACTGGAGGTGGGTGACATTGGTGTGTGGGTCTTAGAGTTTTTTTTTTTTTTTTTGGTCTTTTTGAGACAGGGTCTCCCTGTAGCTCTGGCTGTCCTGGAACTCACTATGTAGACCAGGCTGGTCTTGAACTCACAAAGATCCACCTGCCTCTGCCTTCTGAGTGCTAGGATTAAAGGTGTGCACTACCAAGCCCGGCAGTCTTAGATTTTTTAAAAGTTGTTTTGATATATTTTTTAATTTATTTTTGTATGTGTATGAATGTACTGTCTGCATGTAGGTTTGTGCCCCATGTTGTGAAAAGCTGCAGAGTATAGGAAGCTTTCTTTTTATGCCAAACAGGGACCACATGGCTCTGCTAAGGGGGATGGTGACACAGTGCCTGCTTTGTGGACATTGTAGGGAGCTGACCCCTAGTGCAGAGGCCAGTTGGCTACTTCCTGTAGCCTGGCCTGGATGATACTTTCAACTCAGGCTCTTAGCCTGGACCCACAAGACACATGTTCCACACTTGGCCATGACTTCTCACCTACCCAGAGCCTGGACAGGAATTTCAGGCTGATGGCTGATCACCTCCCTTCAGCCAATACTCACTCACAACAGCAGCTACCCAGATTGGTGATCTGCAAAGGAATCTCTTTCCAACCCACTGGCCACCTGAAGAAATGCAGGCCTACCTTAGCCTGTATGCATGAGATAATTAATAAAAATAATGGCTGGGAATTCCGTGATGATGTTATTATGAAGTTCAAATTTATTCCTTGCTACAACCTGCTTTTATAAACTAAATGATATCAGTTCCCAGGACCAATCATAAGTCCCCCAACTCCGTGCCACTGTACACTGCTACCCCACCCAGCATCACATACCTAGGCCACATTGCTTGCTCCTCCTTGGGGCGGGGCCAGACCCTCAGCCACGTGGTGCCTTGAGGCCTGTTAGTTGGGAAGCTAGCCTGCAATTCAAGCTGGATTTCTCTACACGGAGGTCAGAAGAGGGTGTCGGATTCCTCTGGAACTGGAGTTAAAGATGGTTCTCAGCTGCCGTATGGGTGCTGGGGATCAAACCCCGGTTCTCTGCAAGAGCAGTCGACACTCTTAACCGCTAGGCCATCTCTCAAGCCCCTTGATGTATTATTTTTTATAGTCTGAGTAAATCGCCCTCTTGTACCTAAGTGCCCCCACACTGTGCAAAGCCCACATAGGCCAGAAGAGGATGTTGGATGCCCTGGACCTTGAATTATGAACAGTTGTTAGCTATCATGTGGGTGCTGGGAATTGAGTCCAGGTTCTCTGGAACAGTCAGTGCTCTAAACTGCTGTGTCATTTCTCCAGCCCCTGGGTCTTAGTTTTTACTGGGAAATTCAAAAGGTTTTAAAGAACATTTAGCCAGGCGTGGTGGTGCACGCCTTTAATCCTAGCACTTGGGAGGCAGAGGCAGGGGGATCTTTTTGAGTTCAAGGCCAGCCTGGTCTACAGAGTGAGTTCCAGGACAGCTGGGGCTACAGGGAGACCCCGTCTTGAAAAGGCCAAAAACAAACAAACAAACAAACAAACAAAAAAACAAAATCATTTAACCCCACTGTCAGGTCTCAGGGTGCAGTGGAGGTCACACTTCTGCCCCCTTGTGATCTCCAGGTTTGGAGATATGTAACTCTGGGTCAAGGCCTACCCACCAGACACCACTGGGTTGTCTGTTACTGACTTGTTACTTTCCCCTTGGCATTGGGAAGCCTAATATCTTGGTGGCCCTATGGGGAGGGGATTGAAACCACAGCCCAGTGGACCTACTGTCCACTGGACATTCGGGGACACCCCTTTCCTTTCTTAGTGCATCTAGATTCTGACCTGGGGTAAGTCCATTTCCTGTTGCCTCGTTTCTGCTGTCCAGAGCCCCTGACTGAAAGTCACTGCAATGCCAGGACAAGCTCTCTTTCCTTAGCTTGGGGGCCCAGGGCCCATGGCCCACAGATGCTCAGGGAGATCTGCTCAGTTCAGTGGACCCAGGGTCCACTGGCTGTTTTGAGGGAGGAGTACAGAGCCAGGCTCCACTGTAAGGGGCCTTGTCAGATTGGGGATGTCCATCCCAAGTCTACCACATGCCTTTCCCCTCTGCTGGCTAAATCTTAGAACTTAGGAAAGTAGAGACATAAAATTCAAGCTATATCTACAGTGATTTAAGAATGTAAAGTTATAGTTCTTTTTACCTACATGCATCCAACTTTACTGTTAAAAAATGTGAATTTCCAAGCTGGGTGTGGTGGCACATGCCTTTAATTCTAGCACTTGGGAGGCAGAGGCAGGTGGATCTTCGTGAGTTCAAGGCCAGCCTGGTGTACAGAGTAAGTTCCAGGACAGCTGAGGCTACTTTCAAAAAGACCAAAAAAACCGTGAATTCCTAAACGTGTTTTGGAACTAACTTATAGTTTATTTTCAGACTTTGTGATTTTGGTATATGTATGGAGCATATATATGCATATTTTTGAGTAATATGAAATCAAAGGGAACAAACAAAAACCAAAAAAGACTTGTTCAAAGAACTGACCAAAATCATAAACTTCTGTATTGAAAAAGTAAAAAAAAAAAAAAAAAGACTGTGAAAAAGATGCAAGATAGGACTTAATATTTATGACAGCATGCATGAGGTCTGGTGGGTGGGGCATGGATGGGGAATGAGTCTAAATTTGATTAAGAAATGTTGTTTGAAATGTACAAAAGCTCAATAAAAATTAAGAAAAAGCACCAAGAATATAAAGGCGATATTTTTGTGTAGCTGTGCAATATGCTTGTCTTGAGTTTTATAAAGGAATAAAAAATTAAAAATGAGCGGACTAGATAGGTCGCCTAGCGGTCTAAGTGCACCATACGCTTTCTTTGGAGGGACCCGGGTTCGATCCCAAGCACACACCACATGGCGGCTAATGAGACCCCCGTCTGTAACTCCAAATCAGGAGAACTCCAGTTTAAAGGGGAATCCCTCCGTCGGCCTCGCTTCAGGACCTCGTGGTCAGTGCAGACATGGTTGTCGCACAGATCTGACAGTGGCCAGGGACAGTACATGCACTACTATATTTTAAGACAAAATTAATAATTAACATTAAAAAGTAAAATGAAAGTTCTATTAATGAAAAAGATCTACCAGCTGCAGCTCCTAATCTCATTTAATTAGCATGCAACGTTTGTCTCTTTACAACTATAGTTTAAAATTTTTCTTTTCCCCCTTTCCTTTTTTTCACCTATATCTACATATATATTTATATAATACGTAAAACTATTTTAAATATATATAACTATATGTAACTCGTGGGCCCCTCTTTTTTCCTTCCTTCCCCTTCTTTTTTTTTGTGCAACCTAGAGTCTGTCAAGTGTGTGTAGGACTTCATACTCGGCACGACTCCCACTTACCATCTACTGACTTCCTCAGAAAAACTTCTAGTCCTACAAGCTCCCTTTCATGTTTAATGTTCGTGGTATTTGATTTTAGATAAAATCTGTCTGTTATCTGACTGTACACCCCTTTTGTAATTTCCGACGTCTTTAGGATAAATACATCAATTGGCCATGTGTTACAATTGACCTATATTGATCTTTTACGATGTTTAAGCAAGCATTCGTGCCCTGTAACCAGGTTTTTGGAAGGTTAACAGTCTGTAAAGAGTAGGCCACCCTCAGGTATGGTCTGTGTTAAAGACACCTCTTATGATGATTGTCATTTCATGATGCCTTTGACACGCAATGCAATTGTGTTTATGGTTAATGGTAAGACTCTTGGACTGTCAGACTTTCATTATCACTTCTGCAGGCATACTCACCTTATTAGTGAGTCCCCATACACTGGTCACCTCCTACCCCCAGTGTTTCTTAACATTTACCATGCCACCAATCTCACTAGAGGCTGTCATTTATTCTTGCAAGGCTCTTTTGTCTAGCGTGTTGGGGTCGGCTACTTATTGGGCAGTAATCGACATAATAGAATCTTAATGGACAGTGTTTATTATTATCAAGAATTCATTTTCTAGAACTCTCTATTCTTTCATTGTATAGCTCTTTTTACCCATCTGGAGTCATTTTCCTTTAATTTGATGGACTTCTTATGAAATGAGTCGTGTAAGTTTTGGTTTGTTTTATTTAGATGATTTCTTAATGAAAAAAAATTCGATTTTCCCTTTTCCCTTCTTTATGTTTTCAAATCGAAACATGCATATTTAAGAATTTAGAGCTAGGTCAACAAGCAAATATATGGCCATGGGTGGTGGATTTGGGGAAAGCTTCCTGGGAGGGGCGGTAGAGTGCAGTGAAATGAAGGGAGAAAAGGGAACATTAGAGTTGGGGGAGTTAAATGGACTGGAGAATGGGAGATCAGGGCAGAGGAAGGATTGCAGGGAGGTATAGATAATGCTAAAGGCCTTTAGGAAAAGCCAATGTGGAAACACCTATTATTCCAGATAGCTCTCTTAAAGTATCTCCATTTACATCACATAAAGAGAAATTAATTAAAAAAAAAAGTTAAAGATAAAAAAGCCTTAAGGATGTAGAAAATTCATGAATAATTTACACAAGAAATCAATAAGAAGAAAACAAATAAAACCCCAAAAGTCCATCTCATTTCAATGCCAGGAATAAGCTCCCTCTCTAGAACCTGTTGATCACGAGTCCCATAGACTCAGCGCCCCCCTACCCCACGCTACTGGCCATTGACCCTGCTCCTGATTATCACCAGAACTGGATGGTAAGACCTTATTGCATATTCTAATAGACCAACTACTCACCTATGAGTCTAGAATGAACAAGGAAAAATAAAGTTGGTTTTGACTTCAGAGCCTCCTCTCCCCTGGCTGGGGTTCATAGTGCTCAAAGGTGCTATGCCTGCACATGGCATGATTATCGAATAATTCTATAAAACTTATCCAGCTGTGCATCCCTGTAGCTAATAGAAACCTGCCAGCAGTGATGTATGTTCACCAAGTTGCAATAGAGGAAGTAACGAAATATTATGGGATTTAACCAACCATTCTCTACTGTTTTTAAGGTCTGCTTCTAGAATGGAGGCCATACCCACATTTAATCATAAAGCTTTAGGAGTGTGATCACAGGACATCAGGAGAGAGACCATAATACTAGGTTTCCTACTAAATCACTTTATTGATGAACTCTACAATGACCTTGTTACACCTTATTAGACTTTACAACATCAACTCAAATTTTACCAGGCGAGCGTCTTCTTTATACGCAGATGGTGATTTGTGTTGGACAGCTTTTAGCTTGTTAAAAGATAGAGTTGCACCCTCTTTCTGAACTTCCAGGGCCATTGCACAATTAAGGGTTGTAATTATATGCATGTAGCGCAATCCACTCTAATTACATAAAATACAAAATAATACGGGGCTGGAGAGATAAGATACCGGCGTTAAAGGTTGCCGTCACCGGCTCTTGCAGAGGACCCCGGATGTTTCCGACCCCCAGCAACCCCACTTGGCGGCTGAGCACCGTCTGTAACTCCAATATCCCAGGAGAACTCCAGTTCTCAGGGGAATCGACACCCTCTTCTGCTCCCCATAGGCTCCTGACCAAAAAAAAAAAAAAAAAAAAAAAAAAAAAAAAAAAAAAAAAAAAAAAAAAAAAAAAATGAAAATAAAAAAATAATAAATAATTTTAAAAAACTAACGGCAGGTTCTGCAGCACAGGCCAAGACGCGCAAGCCATCAGGCGGAGAGTTTCTCAGTTGTGCTTCAGCTCCTGCCCTCCCCCCTGGTTCAGGCCTTGAGTTTTCCCTTTAGCATGGCCTTCTTTCAGTGATTTGAATTTGACCTGGAGGTGTATGTAAAGATCCACATACTTTCCTATCCCAAATCGTTTTGGCTACCCAGTTTGTTTTTAATCACCAGCAAGGAGAAGCAATACTAAGACAGTGACTAACACAGAAGAAACCATCCAACTGGCCAATGTGCAGAGAACAAGACTTGGTGCACGAATTGCATAAACAGTCTTTTGTCACCCTATATACACTGTATCCTGAAAGCTCAGAGACCCTTGTTGGTAACAGGTGGCCTTGTGAAAAAAAATAAGAGCCAAAAATGGTTAGCTTAAACACATGGAAACAGCTTTTCCAGAAAGATGGTCCACTGGTACTTCTTCCTTCGCATGTAACTCACAGTCCCCCCAGTGATGACAGCGTGTATAAAGTCCTATACAAACTTAAGGTAAAATCCCAGTGTGATGGTTAATACTGGCGTTGTCAACTTGGACTGGATAAGGAAATAACAAATCCAGAGACTGACATGGAAAAAAGGTGTATCTATTGACCAAATAAACCAAATGTAGTGTCTAAATTCTTGCAGGACAGGAAAGTATTTAAGGACAACGCGGAAGGGGAGCCTTTCCTTTTCCTCCTGCGGGCTTGCTTTATCTCATATCGTGCGTTCTGTATTGCTGTTGTGATCATACCTTCGGATTCTCCACCTTTAGGTTTTTTTTTATTGTATGTTTGTTAATGAGACTGGCAGGTCTCCTGGAATCCATTCAGGCTTCAGCACTAGACTGGAACTACCGAGACATCCAGCCTCATGCACTGAACTAGCAGATTCTCAGCCTCTCCAGAGAGGCACAGCTATTGTTGGAATACTCGGACTCTATCCTGTGAGCAAATCAATAAATTGTATATAGTTATATATTCATCTTGCTGCTTCTGTTTCTTTAGAAAACTGACTAATACACCCAGCATAGCCATGAGGAAGTGGATAAGAAACCCACTCCTACTTACGGAAACTTTTGAGAAAATGAGCTCTGGTGAGGTGGGAGAGCGCAAGAAAACCTCATGAAGAAGTTAGACAGAAAGCAAACAAAGTCTTCTTTTCCAGTATGAAGACTCTTGGCACGTTAACCCTGTGAGCCCGGTGGATGGACCTGTACTGAAAGACATTTGGGGAACACAAATCAGTTCTATAGGCCTTATTATATACACGAGTTCATAGCTTCAATGGACGTATTAGTATAGTAAAATGGTCATGCCGTGGGAGGAACGAGAGTAGTAGTACACGTGGACCGGTCGGAGATAGGGTAGGGGGATCCATAATGCCATAAAATTATATTACATGAAAATTACATAGTATAGCAAATATATCTCCATACTTTGTGTTATTTAGTAATTCTGATAATTATTCGACACAAAATAATATCAATGTGGAAAAAGGATTTATGCAAAAGCCATTCCATGTTATCGTAATATCTATCTACTATCTATTAGCGCTATCAGCTATCTATCTATTTCTATCAATCATCTATCTAACCTATCTATCGATCTATGATCAATCATCTATCTATGGTATGATCATAGTTTGGGCCGACTAATTTAGGTGTTAAAGTTGCTTTTTATTATGTCTATGTTAGATTTTCAAACTTCCCTTCTCACTTGTATTATTCTTCATGAGCAATATTGCATCATACCTATTGTCATTTTTCATTGTCTTATTGTTCACCTGCTTCAGCTGGTTTTGAAAGTTTTTTCCTTATCACTATAAGCATGAGAAAATCAATGAACATATGTCTAGCTATCCTCTGTTTCTTATGTTTAAGGCTCATTTAAGGTTTGATAGCTTGGATATCAAATATTTTAATTTTTAAATCAATAACACTAGTATATATTAATGAGAGTTTATACAACATGAATTTCTAAAATGACTAACAAAGTGTCTTTTATCTTTATCATGTGAAAACTGAAGCGGAGTCTATTTCTTTTTTTATTGAAGTTTTGTGCCTTGATACACGCTATTTCTTAATCAAATTTAACCCCCCTCCTCTTCCCCACTCCTCCAGGTTCATGCATTTCGCCATACATGTTTTTCACTCTTTTCTCAGTCTTTTTTTTTTTTTTTGGTGTTTTACTTTCTTTGATAAACACGTTATGTTTTTGGGGCAGAAAAGTTTACGTTTTCAGTTGGTTTTATTTGACTGAGCTTCTTTTTTGTTGTTGTTGTTGTTTCTTCCAATTTGTTCACTTCAAATATGGCATATATATACATGCCAAACATTACCAACATTATGATGTCTGAAAAAAATTTGTTAATTCCAAAGCATGTTTTGGAGATTACACAATTTTGACAGGTGAGTTGCATGCAGGTAAAGAAAAAAACATTATTACTTTACATTCCTAACATTGCATAACATGTTGATGAGAACATCAGGCATTATATTTTTTTAAAAAGTCAGTTTGCCTTACAAATAAGGATTTGGTGCTAGAATCCACAAACGAGGGACACAATACATGATGTCATCTTTCTTTACCACTGCACAGAATGCCATTGTGTATATTACCATATATTTTTTTTTACCACATTTTCTTTATCCACTCATCCATCGAGAGATGCTTGGATTGCTTCCAGCTCTTTGCTATTGTGAAGAGAGCTGCAATAAACAGATGTGCATGTATCTCTGCGATAGGATGTCTTGTGGGTGTATACCCAGGAGTGATATGACAGGTTCAGGTGGCAGGCTCAATTTGAGTCTTTTAAGAGTTTTCAGCTGGGTGTGGTGGCACACACCTGTAATCCCAGCACTTGGGAAGCAGAGGCAGGCTGATCTCTGTGAGTTCAAGGCCAGCCTGGTCTACATAGTGAGTTCCAGCCCAGCTGGGGCTACAGAGAGACCCTGTCTCCAAAAAAAACAAAAAAAAAAAAAAAAAGAGTTCTCCACACTGCTTTCCATAGGGGTTGCACACGTTTACAGATACACTAGCAATGGATGAGTGTTCCCATTTTGCCACAACCTGTCCAACATTTGGTATCCTTTGTTTTCTTGATCCTAGTTAGTCTTACCAGAGTAAAATGAAATCTTAAAGTGGTTTTAATTTCCTTAATTATTAGCAATATTGAACACCTTTTAAGATGCTTCTCAGCCATCTTTACTTCTTCATTTGTGAAGTCTCTGTTCAGCTCTTTAATCCTTCTTCTGAGTGGGTCATTTGTTTTCTTGCTCCTCTGTTTTTTGAGTAGTTTATATACTCTGGATGTTAATGCTCTATCAGATGTTTCACTGGTGAAGGTTTCCTCCCACTCTGTGGTTTTTTTTTCTGTACTTCTTTGATTGTTTCTTTCTCTGTACAGAAGCTTTTGTGATATGATATGACAATTGTTGCAGAGAATTCCTCCCAGGGGGTACCCACACATGTAGCATTCAGCCCTGCCCCTGCCACTATTAGTTCCTGGTTACCAGGCAAACCAAAGAGCAGACTCTCTAATCTTAATTTCGATTTAATCATGATTGCCTGCAGAGTGATGAAGGAAGAATTCCCTATGTGGCACTGTGGGTGCCTAAAATATACTGGCATCCAGCATAGTGACACAATGGTGAGAGACCCCCCATGTGGCAGGCTTTTTATATGACTCTGGCCCCAACATGGCAACAGCAGCATCCCAGATTTCTGAGTTCTTGCAAGCTGGAATGCAGACATTGTGGGAATGCAAGCATTGGTGGAATCCCATTGCAAGCTCAGCTTTGCCCTTAGCCTCTCCCTCTAAGTAAACCAGACTCCGTTTTTGTAGTTTGTAGCTTATCCCTTGATAAGTCCACTTCAAAGAATGTTTATTTATCCCACACTCTACCCCCCCCTTCTTTGGTACTTACACTCTTAGTTTGCCAACCTCTTCCATGAGAGTCCCTGGGCCTTGAAGGACAAAAGAGAGGTAAGATGATCTATTTTTTTTCTCTGAGGTAAGACATCAAACTGTTGGGTCTCTCCAAGTTCTGTTTCCAATGGATGTTTGAATCATTTTAGGGATTTCCTTTAATTCCTACTAATAAAAACACAAATAGCAAGAAGCACAAACATTTAAACAAGCATTAACCGTTATAACAAGTCACGCTATGGACACAAAGACAAATGTCTGGTTGGTATCTTAGTCAGGGCATCACAGCTCTTTAACAAAAGGATAGCAATAGCTTTCTGTTGTGGCCTATAAAGTCTCCTGCCACTAGGGGCCAACCAGGCTTGCAGTATCAGTTGTGTTGCCCAACCTTCCAAGCCAGAGATCCAATTGGAATTTTTCTGGGCATACATATACCAGGGTCTACTATTGCATACATCTTCGTTGGCATGTAAAAGTGCAGAATGTGAGGTCTGTAGTGGAACTTTGGGGACTCTTTCTCCCCAGTGATCTGCATAGCACTCTCCAGCACAATGAAGACAGGCTGTCCAGTAGCAGGGCAAGGTCCCAGAATAATCCCTCTCACACTCGCATCACACCATATCTTTAGCAATAGGGTCTTACTATCCACTTCTACTGTGCACCTAATGTTATAGGCAAATAGCCTTTGTTTGGGGGGCCTCGAGCTTCCCTGGACAACAGCTCCTGGTAGAGAAGCCCATATCTGTACTGAAGACTTTATCTACCAATCTCTTATTTAACCATAAAGCTCCCAAGGATTCTATAGTTATAACTGGCTCTAGTACCCCCTCAATGAATTTACTCTTTGTCTCTCTGTTTCTTCAGGTATATTGGATATCTCTCCAACTGGTCTCACATCTGTAAAACACACAGATATTAACATTAGGTATTGAATCAAACATAAACCAGGTCCAAGATAGCATGGGAATATTTTATCTCTTTGTACCAATTGTTGTCTCAAAAGATCTATGTTGAGTATAATTAATAGTATGAATGAGAGGCACTAATTTAGTTAGCTCATCAGTATTTGTAGTCATTTTCTCAAATCCATTTGGTATCCTGGGGTTTTTACATGAAGTCTCCCTGTATTGGTTTTAGCTTTGATAGACTCACTGGGCCTGGCCCAAGCTGCCTAGGCCTGCACAGAGCCAAGGAGAAATGAGTCTCATTTTGCCTCTGCTGTATTTGCTGGTTAGCTGGGTCAGTCAGGACCTGGGCCTAACTCTTGGCTGTAGTCTTTTTGACTACTGACTACTACTACTGACACAATCTGGCTGCTGGGGGAGGCCCCAGCTGGATTATCCACTTCCACCCCCAGCAAGACCTTTCTCAGCAGAGAACAGTACTCAGTTTAACCTCATTATTCACCCCCTCCCTGAACAGTCCTAATACTTTGTATGCCTTTTATGAACTGTTCCTTGGGCTGTAAAGCTTCCAGAGGCTTTTTAACACAGAATTAGGCTTTTATCAATTTTTTCTTTAAGAACTTGGGCTTGTCATAGACCCCAAAACATTTGCCTTCTAGTAACCCAAACAGACTTCTTTTTTGTTTTGTCCTTTTAATCTCTTCTAAGTTGCTTCACTCCTCTACAGACACATTTTACATGTTGGTCTAAGTCACCTAGGTTTGACAAAGCTTTTCCTACTTGATAAAGACTCTGTCCCGTCAAGGAACTCAGCAGAGCCATTAAAGTTTCATATTACTTTTGAGGTCTTTGTTCAATTAAGCTTTTTATTAAGTCACCAATAAACATAGCCATATCTGGCCCAGGGAACTGGGCACTATATGTTGCTTTTCCCCTATAGTCCCCTCAATAACGCTTGCCCCTCTCCTATCAATCCCACCCCCACCCCCAGAACTTATGGGAAACTCTGTTGGGGATAACCACATGTTTCTAATAGCTCTTATTAGCCAATCCATAGGGACTTATTACCCTTGGGCTATGCAGCTTATATCTCAAGGCAGTATGGGTGGTTATAGTAGTTGGCTTTCTTGCTTCTGCAGCACTTAAAAGAATTCCATCCACTCCATCTCCCATATCCTTACAAGCCAGGTGGTGAGGGGCTCCTTCACTGCCTGCTTAAACATCTTTCCCAATTCCAACAACTCCCATGCTGAGTACTCTCTGACTGTCTTAGTTTCCCACACTTGGCCATCACTAAAGCCACCATTAGCATGTTGAGACATGGATCTTTCTTTTCTTTGTATTAAAGGTCGAACCTGGTGATATCTGGTGCTTTTCCTACATCACTTTCCCCTTTATTATTATTTACCTTTTCTCCTGGGTCTCCCAGCTGTAAACAGCAGCAGGCTGACACTTATACCTCCTTTTCTCTTTTATACAAGTTACTGACAAGGTCAGAGGCCAGTACTGAGGAGGCCAGCATCTCATTCTTTTTTTTTTTCTGTTTTTTTTATTCATCTTTACTAAAAAATGTTTCCATTCTTTTGTTTTAAAACTTTTATTTGTTTATTTTTTAAGCACAGTTGTTTTCAGATCACATTAATGTTGCTCAGTTTGCCATACAATTAGGTAATTGGTGCTAGCATCCACAGATGAAGGAAACCATTGGTTGTTTGTTTTTCTGGGACTGTGTTACTTCACTCAGCATGATATCTTCTAGCTCCATCCATTTACCTACAAAGTTAATGATGTCATCTTTCTTTACTGCTGCATAGAACTCCACTGTGTAGATGTACCACATTTTCTCTATCCACTCCTCAGTTGAGGGGCACTTGGATGGTTCCAGCTCTTTGTTATTGTGAAGAAAGCTGCAATAAACTTGTATGTGCATGCATCTCTGCAGTAAGATGACTCTTGTGGGTATATACCCAGGAGTGGTATTACTGGGTCAGGTAGCAAGCTCATTCCGAGTCTTCCAAGAGTTCTCCACACTGCTTTCCATAGTGACTGTACGAATTTACATTCACACTAGCAGTGGATGAGTGTTCCCCTTTCCCCACAACCTCTCCAGCATTTGGTATCATTTGTTTTTTT
>VZQC01013699.1:106249-195350 GCA_009823505.1 Rhizomys pruinosus | reverse complement strand
CTGTCCACTGGCTTGCTCCTGGCTTGCTCTCTGGCTCATGCCCAGCCTGCCTTCTTATACTGTCACTGCTCAACAATCAAGACAATACACCACAGATGTGGCCACAGGCCAATCCAATGGAGCAAATTCCCCAATTGAGGCTCCCTCAACCCAGGTGTGTCAAGTTGACACTAAAGCTATCCAGCACAATTGACCCCTTGTCAACTTGACACACAAACACATCACTATTAAACCACCTTTCCAGTTCTTATCCCCAAAGTATGATGTTAACACTAATCACAACCTAAGACAGTACATCCTTAAAAGCCCCACAGTCCTTAAAATGTCCAAACACTTAAAAGTCCAGTCTATTAAAAGTCTCTTAACTGTGGGCTGCTGTAAAATCCAAAACAAGTACTGTCTTATTTCAAAGGGAAGAATCAGGCACTCTCAAACAAAACCTAAGTCCAGCAAGTAGCTCAAGGCTGGACACCTGGGATTCACTCACGATCTTCTGGGCTCCAAAGGGTCTCGGCAGCTCCCCCTCTCCGACTCTGCCGTCCGTGGCACACTCATCTCGCAGGCCCAGGCCGACTCCATTCTACACCTACCGCTGCTCTTGGTGGTCGTCCCAGGGTACCGGCATCTCCAAAAAGCTGGGGTCGCTACTGAAACTGAGGCAGCACCTTCACCAATGGTCTCTTCTGACCTCTCCTGGTGCAAAGCCTCAGCTTCTCTCCATGACCCCTGCAATCCTGGGGTCTTCACAGCAACCGAGGTGCACTTCCACCAATGGTCTTTCCTGACCTCTCACAGTGCCAAGCCTCGGCTGCTCTCTGTGACCCCCTCAAATTTCAACACCGGAACCATATAGGAGACTCTTACACGTTACCAAGTCCGGCTTCTGGCTCGAGATGGAGGCTCAGGCCCTTTCTGGGTCACAGCTTCTGTGTGCTGACCTTGAAGATATTCTCCCCAGAAGATTTCACCTCAGTGATGCTGGTCTCTTGTTACTTACAGCTGATTTTTCAGCCCCAGCTAACCAGCATCAATTGCCCCAGTACCACAAAAATTTCACTTCAGGTTCTGGTCTCTTGTTACTTACAGCTGATTCTCCAGCCCCAGCTGACCAGAACCCACAGATTACACAGTCCTGATGATCTCTGCTCCCCTTTGAAACTAGAAACTTCACAAGCCAGGCCTCCATCTTCTACAACTCCTTCAGCAAAACTGCTCCAAGCTCCACAGCAACAATCTTCAGGCATTCAATGATCTTCTCAGCCCAAATTTCCAAACACTTCCACAATCCTTCCCCCAAACACCAAGGTCAGGTCTGTCACAGCAATACCCCACTCTTCTGGTACCAATTTCTGTCATACTTTGTCTTCCATTGCTGTGACAAAACACTCTGACCAACACCAATTTAGGGAGGAAAGGTTTTATTCATCTTACATCTCCTGGTTCACAGTTCTCAGAGAGCCCAAGGCAGAAACTCAGGGCAGGAACCTGGAGGCAGGAGCTGAAGCACAGGCCATGGAGGAGTGCTGTTCACTGGCTTGCTCCCTGGCTCATGCCCAGCCCACCTTCTTATACAGTATACAACAACCTGCCCAGGGTGGCACTACTGATTGTGGGCTGGGCCCTCCCACACTGCTCGACCATCAAGAGAATACTCCACAGATATGGCCACAGGCCAATCCAATGGAGCCAATTCCCCAACTGAGGATCCCTCAATCCAGGAGTGTCAAGTTGACACTAAAGCTATCCAGCACAGGGGGATATGCCTGTTTAGCCCGCATTCTGATACTCTGTGCTTCAGGTGGTCCTGGTAAATCCCCCATCTAAGCTCTGTGCGCTCAAGTCTCACAGTGGAACACCTTTTACACCAGCTATCAGGATGACTCTGCCCCCACAGCCACACAAGACAACGATTTAATCAAACCAATGAGAGAATTATTCAACAGGCCAGATAGGATTATCCAACAATCTGCCTGGCTAAAGGACCTGGATCCTACCTATGCTTCAGGTGGTCCTTGGAAATCCCCAATCTAAGCTCTGTGCATTCCTCATTCTTTTCTTGCTCTAACTTTTCTCTTAAATCTTTGATCTCTCTTGAGCCTTCTCTCCTACTTGGGCTATATCCTTAATAACATAGAGTAGTATCCAGGCCACCTTGGCCACACCTTGTTGCATATTCCACCTTTAATCTGCTATTTCCAGGGCTCTTAAAGACTGCTCTAGGCCCTCTGTTGTTTCCAAAATATCTCCATAATCATGCGGCAGTCCTTACTGGTCACGGAAGAATGGTACTCTGTATTGCTTAGAAGCAGATGGCCAGCTGGGAATTTTCCCACTGACTCTATCTGTCTATTCAGCTTCACTCTAGTTCAGCATCTTAAAGTCCATTACACCATCCACACCTCTGCTGCTGCACTCATGAACACTGTACCATCTACCATGCCAAGATTCCCTCTGCATTTTCCTCCAGCAATTTTTTTAGTTAAGGGCTTCCCCCCATAAAACTTAGCCTGCCATTACTTTTTCTGAGCTCTTGCTTTTGCCTAATCCTGCCTAGATTAGGACAATTGTTGCAGAGAATTCCTGGGGTGGAGGTGTACCCAAGCATGTAGTGTTCTGCTTGCCTCTGCCTCTATTGGTTCCTGGTTACCAGAAAAACAAGGAGCAGAGTCTCTAATCTCAATTTCGAGAAGACTAGGAAGTTTAATCAGGGTTGCCTACAAAGTGATAAAGGAAACATACTCTTACTTGATGCTGTGGGTGCTTAAAACCAACTACATACCAGCAGCTCTTACACCAGACCCTCTGGAAATATGGTGACAATATGGCAAGACATGCCCAGCCCCACATGGCAGACTTTTTATATACCTCTGGCCCCAACATGGTGCTAATGGTGTCCCAGAGTTCTGTGCACATTCCTGCAAGCATTGCTGGAATCTCCCTGCCTGCTTGGCTTTGCCCTTAGCCCCTCCCTCTAAGTAAACCAGACTCCATCTATGTAGTTCATAGCTTCTCCATTGATAAGTCTACTCCAAAGAAGGTACATTCATCACAACTATTTTAAAAAAAAAATATATATATATGATCTAGACCCGTGTCCCCCCATCCCCCCACCGCACCAGAGCTCATGCACACAACAACTATTAAATGAGATTCCAGAACACTTAATTATTGGGTTTTGCAAAGGGAAGTGGGCAGGGAGAAGACTCACCCCAAAATACTGAGACTTACATTTGGATGGAACATTGGGTTGTCTGTCTAAGGTTTCTGTCACTGGAAGAAGGCATTTTACACATCCCTAAGCAAAGATAAGCAATTTAGTCTTTTCAATAGCTTTGTTGAGATAGAATCCACATTCCATAAAATATCTATTCTATGGAATGTGGATTCTGTTTAAAATATATATTTCTTTGAAAGAAATATATTTGAAAAGGATTATTCTCTTTTCAGAACCAAATATAATACTAAAGTCTCCTTAAGCTATGCACTTAAGCAAAATATATTAATACAGGAGAGCTCTGATATCAGCAATGGATTATTCTACCAAGGAGATGTTGGCCAGGGGATCCAAGCCCCCCAAAAGGGAAAGGTCTTGCCTGTAAACTGGGATATGTGCAAGAAGAGAGGCAATAAANCTTCCTCAGATTTTTTCCCTAAGCTTAGAAAAGGGCACGGTAAGTGGACTAGAGCAAACGCATCTTACTGTTCTCTGGAGCTGATTCATTTGGGACCTTCTGTAGCAATTCTGGCTGTTTCCTGCCACCCTGTCCTCCAGTGGAGTCTGCGTGATTCGCTCACCAGATGGAGGTGCAGGCTTCAAGGAAGTTAGCCTCCTGGGGCGAGTGTGCCCCTAGCCCTTTTTAGGTCTGTTTGTACTTTGCTTATTATTATCGTGTGCTTGTATCACAGGTCCTGGACTGGTCCTCTAAGTCCTTTGCTAGTCCAGAATAATTCCAGAGTTAAATTGGACTGTGGATGAGGTTTCCAGGGGAAGGTGCTTCCCACAAACTTCCCCTGCCTCCAGGCTTATTAAAGTACTAGGATAAATCCTACAAAATATAATAACCCATGGGACCAACTGCAACGGCAGCAAAAGTTTAGACTAATGAAGCAGTCCCAGGAAATCCAGCCCACAATTTTTGACTAAGAATGGTTCAGTTTTCATTATAGGAAGAGACTTTAGTTGCCCCTTAAATTACAGGGAACTAACTGAAATGACACCATCTATTTCTAGGCAGACTTTAGAATATTGGTTAACGATGGTATTATGAGGACCATGAATCTATGCCGATATGAAAGGAACAACAGTCTACCCATCTAGGAAGCAACTCTTTAGTTTAAGGCAGGTCTTGGTCTCCCTGATACAAACTCTTAACCACCAAGAATACCAGGTCATAACCCTGAATTTATTAGTCCCAGAGCTACCGAGGTCAGGGTGACTTCTCCAGCCCTTGGAGGAGTGCTTCTCACACCCTTAAGAGTCCATTATTCTTTAAGGGACTTCGCTATTAAACACAATCATTTGTTTCATACAAAGGAGAAAATGTTAGACCCAGGTTAAAAAGGTAGGACACATCGAAGGTAAAAAGGTAACTTAATGAAAGTTATAAGTTAAGAAGAAACCATACTCCATATCTTAAGATTATACAAGATACATAAAAAACTGCCAAGATAAGTAACGTCTACTAAACTTGGTAACTGCAGTTCTCTCATCAGGCGGCACAAAAACACCATATAATCTTTATGATTTCCTATGAAATAGTTTTCTATTGCTTTCAAAATATTGATCTCAAAGTTCTGTATAATCTTGCTAATTGTATAATAACATGTGATCCTCTTGCCAAGCTTTTCTTCATAAAACTAATGCTTATGAAAAAAAAGTGCACTCAACTCAAGCTTTTGGTGTCTGTGTGTCATTTTCTCGCCAATCCCTGCCCACTCTACTCTTCTCCCATGGGGTTCCCTCCGTCAGACTGATTGCTCCGGTCCACTGGTCCACGCAGTTTCCTTTCATGGGCTACAGTTTTTCCCAGGAATAAACCTGTTCCATACTAATGAAGCAAGCAACTAGACTATATAGGTTATTTTAAAAAACAGTACTATTTTTATGGTAGCGGTTACTTTTGGTATAGACACAGATTATTGAGGATGGTTATGATTAATCCATGAAATTGGGTTTTGTTTCATGGCTAAAATATGACAGGGTTTCTTACTGTTGGCGTATATAACATCTCACTAACCACTAGGTGATGTAAGACTTGTGGCATACCTAGTGGAGTTATTCCTCGCAAGAAGAGAGCTTAATAGCCAACTTAGATAATTGGGATACAGGCATAGTGCTGCCACTCTTGCTGCACATATTTAAGGCAGGATGAGCTGTAGCTGGTGCTTTACAGAGGAGGTTCTTTGCTTACTCGAGGGAGAACTCATAGTTGCCTTTATGGTTTTTAGTTGGCCTTTCTGTAAACACTCTCTGGCATTCCATCGGAGAACAACTTGTACATTGCAAGTGCAACGGTCTCCAAATAACATCTTTTCCACATGCTTACATTATCACGGTTCACGCGTCTTCAACAGTAGGGCCTACTACTACTACTGCTACTACTACTGCTACTACTATCATCATTATTATCACAGACATTCTAGTGGGTCCACCTCTGAATGGCATCTTATCTTTTGTTTTAGAATTTTATGAGCATATATTAATTATAGAAATAATGTATCTCATTTAATGACATTTTCAGACATTGATGTGTTTTGATCATAGCAGTATTTAACAAGGGATAACAACACTACTTCAAGTTATCTTATTTTACTACTATACTTTATTTGTCATGTTTTTTTTCCTGGTCATATGAGCCCCTTTCTACTTTCTTGACCTGCCCCCCCCCATGTTTACTCCTACCTGGACACACATATTTAACAACTAGAAACTAGAATCCATACATGAGTGAGAAAATATGGGCTGAAGAGATAGCCTAGTGGTTAAGAGCACCGACTGCTCTTGCAGAGGACCCAGGTTCGATCCCCAGCACCCACATGGCGTCTGAGAACCGTCTGTAACTCCAGTTCCAGGGGAATCCGAGAACCTCTTCTGACCTCCGTGGCATTGTACTACATGGGTGCACAGACCTACATGCAGACAGTACATTCATACACATACAAAAATAAAAAAAAATTAAAAAATTACAAAAAAGAGAAAATACAGTATTTTCTTTTTCTGAGGCTGTTGCTTTGCTGAAAATACTGTTTACCAGGTCTACCCAGTTTCCTGAATATTTAATAGCTTCATTTTTCTTTATGGCTGAATAATATTCCACTGACTATTTCCATTATCCATTCACTCATGATGGATATTGAGGTAGATTCAATATCCTCAACATTGTGAAAAGAAGAATAACAAATTTGAATGGGCAAGAGTCTCTGTAGTAGGATGTGGTGGAGCCATTCATGAAAAGTGCACTGCTTGACAAAGCTCCAGTGACCCAACTCAGCTGGTGGAAGTCTGCTCCTTAGCTGACCTTGGTTTTTAATAATTCCTTTTATCATAGTAATTCTTGTTTTTCTAACTTTCTTTTTTTTGTGTGTGTCTTTTTGAGACAGGGTCTCCCTATAGCCCCAGCTGGCCTGGAACTCACTCTGTAGATCAGGCTGGCCTTGAACTCACAGAGATCCACCTGCCTCTGCCTCTGCCTCTCAAGTACTAGGATTAAAGGCATGCCCCACCACACCTGGCTTTTTCTAACTTTCTAAACTTTTGGTTTTCTAGCAATTAGAGCACCCATTTCTGCCTCAAGGAATGACACTGATACTTTGCCTTTTCTAGAAATGAGTCCTTTGTGAGAAAGAATGACAATGTGAATACAACTCAAAAGTATGATACAATAGTAATTAAGAATTCTATAGAAATTGTATCATGCACAGATTGCCCAAGTAAAAAAAAAGAATTTTGATAATTTCATGGTCAGGTATAAACTAAAAAAGGGTTGTAGAATTATGGGGCCTGATATCTCACTTGGCTGGAGCATTAGGGGAGCTGGCTTCTTACCCTGATGACCCTGGCAAAGGCCAGGGGTCTAACCCAACTGCCTCCCCCAACTCGCCAAATTGATAGACCAACCCTATAGTCCTGCTTTGGGCAAAAGGTGTCACATTTCTGTCGTATTTAAGAGCACATCTTGGTTTTGTGAACTGAGTGGAGCCAGTTGACTTGAGTAAACATGAGACACTGTGAATTTCCTGCGCACCTCCTCACCCCCATTCTTGCCCCCAGAAGCCCACCAAATGTTGGTATATAAGACTCCAAACTCTTGAAAATAAACAAGTGGTTTCCTCTCTTGGAATTTGATCCCTGGTTATTCCTTTCTTTGATCTGTCTCAGGCTCATCCCAGAATCTTCTCCTCCCCCTCCGTGCCTCCACTTGCATCCGTACCAGCCTAAGGCATATTGAGAAACCACAAAGTAGGACAAAATGAAGCTAAGTCCAGTGAGGCCGAAGATTCTAGTGTTCTGACTCAAAGATTAGTAGCCGCTAGGAAATCACCTCAGCAGGAGGTAAAGAGAGAAACTGGAGAAAACAAAGACCAGAATGGAAACAAGATATGAATCCAAACCACGTCAGCAAGGAAATGGTTTACAGGTCTAGCAAGCAAGAAGCTAAAGTAAAGAAAAGTAAAGCTCTTTATTGTTAAAGCTTTAAAGCTCACTTTACACTGTCCAGCACCTATGTAACCACAAGGTATAAACAATGAAGTACTTAGAGATGAAAGTTAATATTAACTTTGCTTCATTGCAAAATTGCTAAATTGCTGAGCTTAGCTGAGTGGCTGTACCATTATTAATTGTTTTAATTTTTTGATGTTAAGAATGATTGTGGGTGTGAATGTTTTGAAAAATATTTAACAGGAAGTTGGGCCTTTTTTTTCATTATTATTTGCTTAGGCTTGCATAACCTATATTAGTATTAGGGTATAAAAACTAAACATTAGGGCCTAAGAAGCCAATGCAAAAAGAATTAACAGTGACAAAGCCCTGAGAAAGCTCTCTGTAATCCTCAGGCCACAAAAAGAAAGACATTCTTGTGTCTTGTTTGACTGATTTCTTTGCTACCCTTGTGAACACCCACTTCAGGGCCCGAACCCTGCTGGAGCTGGCCGCTGGCAAGGATGTGGCATCCTTTGGGTACATGTCCAAGAGTGGTATAACTGGGTCACCTGGAAGTTGTGCTTTTAGTTTTTGTAACAAATACTGAGAATTCTCCATACTACTAGACTAGCTGGCACATACTAAATGCTGCCAAGGGCTTTCCAGAAGAGAGAGGAGGACAGCAGCAGCAGCACACAAGCTCCTCTGAGCTCTCACACATGTACTTCTATCCCATTGACTAGAATAGGACCTATGATGATGTCCAGGTTCACTATGGAATTATACTGTACCTCTTAATGGGGAACTGTCTATATGATGCTATGTTGCTGAGCATACAATAAGTATGTACACATTTGTGGCCATTCCTGAAAAAAAATAATCTATCAAAGATAGAATTTGCTGTCACCTAATCTTGGGTTTATGCATGGCCTAAATACGCCCACTGATCTGGTGCGTTTTCAGGTTGAAGGACCATACGCTTTTGACTGAGCAAAGCCACTTAATAATGTTTTAACCCTTAACTGTCCCTGCAGTGTATTTGTGGCAGATTGGCATTGAAAGTGCAGGTTTGTGGATGTAAATCAAAGTACTACATTTTCTGAAAGTTTCACACATCATCAGCATGCTATTGCCATTTTGTCATGTGACCAGTGGTGTCATGCAGTGTACTTGGCCCATTGAACAAAGCCATGTCGCCTCATGGATTTATTTGATTATTACTTTTATCCCCAAATCTTATTCTTATAGAAGAAATATAAAATTTTTCCCCCCACCCATTTTAAAATTATGTGTGTGTGTGTGTGTGTGTGTATTCATGTGTGTATATTTGCACGTGCTTGTGGAGACCTTTGATCAGCCTCTGGTGTTGATCCTCAGGAATGCTGTCCCTTATTTTTTTTACATATTCTCACTTCCTGAAGCAGCTCTGCTGGCTAGCCCATGAATCCCAGGGCTGGACTCGCAAGTGATCTCCACCACGCCTGGCTTTGTGTGTGGGTTAGGGGGATCTCCTGCATAAGCACTTTACTGAGTGACCTATTACCCTAGGCAAATGAAGAACTTCTATGATTACAGTTCATTTATTTATTTATTTATTTATTTATTTATTTATTTATTTATTTGAGACAGGTTCTTCCTGTAACCCCTGGCTGACCTGGAATTTCCAGGCTGGCCTCAGTCTCACTGAGATTCACCTGCCTCTGCCTCCTGAGTGCTGGGATTATAATTTATCCTGTATGTTGGTGGCTGCAGTCAGTTGAATGACTTAAAGACTTAAAAAAGTCATATTGCAACTGAGCACTTCTAAACCTATCAGTGCAACCTTCAGTCTCTTAAAACTTAACCTTAGAGGCCGGAGAGATGGCCTAGAAGTTAAGATCGCTGACTCCTCTTGCAGAGGACCCGGGTTTGATTCCCAGCACCCACATGGCAGCTGAGAACCATCTTTTACTCCAGTTCCAGGGGAATCCGATGACCTCTTCTGACCTCTGTGGCAATGCACGACACGGGTGCACAGACCTGCATAAAGACAGTACATTCATACACATAAAATAAATAAATAAATTTTAAAAAACATTAAAAAAACCTTAACCTTAATTAAAAAAAGAATATTTGAGGCAGGGAGACAATGTGGATTCCTAATTTGTAGGTCAAGGAACGTCTTCATGCACACAGCTCTTCCTCATACGTATCCTGTCTCTCTCATTTGAAGCATGTTGTCACATTAGACCCGAGGCTGTGTTGCTCTTACTGCTCCAGTCCTCTTTGTGGCTGAGTACTCGTGCAGTGCATGGAAGGACAATCATTTACTACTTTGCACAATGTTTAAAAGCCCGAGAGTTAAGATAAATTGATGTGTTAGACTTGGATATGGTAAAAGTAAAATATATTTATGTTTACTTATAACTTGGCTGCAAGTTAGATGAAGGTACCACCTAGTAGAGACCTCCAGGAACCAAATCATCTAGCTCTTAATTTAGATGTAAGTTATTAACCATTTTCAACCTAACTGAAGAGAAAAATATTGATGTTTTTCTGTTTAGTTTTGCCATGCCTCATACACAGGTAAAATATTTTCTGTAAAAGTGAATAAAAGTAAATTCATGAATGAAAATAAAGCAAATAAAATCTGATGGAGAAATTTTCATAGGCATGCATTTCCAATTAAACTTGAAAACAGTATCTCAATGAAGAAAAACTTCTGTTGGTAAATGAGCTCAATTTTCACTCTTATGAACAGAGATCTAGTTCCTCTCAACCACCAGAGGGCTCTTGCAATATAAGAAAATATATTAACTAGATAAGAAAATTATTAGAAATATTAAAAATAATTTGTAATTAAAATATTAAAATAATTTTAATTCTTTATTAACATATTATTAAATACATGAACCTCCCAATCCATATGTCCTTTAAAAATAATCAGATCATAAAGGAGAATTTATACTGAATATTTAAAGGGGGTGGTGAGATGACATTGAAAAACTTAAAATGAATATAGTATATATTTTATAACTTGGGACCTAACCCTGAATCAAAAATTTACTGCATCCATTATTATAATAATTTAAAACTAGTATTATTGTTGTCACTTGCTGTGTTAAATATTTCTATGGTCAAAATACATGAGTTAGATGTCTGAAAATGTCATATAAATTAAATTCATTACATCGTGTAATTAACAAATGCTAATACAAATTTAGAAACAACAAAAATTAAGATGCTACTACACACCCACTAGAATGGTTATGATTAATGATAATAGTAGTAATAATAGTAATAATGGCACTAAATGAAAATAACTAGTATTGGTGAGTATGTGGAGAAACTGGACCCCTAGTTTATTTCTGGTGAGCTTATATGTGGTACAGACATGAAAAGAAAGAGAATGCATTTTTCTCTGAGAGTGTCTGGCCCTTAAGACTCATTTTCTGTAAACATCTAGCTTGTTACTGTGATGTTATATATGATTACAACTGAGACAATACCTTATACAGGGATAAAACAAATTAAAGCCCTGAACCAAGTCTCAGGCTTCCTTCTGCCGGGGTAGGATCAGCATACATTGTGTTGTGGTTTTGTTTTGTTTTTAATCACTCCTTGGACTCCCAGGTTGATTGAGCTCAGCCCATGATACCTCTCCCTCCAAAAACAAAATTAAGCTAAAGACTTGGCCATATGTTTGATCCTGATGGTGTTAGATTAGAAGAATGACAATAATGAATAAAACAGAACAAACCATCTGGCCAGCAGCAAGCGTGGAGACACTGTGGGCTCATTGTGGCTTCCTCTTTGGGTGTGACCTTGACGGAAATCAGCAAGGGCCTGCATTCATGGGCTCCAGGGGCCAGTGTGCTGCAGCAGTTGTTGTGACTTTCGGCTCCTTGCCCGAATCATGGTGCTCATCTGAGGCATTAAAGAGACTGTTTTGCTTCTCAAATTAATCTTTATGGTGTTCTAGAGTTCCTTTCTTCTTCCTTTTAGGGGCCATAACCTAAGTGAGAAGGATTTCAAGCTCTCTTCCAAATGCAAACGCTGTCTTCCATTCTACATACTTTATTGTGCTCTACATATGTTTTCCCTTGAGAAAGATTCCAAACAAACAAAGATACAGTGGAATAACTTAGGTAAACACTAAACCAAATGTCTAAGTTTCTTTCTAAAAATGTGAATAGCATTTGAGTTTCTCTGGCATTTGGGCAGTAATGATCTATAATCAGGTAGAGTAGGTCTGAACATTTGTTTTTATAGAGTCTATAATGTACTTTAAAATCAGTCATTCTCAAAAGCCTTCAAGGAACAAGTTGAACATGTACTGAGCAAACAGTGAGTACTCTGTGTATAAGGTACTGTGAAATGTTCTAGAAAGCCAACAGTCTTAAAACCATAGTCTCTCTAATGGGCTAAAAATTTAAGGAGTGTGTGGTAAGGGTTATGAACACACATTGCCCCATTGTGTGTTATGTTATTTGTGGTAGGGGCTAAATTAACAATGAAAAAACTAGTTTATTTAGAATGAAAAGGGAGGGGATCATACTTCAACTTGGGATGTTAAGGAAGATTCTAGAAGTAGGTGGCATTGAGCTGTACTTTGAAACATGGGTGAGATTGCAACTAGCAGGAGTGGGCCTGTACCCCTGGTCTGCAGCATGGTTTTCCTAGCATGAGGTTTCAGGAGAGAACAAATCATTGCTATGCCTGATTTATAAAGATCTTTGATTTCCTCTAATGAGGTATGGTTTGGTTTTAATTCTGGGGAAAATCTAGGTGATGAACTGTAAGATCAAAGATTTCTAGAAAGTCTCTAAACTTTTTGAAGGACTTCCTGAACAAAGCAGATCATTACAAAACATCAGTGTTTAGGTCAAGAAGAGTTCTATTAGGATTTCCCAACATAGCTTAGCTCACAGATGACAGTAACCAGTTTCCCTGCTATCTACCTTCCAGTGGGGATGTGAAATCAAAGGCCAAAGGCAGCAGTGTCCTCCTTGCCTCCTCAATGGGACCTCCAGTTGTCTCATATTTTCTGGAGTGTGCTGTGTTCTGGAGTTTGAAACAATCTCAGCTTGAGATGATCTTCTACTTTCCCCTTGAGTGATTCCAGAGAGTGGGTGGGAGACCTGAAGACCTGGGGGAGGGAGAATGCTTTGGGAATCAGGATGTGTGCGGAGAATCTAGCTCCACTGTGCACTGTGCTGATACAGGGAAGGTAGGGCAAGGCCTACATTTTCAGGTTTTTACCATCATTTCCCTTCTGCACTAAATGAAAGCACAGATGCAGAATGCTGCAGACTCTCAGACATTTCTCAGACAAAATGTACAACACACATACATAATTAAGTGTGTGTGTGTGTGTGTGTGTGTGCATGCCGAGTCACATGTGTGAAAGTCAGAACAACTTGCTGAAGTTAGCTCTCTCTTTCCACTTGTAGATCCTGATGATTAAACTCAGGTTGTCAGGCAAGTGTCTTTATGAACTGAGCCATGCTGCTGCCCATTTCTTTTCTGATCTTCCCACATTTTGTCTCTATAGCAACAAATAAGTGCTTCTTGTGTTCTTGTACAAGAGTTCCTCCAACCCCTGGGTCTCCTAAACCAGTGCTTCCACCTGTAGCACTTGACGAACGACTTGTCCTGTGGTATATAGATAGGGTCCTTCCTGAAATTATGTCACGGTATTAATATAGTATCTTTTCCCAAATTCATATTAATGATTTATAAATGCTTTAAGGATTGTGAAAAGTTTTGTTTTAATAATTGAAGAAAATAGTTCTTTGAAAGTATTAGTAGCTTCCAGGAAAGCATACCTAGTTCATATTACTTCAAAGACTTTTTTGGGGTTTGTACTTTATTTATTCTGTTTAGGTCTTACTATTTTCTTCTTGTTTTGCTAGGATACTTTTGATGTTCATTGTTCACTTTCATAAATTATTCTTTTTTACTTAAAAATAAAAAACTCATTGATGTGGAATGTCTCCTATTTTCATGGTACATATGAGTTTTACATTTTAATTTTCATTGTAATTATAATAGGTATAATAATTTGCTCTCATATAAAATTCTTTAGAGGATTTAGTAATTACCAAGAACCTCTTTTCTGTATTACATTTATTATTTATAATTTTATTATATTGTAGTCAGATAATATTACCATGGGATGCTTATTATTTGGAATTTATTGGTATTTTCTTTGCAGTATAAACTATGGTAAGATCTTATGAAACTTCCAAAGGTCTTTGCAAAGTATATACAGTCTCTTACATTTATGTCTACATAAATGATCACAAATTGTCCACAATTTTCAATATATATAGCTATATAGTAAATTTGTGTTCTCAAATGCCTTTTTGTGTGGGTTCATCCACTGGAGCCTCATCCCACTAAGAGTCTCATCCTTAAATAAGAGTGAATCTCCCCTCCCAGGACTCACTGGCTGCCAGTAGTTTCTCAGATAGGGTTGGGATTTCTTACCCACTTCCCAAGTCTATGTTGGGATTTTGTCTGGCTTGAGCTTATTTGGGACTTGTCCATGTTGTCAGCACTGCTGTGAATTCATATGAGTCACTGATCAGCTGTCTGGAAAACTCTGTTTCCTTGTGGTCATCGACCTCCTCTGCTTCTTACAATCATTTTCTCTTCTCTTGCACAATGATCCTTGAGCTTTGGGAGGCAGAAGTTTGATATAGGTGTCCTATTCAGGGACAAGCAGCCTGTAACCTCTTATTCTCTGCACATTGGTCAGTTGTGGTTCTCTGTGTTAAACACCGTCTGCTGTGTAAGCAATCCTCTCAGCCTAATGTTCTAGTTTGTCTTCCATTGCTGTGACAAAACACTCTGACCGACACCAACTTGGGGAGGAAAGGGTTTATTCAGCTCACATCTCCTGGGTCGCAGTTCATCACTCAGGGAGCCCAAGGCAGGAACTCAGCGCAGGAACCTGGAGGCAGGAGCTGAAGCACAAGCCATGGAAGAATGCTGTTTACTAGCTTGCTCTCCTGGCTCATGCCCAGCCTGCCTTCTTATACGGTACACAACAACCTGCTCAGGATGGCACAACTCATTGTGGGCTGGGCCCTCCCACATTGCTCGTCCATCAAGACAATACTCCACAGATGTGGCCACAGGCCAATCCAATGGAGCCAATTCCCCAATTGAGGCTCCCTCAATCCAGGTGTGTCAAGTTGACACTAAAGCTATCCAGCACACATGGGTATAACAATAAATAATTAGAAATCAGTTCAATACTATATCTATTCAATTGAATAGTTTTATTAGGCTTGTTCCAAATAATCTGTGGGCTGTCTAGCTTCAGGCTTCTAGGCCTGATATCAATGTTAGATATAGTTTCTATCCTATGATGGAATTTAATGCAGTCAGAAAGTAATTGGTTACTCCTCTAATGTTCATGCCATTAGTGCACAAGCAGGCATATTGTCCAGGCTAGTTGTTGTAGCTTGCAGGATTCACAGCTGGAAAGGTTCATGTTAAATTTTCTCTTCATGTTTCTTGCATAGCACCTTATAGCCTGATGAAAAAGCTAGGCAGTGCAGATGAGGCTTTGAAGTCAACACCAGCTTGGTTTTCCCTTGTTTGCTCTATAGTTCATATAGAACATATGAACTGTAAGTATTGTCTTCATGCATGTAGCGCCTTCAGCCATGAAGTCTTACCATGGAGGAGCAGGGGCAATGGCCAGTATTGTCTGATGGTCCAGGGGAGGCCTGCTCAAATGCTTCAAAGGAGGGACTTAATTTCTGGCATTGGGCTTTTACTTTGCCGCCCTATGTTGTCTGGTAGGGGAGATATTCTCCCCCTTATAAGGAACTTCTTTTCTCTTTTTATAATGTATATGCATATATTTTAATTATCTTCTACAGCGATAGTTTCCAAATGGCTTTTTCTGAAGGCCTTTAGTATTATGAGTCCTTCCCTGTACACCATCATTCACCTGTCTTCCCATTCTCCACCTCATTTAACCCTTCCTACTACATTATTCTTTCACCATTTATATCACTGAATTCTACTTCACTTCTCATGGAGCCTCCCCCACTAATGGCCACTTACTAGTTTTTACCTCTCTAGATTTTGAAATGGAAACATACGTGACTAATATTTCCAAGCTAGCATCCAACTATGAGAATGTGTGTTTTTCTGCTTCTGGGTAACCTCACTTCCATCCATTTATCTGTGAATTTCATTTTGTTTTCTAAAAAGCTGAATAATATTCCTTTGTGGACGTGTTCCACACCTTCATTATCCACTCATCAGTGGGAGGACATCTAGACTGTTTCCAGTTCCTGGTTAGCATGTGAGTGTCCTGGCAGAGCTGAGAGGGCATTGTTGGAGTCCAGGGAGGAGGGCAACAGAAGACTTACCAATGCAGGTCTGGGAAAACTCCTGGATTTCCTGGTCTACAAGAGTCCTAACAGCAGAGCTGGCAGGCGCAAGGATTTGTGAAAAGGGAGTACACGAAGGCAGGGCTGGGAAAACCTTGGCAGAGTCCACTGGTCCTGGCAGGGCTGAGCTCACTGAACGCAGGGAAGTCAGAGAAGAGAGGTCACTAGGACTAGTTGAGGTGTCCGGTGGAGTCCAGGGATCCTGGGAAAGCCCTTTATTGCTTTAAGTTAAAGTTTTACTCTTACTGTTGTCTTTTACACATATACACACCCACATGTACTTATTTATCTGTGTTTCTTTGCAGTTTAAGGGATCTAAGAGGGAATCACTGTGTAAGGTAATCCTAGAAGATGGCCGGGAGCTGCCTGGATAATTGCATGTACTGCCCAGTGCTCTGGCTGCTGTCAGTGTTTCTGTGTGAGAAATCTTCCTTGGTGTAGGTGTTGACAGCTCATTCCTCAGTCTTTCACTCATTATCACCCCCTGTTAATGTCCTTCATGGATATCTGGCTTACACATAAAAAGATTAAGATATTTTCATTTCCTCCCACTTCCAAGAATCAAACTCGTTTTCTTAAAGATAATACTGACCTCACTAAAGTTACAAGCTGTGCAAATTGGTGGTTGCACTGTGGCGAACCTCCCAGTGAGCAGCTGCTGGGGACGTGTTCTTCAGGCCTTTTTCATTTCCTGGCCTGGCTCCTCTATCCGGCATGCTCAGCTTTCAGGTCTATCTATGCTTCCTGGCACAGCACTTTTACTTACCTGGCGTGTGCATGCCACTTTTTGTTCCATTTTATCACTAAGTCAGATTTCCCTCAGCTCTTAAATTCCTTTTTCTTTATGTGAGAAATCTGCTAGAGAAGAATAGAAGAGGCTTCCATCAGCATCACACCCAGAACTCCATAAAGTCTTTCCTTGTAAGGTTCTAGAATTCAGCCATGGGCATGGCATCAAAATGACTCAGTAAACGCTTTTCTTCAGAGGCTGCGATATAATTGACAAGGGCTGCAAGTTAAGCCCAGGATGTCCCATTTAATGGAATATCAATTTCTCTGCACACCAAAGGCCACTCTTCATATTAATTAAAGCAGACCATAACAGTGATTTTATGCTATGTTATAAGATGTATAATCTTGTCAAGTAGTTTTTCTGCTTTTGAAGGTTAACACTACAATTCAATTTCATTTTGATGTTGTCACAATTTCCTTGCATAGAACTTCAATGTAAGTGTGGAAAGGAGTTGAAACTGGATTAGTTTATGTTATGCTCAGTGCACCCATAGTGGGCCCTGCCTTTTGCCAACTTCAAAGCCTCTGTCTTTGTTTCTCTACTGGCTCTCAGATGCCTCTAATGCTAGTTGGATTCAGGCACATGGCACACTGAGAAGATAATTTGACACTGTTCTTGGATATCAGTCCAATCAGAGTGCTGAAGTGAGGTGACCAACAGAGGTAAAGTTCACGTGTTGTAGTATAAAATATAGGCAAAATGGGTTTCTTGATTTTAAATATTTTGTCAAAGATGTTAAATGTTTGTGTGTCTCTTAATTTACTTATATCTTTTCCATTTATTATATTTTATTAATATTTTCAATCTAGGGAGAAATTAGTAAAAATATGGGTTTTTCTAAATGTTCTTTCCTTTCTTTAAAAGGAAAGAACATATACCATTTCTCATTTCCCTTTGAAATAGTAAATGCTTCTTCAGTCAATGATAGGATTTTCTCATCTTTCCCCTCTTCCCCTCTTCCCTCCTTCCCTCCTTCCCTCCCTCCCCTCCTCCCTCCTTCCCTCCCTCCCCTCCTCCCCTCCTTCTTTCCTTCCTTCCTTCCTTCCTTTCTTCCTTCTTTCCTTCCTTCCTTCCTTCCTTCCTTCCTTCCTTCCTTCCTTCCTTCCTTCCCTTCTTCCCTCCTTCCCTCCCTCTCTCCCTCCCTTCTTCCTTCTCTTCAGGTAAAGTAAGCTTTATTATCTACAGGAAAAACAAGCAAAATGAAAGACTAACTGAAAATATCTTCGTGGCAGAGAATTACTCTCTTTTGGAACATCTCAGAGACAATCACTTCACCTTTGTTAAGCTTCTTCTACTTGCTTTTCCTGGACCTTAGATCATTAATTCCTTAATACACACACACACACACACACACACATATATATATATATATATATATATATATATATATATACTGAGAAACTAGACTCTCAGTTTAGGCTGTTATATAAATTTATGAATTGTAAGTTCTAGTTTTCAGTTACTTACTTTCAACCAAAAAATATTAGGATTCCAATAGATACCACAGTTGTGATGTGCCCTTCTCCATTTCTTTCAGAGGGAAAACATGTGGAAGAAAATGGATCAGAGCACAATGGGCTGAAGTCTTTATTCATTCAATAATGTCAGCGGGTGGAGGCTGCTCTCTGGGAAAATGTTATATAGGGCTATAGCAAGAGTGGGTCAGCAGAATGTCACCTACTTAATAACTGGCAAAGATGACTCTTCAGTGAGGGAGTACATTTTTGCACACTGGCAACAACTGTTCATTCCTTTTGATTGCACCAGGAAGTGTGTATTAGTTAGGGCATAAGGAGATGTTGGAGGTGGGTGGGGTGGAGGGAAACAGCTATAGGAGGCAGAACTAAAGAGGGCCCAAGTGCTTCTCGGTATTACTTCTCGGTATTGCTCATTCAAGATAAGTATGAGAAAAGAGAGGGAATCAAGACAAAGATTTTGCTTAACTTTACCAGAGTGCTAAATAAGTCTAAGAACATCAAAATTGTTCTGTATATTGTTAAAAATTACCCAAGTCAATGAAGGATGGCACCTTGTTCTTCTACTCGGCTCCTATAGTAGTAGAAAAGAAAGTTGCATAACAGAATAGGCATGGCCTTGATCTCATCATTGTTGAGAAAGATGGGATATGTGCAAGGCTAGGAGAGGAATGCTGTTTTTATACCAACCTGTCTGGGATAGTAAGGGAGAAAAACAAACAGCTACAGGAAAGACTAGGATCCCGAACCAGAACTCCATCCTAATGGAGTTCCACCCTAAAATTTGGGTGCCCAAATTTTTAGAATTGCTCCTGGGTATCATGGCTGATGCCCTTCTCAGGGCCCATTCTCATGATAATCCTGGCTCTCATTTTTGGTCCTTGTATACTCACTTGTTCCCAATATTTACAGCAGAGAATACAGGCCCTCACTTCATCCACCCTCACTCAGCTGTTTCTGTCCAAGGAATATCAGTCTGTCCCAGTCCCGGACATGGAGGAAGAACTTGAAAAGGAGTTTAACCAAGAACTCCAGGGTGACCAGCCTGAAGGAACGGACAGGCTCAAACTTGGATGTCGTTAACAAGACTCTCTCCCCTTCCAGCTCTTTCTCCCATGCCAGGCTGGAGCAGTTAGGAAGAAGGCACACTGCACCTACTCCTGCCTTTACCTAGGCCCCTTTTCCTTTTTCTTTTCTTTGTATGACCCTGGGTTCTGGAACGCTGGAGTGTGAAAATAGCTAAGGGGCCATAAGCCCAACTAGGAAGAGGTGTTAAATTATAAATCCCTGAAAGTGAGCAGCTAGCCCTAAATTGACTACCAGGCCTTACTCAGACCTTATCAGTCAGTCACTCCCGAGGCAAAGGCGGACTACGGAGACAAGCTACCATGTCTCCATGGCACCTTGAAATACAGAGAAGCACTGCCCTACAAATCGAAGGAACTTTCATCCCTTAAAGGACAACAGGACTTGGCCCCAGACATGCTCAGCTCTACCTGTAAGGGGATAAGAAAAATCCTCGCCCCCACTCCCACCGGGTTGCGGAGAATTCTTTTTCATAATAGGAGCTTCTCTGTCGGCATGTCTCATGTGCTTAATAAAGTATGCATTCCTAATCTGTAAAATAAAAAAAGAAAAGAAAGTTGCAGTTTAAAGATATCTTTCTTCATGAGGTCGAGTACATGGACCTTTTGTAGTACACTTGCTAAACCCAAGATTTTATCAAAATCATCTTTAATTTTTACCTAGGACTCATAATTAATTTTAAGTTGTGGGCTCACAGTTGTATTTATAAAACAATTTCCTTTTTTTAGAAGTTAACATTTCTAAGCCAAGTGTGGTGGCACATGCTTTTAATCCCAGCACTTGGGAGGCAGAGGCAGGTGGATCTCTGTGAGACCAAGGCCAGTTTGGTCTACATAGCGAGTTCCAGTCCAGTCTATGACTACAGGGAGACCTTGTCTCAAAAAGTAAAAAAAAAAAAAAATTTCTGGTAGAGTTTTACTTTACAGTTAAGGCTGGAGATAATTTTTTAATTTATTATTTTATTTTATGTACATGAATGTATTGCCTGCATGCGTATGAGTGCATCCCTGCCATGCAGTGCCCAAGGAGGAGAGAAGAGGGCATCGGATCCCCTGGAACTGGAGTTATGGATGGTTGTTAGCTGCCCTGTGGGTGCTGGAACTTGAACCCGAATCTTCCATAAGAACAGCTAGTGCTCTTAACTGCTGAGCTATCTCTCCAGCCCCATGGATATAAAAATTTAATGTTGTTTAATTATGTTCTTATAATAATATAGAGGATATAAGAGTATTGAGCAATACTTGTATTTTCATAATATTTGTCAATGTATTTCAATGTTTCTGCTTCAGAAAATTTTATGATAGTTTTGTTAAATTTATTGCATATAATATTTCATTCTGTAGTTTTAGACATATTTATTTATACATGCATGCTTTGCATGCACATAAATGATACATTTAAGATGCTTCTTGTGGAAATAACTCTTTTATATAGAGAGGAAAGAAGCAGTGTGCCGCACATTATTTTCCCATTCTTTTTGACTGTAGTGGAAATAGAGATTTGCACAGTTGTAGTTCAGCCACTAGGCAGCGCTAATTTACCACAACTTCACATGAAAGAGGTTGTACCTGCACTCGTACACACAGAGCTGAGTTGGTGGCCCTGAGGAAAAGCCACAGTGGTGTAAGTCTCATTAACATGGGAGTGCATTTGTAGCCTTAAAGAAAACTCCACAGATTTGTTTGCACCAATACGATGAAATAATAAATCAGACAATGCCGCGTGTGGACAGTTTGTTTCTAACAAATTAAACAGCATATCATCTTGAAGCATTAGAACTGTGCATAGAATTGTAGGACTGAACAGCTTGCAGCCTTTCAGGACAAGGTTTTATTGAATCTCAGGACTTAAATGTTGCTTGACCCCACACTATGGTTTATTTATTCAGGAATGATGCCAGACAAAACCATTATCTACTCTTCTTATCAGAGAACACTTCAAATATAAACATATTCATGCTTTCAGATTTCTTTGCTTGATTGATTAGAAGCATATTTTTTTAGTCTACTGTTACATTGGAAACAGGCATAAAATCATGTATCTCAAGGTATGTTTTAAGGATGAAATGTCAGTGTCAAAATGACTCTTTTAGAAGAAAAGTTACTAATGAACTGAAGGGGAAATTTAATTTGGTGAGTAGATCCTGCTTTAGATGTAGTGTCACAGAAATCTATCTCCAACATAAATAGAGTTATAGTCATCTGTCCAGGTGACTTGTGGTTTCTTCTGCTCTGTCTAATCCTGCCTGATTAAAAGTATACATTATGGCAGGGTAGACAAAGCTTTGGTTACAAAATGACAGGAACAAAGCAAACACATAAATTTTCTGGATCCAGTGTGATTTTATGACCCTAATAAGTCATCTTTAACTTTGGCCTAAAGTTACTCGAAAGAAAAGTCATCCTGGATTTTCCAACTTGCACTTTTTAATGTGGGGGAAGAAATCTTGACTAAGAATCTATGCATTTTCAAGATGTATTATATCATTCTAGTAAACCAGTAGACTTATCTTTGTCCAAGTTTTATTTTTTTATCTCAAAAATTGTAATCAAGTAGTCTCTTCATTGAGAATTTTAATAGCAAAATCATATATACTGCAAGTTTAGATTTATTGTAGAGCACTGGCATCCTTAATTATAATGTTATGAAGATGGCTCTGTGATATATGTGTAAATGGAAATTATAGAAGCTGTCAAAATAATATACTGTCTTAAAAAGTGTAATTTCCAATAAATACTCCAGATTTTTAAGTTAGTAAGTTAACAAAATGTCAGTAGATTAGAATATGGATGTATAGGTCTTGTCTCATCTGTACATCGTATGAACACCTTTAGTAACAATATCTTAGAGACCAAGAACTTTACATCTGAATTCCTGAGTGTTTTCTATTTCTATTTCTTTTCCTTAATTCTACCTATATTAATTCAGTCAATTATCATATTTAATTAGTAGTCACTTTGACAATTTATCAAACAGACTTTCTTATATGTCATTTATATTCTAAGTGAAAGCTTTGTATAGATATTCTATATTAAAAGGAAATTATTCATAAAAGGTACAGTACTTTTAGGTAATAATAACCTGTAATGAACTTGAAATACATTATCCTCCCCTTTCTCTTTCTGTCTGCCATCTATGAGAAATTTCAAATACTTAGGGTGAAAGTTAATTTATTTAGAAAAGATATTGGTAAGTTGTGATTTTAACAATTAGAAATGTCCTGGCTCTAATGTTCAAACACTGAATAAAATCTCTAGCAGAATAAAATAATAAAAACATGCAGCTAAAGATGCAGTAATTTGATTTTGACTTTCTGCACACTCGAATTCTGGGCTTTGTTGACAGAAGATAGGGCTGTCCTTCCTAGGCTAAGATAAATTCCTATTAGAAGAAACAACCTGTACAGGAGTGAGCTCCTGAAATGCAAACCAATTAGTGTGAGGCAACACCTGCAGTGTCTGTTCTAAGGGATTCTAAACTGAATCATTCCCCCTTGCTCTAAATCATTCCAGACTATGAGATGTACAGAGAAAGCCCCTATATCCCAGAATGCACTGAAATTACTGAAGCTATGTAATCTTTTTAGGTTTACCTGCTGACTCAGCTTTGCCTTACCTTCATATGAAGACCAGGAGAAAGGCTTTCTTTCCTCCTCCTCCTCCTCTTCCTCCTCCTCCTCCTCCTCCTCCTCCTTCTCCTCCTTTTTGGCAAGAATTGAACCTAAGGCCTCAGACATACTAGGCAAGGAATTACTTTACACCTGAGCTGGGCTCGTTTTTGTTGATCAGGCCTCATTTCCTACTTTTATTTTTGAGAAAAGATCTCAGAAGTCATCCAGAATGACCCTGAGAGGTAATATAGCCTTAATCAAAGGGGGATCCAGTTTTGCTGATGATTTATTATTTGGGCTTTATCCATGTTGGTGAAGACTTTGCATTGAGGCTGCTTTGGAGTCACCCACGCTCCTGCCAGTAACCCTTTACTATCTATCAGTAAGCTGAAGAAAGTCACATTCCTCATGGTGAAGTTTGAAGGAGTCATACTTTAATTTGTCCTTGCGAATGTAGGAGGAGGTGGTACACCATGCTCACTAGGAGAGGCCAAGGAATCTATTCAAAGGACTATAAACAGAAAATTGGAGAACAAATTTTCTTCACTGTGGTCTGTAGTCTTGGCTCCAGAGTTCAATTGTACATCCTTCAACAAGGTTTGTACTGGGAAAAAAACACTCGATAGCAACAAAACTATTAAATAAACTCTCTTCATTTTCCCTAGGACTCTTAATGTTTTAAAAAATTCTTAATATAAAAGAAACTCTACTCCATTGAGCTCTACATTTTTTTAAAAAACTTATTTATTATTTTTTTAACAGATCAACTTTATTGCACCTCTCGGCCATTTTTTTAAATTTTATTTATTTATTTATGTGCACGAATGTACTATCTGCATGTAGGTCTGTGCACCCGTGTCGTGCAATGCCGCGAAGGTCAGAAAAGGGCGTCGGATTCCCCTGGAACTGGAGTTCTCCTGGAATTGGAGCTACAGACGGTTCTCAGCCGCCATGTGGGTGCTGGGGATCGAACCCAGGTCCTCTGCAAGAGCAGATGGCACTCTTTTTTTTTTTTAAATTTTATTTATTTCTGTATGTGTATCAATGTACTGTCTGCATGTAGGTCTGTGCACCCGTGTCGTGCAATGCCGCGGAGGTCAGAAGAAGGTCTCGGATTCCCCTGGAGCTGGAGTTCTCCTGGAATTGGAGTTTCAGACGGCTCTCGGCCGCCATGTGGGTGCTGGGGATCGAACCCGGGTCCTCTGTAAGAGCGGTCGGCGCTCTTAACCGCTAGGCCATCTCTCCAGCCCCTGAGATGGCACTCTTAACTGCTAGGCCATCTCTCCAGCCCTATTTATTATTTTTTATGTGTTTGAGTGTACTGTATGCATGTAGGTTGGTGCACCCGTGTTGTGCAATGCTGAGAAGGTCAGAAGAGGGCATTGGATTCCCCTGGAACCAGAGTTAAAGATGGTTCTTAGCCACAATGTGGGTGCTGGGAATCAAACCCAGGTCCTCTGCAAGAGCAGTCAGTGCTCCTAACTGCTGAGGCATCTCTCCAGCTCCCAAGCTCTACATTTTAACTTATATATAACACTGTGCTTTATGAACACGTAGTTGGGTAGAGGATGGAGACTGTTTCAATGTATCTTAAAAAGGCAAATGTGGTGGTTTGAATGGGAATGTCCCCCATAGGCTTTAAGTATTCAGACATTTTGTCCCCAGTTGGTGATGCTGTTTGGGAAGGTCTTAAAAGGTGTGGCCATGCTGGAGGAATTACATCACTGGGGTCAGGTTTAGAGAGCTTAACAAGCCTTGCTAGTCTCCAGAGACTCTCTCTTGACTGCCTGTGCTCATTGCAAGATGTAAACCTCGGCCTTCTGCTCCAGCTCCGGCCACCATGCCTCCCACCACAATGGACTCTAATTCCCCGGAACGACGGTTCCATAAGCTCAAATAAACTCTTCCTTTTATAAGTTCCCTTTGTAATGGTAGTTTTATTACAGCAACAGAAAAGTGACTAATACAGCAGCCCGCACCTTTGAGTTCAAAGCCAGCCTGGTCTACAGAGCGAGTTCCAGGCTAGCTGGGGATATAGAGAGACCTTGTCTCAAAAACACCAAAACATAAAATTAAATTAAATTAAAAAACGCTGCAAGGACATATGGACTCTGGGGATCCAAACTCTGTTCATCACACTTGCATAGCAAATGCTTCACCCCTGAGCCATCACTCCTGCCCTTCATTTTCCCTTTCAAATCTTGGTTATTGATGACTTTTCCTTGAGATATGTAAGAAAGCTACCTAAGGATAAACCAGCTTAATGCCCAGCTAGCAAGAAGCACCCTCCAACTCTCCCTGCTTCACCTATTTGGCTGTGAAGTCCTTAGGTCAAAGGTAATGCTATATAGAGGAGGAAGAAAGCCTCCTTCAAGTTCCTGCTTGAGTTCTGGCTCTAGTTTCTTCAACAGTGGACTGCAACCTCTGAGCTGAAACAAACCTTTCCTTTCCTAAGCTGATTTGGTCATGATATGTGCCATATCAACAGATCGAAACCAGATACTACACAAATGCCAGTGGAAGCTGGCCTGAAATTCCAATGCAGAGGGCAAAGGTAGATGATCCCTAAAGCAAGCAAACTAGCAAGATTAGTCATGTGGGTAAGCTCTGGGTTTGACTGTGAGACCCTGATTCACTGAATATGGTGCAAGGGGAAGTGCAGTTGAGGAAGATTTCTGATACCAACCTCAAGCTTCCACATGGATGTACACAGATGTGTGTCCACACACATTCAAACATGCATACATGCAATACACACAAAAATGGAAGAAGAAAAAATAAGTAAAAATGAGAAGTCTGCATAGCTCTTAATAAAATATGAAGTGTCCTGGGATATGCATCTGGGCTGATGTGCTTCACACTTTTCTGGAAGTTGATCTGTTCTGAACATTTCCTGTATTCTCACTTTTCCCTAAAGCAGAAGGTCTTGTTTCAAGGAAAAATCATGTTTAAAAATTTGACTTTAAATAGAGGAAATGTGTTTCACATTTGAACATTGTTCTTGATTATAGTTATTAGTTGGAATTTTGGATTTCACAGTTCAGGTTTGAGAGCTGGCTTTAAAAAAGGTGCTTTGTAAATTAGTGAACTTAGCTCTCCTAGTAAAGAGGTATATACAGGTCACACTATTGATTTGGTATCTGTTCACCTAACGTAAGTCTCTTTAAACTGCCAAACATATTTTGAATCAACGAGTGGGGTGTAGAAACAAATTACTTAATGGAAGAATAATCCAGATGCCAAGGGCTCCCTGACTGTCAATTGTGAGCAGTGCTGGGCTGAGCCGTTCTTAGCACTTGAACAAGATTCCCAGGGTTTCATGAATTCCTGATTGTGAATGAGGACAAGTGTAGGGGCTTGTGTTCCTATGATTGTTTTTTACTCAGGTTTAGATATCTTTATGCTGGTTTTTTTTTTTTTTTTTTTTTTTTTTTTGTCTCTGAATGTGCTATCCAGGCAGATCATTTGTTTGACAATAATTTATTCAGGACTCAGAGAAGGTGAGAAGAGGTAGAGGAAGGATTTACAATGTAGAAAGATAACTTGTAAATACCATGAGCCTCCTCAAAGTCTTCGGCTGCAGAGCTACCTCAGTAGTGCACTGTTCTGGGTTATCGCTGTCCTCTCCCACATCTTTATACCTCTGCCTCTCCTGTCCCATTACCAGGGAACCTTCTCATTTCCTATGGAGTGGTATGGCCTTGCTCCTTGGCTGCCTTTGAGTTCTTAAGCCTCTTTAACCTTCAGGTCCAACTCTTTCCTCAAGATACTCCAGGGTCAGTGCATTCCTTACAAATAAGATTTTTTTCTGAACAGTAGCTTGCTTGGAAAACAATTAGAAAATATTTTAAAAGACATTTAATCTAGGCCTGGGGACACAGACAGGTAATCCTAGGTACTTGTGAAGCTGAAGTATGGAGATCAATTGTTCAAGTCACACCTGGTCTGCAAAGTTCAAGGCCAGCCTGGGCAACTTAGCCTTGGGTTAAGTCCTCGATAGCATCCCAACAATGAAGCAAACAAACAAGAAAACATTCACTTAAATTTCACTGTACACTGAATTAAGAAAATATTTTTAGCTGGGCATGATAGTGGATGACTTTAACCCTAGCACTTGGGAGGCAGAAAAAGGTAGATCTTTGTGAGGCTATATGGAGACCCTGTCTAACAAAGGAAAAAAAAAGAAAAAGAGTTTTAATTCATCATTTCTTAAAAAGCAAAACTGTAGAATCTCAAAGCAAACCATCCACCCAATTGTTTGCAGACAACAATACCACCACATTTCTAAAGTAATTGATATTTAATGGTTGCTAGAGTTTAGCATTCTATCTGATGCAACTTTTAATATAACACACACACACACACACACACACACACACAAACAGATGTTATATATGCCTCCTGTGATTATATTACTACCAAAGCATATGGGGAGAGGTGGTGAGGACTAAATTCCCAGTTAATAACTTTTTGAGTCATATGTTTAGAGTATATGTAATTTCTTCCTTCAGTTCAACCTCTTTTGCAAAGATGACTGGATACCTTTATACTACAGCCATATTTTCCTTTTTTGGTGGCCAATTAACTATACATGCAGTAAAGCATACTTTCAGTAATTCCTTTTCTTTCTTTCTTTCTTTCTTTCTTTCTTTCTTTCTTTCTTTCTTTCTTTCTAATATATTTATCTTCACATTGTGTATTGTTAACGAATTTGCCTTGAGGAGGAGGTTAAGTCCATCACAACTCAATAGATAGTAATTTAGGTTTTAATGCTAAACTTTCCACAATTGTAATCTTTCTCTCTCTCTGAGTATATGTGCACATGTGTATTTTTGAGACAGGGTTTCATGTAGCCCAGGTTGTACTTAAACTTGGTATATAACTGGGGCTATCCTTGAACTTGTGACCTTCCTGCTTCCATCTCTTGAATGCTGGGATTGGGGATTGCAAGCATGTACCATGGAACCTATCCAGGCTTGCTCTCTCAACTGGAGTTTTTAACTATTGGAAAGTAGATAGTCTAAGGTGCTAACTTTAGGAATCAGTGACACTAATTTATTCTGAAGTAAGGAAAAGTAACTGAAATGTGCACCATTTTCCTTGAGGAGAAATGATAAAGTAGATGTACTTAGATGCTAAATGAGATGTGCCAGTGCTATGCTTTTTCCTGTTCCCTGTTTCTTCTCACACATTTATAATCCTAAGGATAAAGAGATCACAATACATATTTGTGCCATAGCAAAAATAGCTATTGTGGTTTGTGTAGAATTAGATTTTAGTTTCTGAGGTGGTTTCTATGATCTTTAATTCCTAAATGTACCTATAGGTTGTGGTAGACTTTGAAAGAATGGTTGGGTGTATTTTATTTGTAGCATATCCTTTAGTTTTGATTCTTTACTTGTGGTTTTTTATAGCCTCATGCCTGTTTGTTAAAACTTCACCATAACAAGTTGCCCATATCCAGTTACCTTTGAACTTTGGTAATTCCATATTGGTCACCCCCGTGTTGTTGAAAAACAAAGTATCACTCCAGGAGGAGAATCTGGGACCAGGTCATCAAACATAGGCATCTAAACACAAGGTGTGGTGGTTTGAATGAGAGTGTCCCCCATAGGCTTTAAGTATTCAGACATTTTGTCTCCAGTTGGTGGCAATGTTCTTGGAGGTCTTAGAAGGTGTGGCCGTGCTGGAGGAAGTATGTTATTGGGGGCAGGTTTAGTGAGTTTAACAAGCCTTGTGGTCTCCAGTCTCTCTCTCTCTCTCTCTCTCTCTCTCTCTGCTTCCTGTGCTTATTGTGAGATGTGATTCTCAGCTTGCTGCTCCAGCCCCGGCCACCATGCTTCCTGCCACAATGGACTGATTCCCTGGAACCATCAATTGTAGGCTCAAACTTTTATAAGTTCCCTTGCTCATGGTGGTTTTATCACAGCAACAGAAAATCAACTAATACACTAGGCTATATAGTTCTGCCTTTCTTCTGCTGGGTTATCTTAACAATAATGCACATGGTAGGTGGTACTCTTGGGGAATGAGATAATAGGCATGGTGGATACCAGGGAGGCCAACTATACAACATATGTTCTTTGGTGCTGAATTTTGCTGAATCTCAAGGATTCTTTTCTCTTGTGAAAGCTAAGACGTTGGAAAGTGTGATGGTTAATCCTGGGTGTCAACTTGACTGGATTAAGGGTCTTCTGATTGGACCGCCTCAACCCGGATGGCCCACCCCAAATGTGGGCGTTACCTTCTGCTGGCAGGCAGTATTTAAGGCCATGGCAGAAGGAGCTGGTCCCTTCTTTTCTCCTGCGGCTTGCCTCTCTCATCTGGTGAGTTTGTCTTGCTGCTGTGATCAACCTTTCGAATCCCAGCGTGTACTGAGACCGGCAGATCTCCTGGAATCTATTTGGGCCTTCAGCACTGGATTGGGACTACTGAGACATCCAGCCTTGCGGACTGAGCAGTTCCTGGATTCTCTCGGCCTTTCCAGTGTGGTGCAGCTACTGTTGGACTCCTTGAACTCTGTCATGTGAGCAAATCAATAAATTGTATATAGCTATATATTCGTCCTGTTACTTCTGTTTCTTTAGAGAACCCTGACTAATACAGAAAGGTAGGTACGGCTTGGTCTTACCTTCTGAAAATAATTATGAGAAACTAAGATTAGAGTCCAGTCCCTTTCCAGGTACTAGTTTTATAGTGTTAACTCAAAAGTGTCTCTGCTCTAGTGGAACCCAGGTTCTACTGGAGTGGGGGGGGCAATAGAGAAACAAGTAAAGAAGTATGCTTCCAAATATAGACAGAGAATTGCAACAATGTTACTAAGAGGACCTGAAAATGGAAGCAATTAGGAAAAGCATTAATTTGATTATAGGTTTGTTTGTGGATCTAAGATTTGAAGCATTGAAGTGAAGTCCCTGTTAAGAGATTCTGGAGTAGGGGTCTCTGACTCAGATTCTGCATAATCAGACAGGCACTTGTGTTCTAAGGCAGGAAGGAGCTAGGAACATTCTAGAAGGTGAAACACAAACAAACAACTGAACAAACAAAGCTAAATGAGTCAGGTAGGCTGGGCTATGCCCCACAGGCCCTGCTGACTATTTAAAGGTAGAAAACAGGCATTCCATGTTCTCAGCAGGGACAATTCCAAGTTTAGTGGTTGGTTGTGACTTTTTAAAAGGAGATCGTTCTGGCTTCTGTGTGAAGAAGAACTGAAAAGCAAGTAAGAATAAAGCCAGGGAGAGTGTGGACCTCTGTCATAAGGGGTAGAGGCAAGGCAAACTGGATTCCTCAAAGCAAACTTTGCAAGGTGAATCAACAGACTTACTAATGGAATGAATATGGAACAGTGGAGATGAATTCTGGTCATTGCTGGAATGTGGATTTGAGCAGATGGCTGTCTGGTGGTACATTTGTAGTTTATTCAATATGAATGTTAAATTTTGGAGCTTAGATTGTTTCCCTCCAGGGATCTGAGGTCTTAGAGGCTGCCCTGTTTATGCATGATCATAATCCTTTGGCTATCTCTCCTGCCTCATAACATCTTAACTGGTTATTTTTATATTTTCAAATATTTTATCCATTTTATTTCAAAAATATCTTTGGGGGGGTTCTCTTTATCTTAAATTTTCTCACTCTTCTGTGGATTTGGTTATAACACTTTATTTCACTAATATCCTTTCTCCCAGTTTATTGGAGGAGTTATATTTAGTTATATTTAAATATAAATTATATTTATAATTTTATTAAACTTATTTTTATTCTTGGAATCTACTTTTGTAGTTTAACTTTTACTGCTTCAAATATATTTTCACGTTTTCTATTTTTCATTGCCATTTGAGAATAGAACATTTTGTCTTTGGCAATGTTTTAATTTATGAAAATGGTGGTAAGATAACAGTCATTATGTAGGAAGTCTTTCCACTTGCTCATCCTCTAAGCATTGGGAGTGCATTTTCTCTCTGTTGGATCTGATAGGAAACAATATGCCAGTTAACAAAGCATGTATTCCCATCCATTTGCTTCAGTGCTTCATGGATACACACGGATTAGAACTTCTTCACAGTGTAAGTGCTGCTCTTCTGTGCTTCAAACACAATGTGAAGAGCCTGAGGCCCACGAAATGACAGGATCTGAAGTCTGTTCTTCATTGTCTGTCATTACCATGTACTTAGTGACATTCATAATACTGCGCAATCTTTGTGTGTGGTTATAGTAGAAGTAATAATGATAATTTCTATAGGAAAAAATACATATTATTTATTAAGCACTTTATTAGACAGCTCCTTGATATGTATTAATATGTTTTCTTCCCAAAGTGTATTTAAAGACAGCTTTTATGTTAAAAACACTTATAAATGAAAAAAAGTGAACCCAGATAAAGCAAAGTGCTGACTAGGAAGCTAGGCACCTATAAATTTACACTCTGATCTGATCTTGCCAACTGTTAGATCTGTAATATTAAATGAATGTGTACTTTTTCCTGTAAATTTCATTAGTTCAGTTTTTTATACCTCATAAATTTCACTCATGAACAAAGAGCTGGAAGGGAGTTACTCCATGCATTGGAAAATGTTTTGTTTTACAAATTCATATATGAGTACACTGTACTTCTGCCTTTTTCAACTCTCTCGTCCCTCCAACTCTTCCTATGTGTTGTAGTTTGCTTTCAAACACTGTGACAAAGCACCCTGACCAAAAACAACTTGAGGAGGAAAGGGTTTATTTGGCTCACATCTCCCAGGTCACAGTTTATTGCTGAGGGAGCCCAACATAGGAATTCACAGCAGGAACCTGGAGGCAGGAGCTTGAAGCACAGGCCATGGAAGAATGCTGCTTACTGGCTTGCTTCTCTGACCCATGCTCCAGTTTGTTCCTTATACAAATCAAGGACCACCTGCTCAGGGGTGGCCCCACCCACAATGGGCTGAGCCCTCTCACATCACTCAACAATCAAGAAAATGTCCCTCAGACATGGCCACAGGCCAGTCCAGTGGAGGTGATTCCTCAATTGAGGCTCCCTCAACCCAGGTGTGTCAAGTTGACACTAAATCTAGCCAGGACACCATGTTTCTCCATTTTGAAGTGATTTTCTCTTACGTTTTTTTTTAGGGGGGCCACTCTTTGGGACAGGTATGCCTATAGTCTCAGTTGGCTGGAATTCTCTATGTATGCCAGGGTGGCCTTCATCTCACAGAGGTCAGCCTGCCTCTGCTGGAATTAAAACATGTGCCACCATGCAGGGCATTGCATTTGTACTTTTAAATGTTTTTTTTTTTTTTGTATTTATTCTTTATGTTTTATGTGTATGACTGTTTTGCCTGCATGTATGTAAACACACCTGTGTCATGCAATGCCAGTGGAGGCCAGAAGAAGGCAATGGATTCCCTGGATCTGGAATTACAGAAGGTTGTTAGCTGCCAACTAACATGTGGGTGCCAAAAAATGAACCCGGAGTCCTCTGCAAGAGCAACCAGTGCTCTTAACTGCGGAGACATCTCTCCAACCCCTTGAATATGCACTTTTGTTACTCTTGAAACTTGATTATCTCTTTGTGTTTCAATTTCCTGGTTTTCAGGACTGAAGATTTTTAAAAAGCCATTGTAAGATGCAATCAAAATTACAAATGGTGCTTAGAGAACATCTTATTAAGCTACGAGGAACTTTTCCTCAGGGTCTTTCTGCTCCTATGATATTGCTCAAGCTCTCTCCTGCCCCATCCTTCACGTATTCTCCTGACATTGGCCTACCCATGGAATCACAGAAAATCTTCAAGAGATGGATGTCAGAATCTTGAAGCTTTCCTTCAAGATCCTGGGTCCCAAGACAAAGGAAGGCAACAAAGCAGTGCCAGGCTTTGCTTTCAGCAAGATGCAGGGGCTCCTTTATCTATTCTCTCAGAACAATTACTCCTTCATTTCTTTCCAAACAGGACATAGCCTTGGAAGGTGGAGTTCCTGGAGGGATGGGAGAAAATAGATTAACAGATATAGAAAGAACATTTAAGAAAACATTATTACTTCTTTTTTTTTTTAATTTTTTATTTATTTTTGTATGTGTATGAATGTACTGTCTGCATGCAAGTCTGTGCACCCGTGTCGTGCAACGCCGCGGAGTTCAGAAGAAGGTCTCGGATTCCCCTGGAACTGGAGTTCTCCTGGAATTGGAGCTTCAGACGGTTCTCAGCCGCCATGTGGGTGCTGGGGATCGAACCCGGGTCCTCTGTAAGAGCGGTCGGCGCTCTTAACCGCTAGGCCATCTCTCCAGCCCATTACTTCTTTTCTTAAAGCTAAAATAAATTATTAAATTTTGGGTGGTACCCCAGAGTTTGTGCCAGTCTCCAACCCTCTCTAATGCCACCTTGCCCAACCTCCTTCTCTGTTCCAATACTGTTGATCTCTCCATCTCCACCTGGGTATACATATTCATATATAAATGTGCTCATGGACTTATCCTTGTCATAATAGGCTGTTTTAATAGCATACTACACATTCAGTAGCTTATAAGCAACAGTAATCTATGTCTTATAGTGTTGGATACTGTAGTGTTGGATACTGTAGACTAAGAATTTAAAAATCAAGGCAGGAACAGATTTGGTGTCCACTGATGGTCTACTTCTGGGGTTGTAGATGATCATATTCTTCCCAACTTCACCTGGTGTAAAAGGCAAGGCACTTATCTGGGTTCCTTTTTTATGGGGGACACTCATAACATTCATTACGGTACAGTCTCTGTGATGCAATCATTTCCGAAGGTACTAGCTCCTAACTCCAGCAAGTTGGGGGTTAGGATTTGAATGGATGAACTATTTTTTTCTGGGAGAGGCACAAACATCTAGGCTACAAAGTTCTCCTATTTTTCTCCATAGTCATGTTTATCTATACTTATACGCATTTTCTAGTTATCCATGCAACTACATAGCTGTCATTGCGAATAATAAGCAATTGGTTTATTGCACAACTGATTTATTTCTCGGACCTGAAGTCCCAGGGTTCTTTATTGGCAAGGATTTTTCTGTCCATGAATGGTTCCTATATTTTGTCATAATTCCCTATGGGGCAGTCTACCTTATGTTCAAAGATGATTCAGCTCTACCATTGGTTCCTCAGATTGTCTGAGGTTAATTAGAAGATGAGAAGAGTATTTTGAGGCATGTGGCCCAGAAGCTGCATACCCACTTCTGCTCGTATCTCATGATCAGGGATTTACTCCAGAGATGTGGATACACTCAACCAATTGGAAACCGGACAATCTAGCCCTTCATTAAATGTTATGCTGAATGAAATTCAGGAAATATTATAATTAAAAGGAAGAATACACAATGACAGTGGCATGAAGGTGCCCATTAATAGTGGAACGATCATTTCAAGAAGATGCAGTTTATTTTTAAAAGTAGGAGGTTAGCTGGGTTTGGTAGTATATGTCTAGAATCCAAGTTACTTGGGGAGGCTAAAGCAGGAGGACTGCTAGTTCAAGGATAGTCTCAGGAACTTAGAGAGACCTTGAACTTGGTGAGACCTTGTCTCAAGATAAAACATGTTAAAAAACATCAGCTGGGTAGTATAGTTCAGTGGTAGGGCATTTGCCTAGCATGAGCCCCTAGGATAAATGCTTTTATTTTTATTGAAAAATAAAAAGCAAGTTTGAATAAATTTTAACAAAGTTTTTACATTTAGGTAGGGTCAACAGAAAGCTCATGAATACTAATCTTCTGAAAACCATAAGAACGATCAAATATTGTAGGAACCTTTTCTTTTTATGGTGAACAGGGACCACACAGCCCTGCTAAGGGGGATGGGGACACACTGCCTGCTTTTCAGACACTGTGGGGGAGCTGGCCCCTCAGTGCAGAGACCAGCTGGCTACTTCCTGTAGCCCAGACTAAGTGGTAACTCCAACTTGGGCTCTTAGCCTGGACCTATGAGACACATGTTCCACTCTTGGCCGTGACTTTCCACCTGCCCAGAGCCGGGACAGGAATTTCACTCACAACACCAGCTACCCAGGTTGATGGTCCGCAAAGGGAAACTTTTTCCAACCCACTGGCCACCCGAATGAAATTCAGACCTACCTTAGCCTGTTTGCACGCAATAATTAATAAAAATATCGGCTGGGAACTCCGTGATGCTGTTACTATGGAATTCAAATTTACTTGTTGCCACAGCTTGCTTTTATAAACCAAATGACGTCAGTTCCCAGAACCAACCATGAGCCCCCAACCCCGCGCCACTGCTCACCTTGCTCCACACAGCATCTCGCACCTAGGCCATGCTGCTTGCTCCTCCCTGGGCCTGAGCCAGACTCTTGGCCATACAGTGCCCTGAGGCATGCCAGCTGGACAGTTAGCTTGCAATTCAAGCTGGATTTCCCTACAAATTATTTTTGCTAGAAATTGTCTATGAAGGCCAGGCACTATGCTGAGCACTTAAAAGAAATGATTTCACTTGTTTCTCAAAACTCTACATGCTGGAAATATTTTTTCTCTTTGGAACTTGAAGTTGTGAGGGGTTAAGACACTTGCTTGAGTTCCAATAGCTAATTAGCAGAGAAGAGAGGAGACAGGATTCGGTGGGTAGATGAGGGTGTGATTCATCATTAGTGTCACAGCTTTCCCACAAATCTTGTGGCCATATGATTTCCCTTTCTTCACCAAGGATTACAGAGAGATTCTCATCACCTGTATTCTCCTTTTTCAAACATGAACTAAATAGATCGACAAAAGGAATAGACCCCAAGAATGAGCTTATTTGAATCACTACTAATTTTGTTTGTTTCTGTTTTCCAGTGAATTTGAACTCTGCCTTCTACTTGGGCTCTGGCAGAGGGAGTAGGAAGTCTGATGATACAGGATGAAGGAGTTGGAATGTTTGATTCAAATACCCTTCCATGCTGGGGTGTAATTTGGGTAGTTGTTAAATAGCCCTTAGTCTTCTTGTCTATGGTTTTATCTCTCTTTTTTTTTAAAGTATCAAAATGTTTATTGATAGATACAAGTATATAAAATCAGGGCATGAACATGATTTGATAGATTAAGTAGACTTAATTTCAATACTATAATAAGGGAACAATTCAAATTCTCACCATTTGTTTCACACCCACAAAAACCACTTCAAGGGCATTAACGATCTCTCAAATCTGATCAGTTTTGTGCAAGTAAACCATGTTTCTTTTTAAAAAAAGGCTTGTGAACTTGCCCAGGCTCAAGGATATTGAAATCTAGCACATAAAGCCCATTACTAGAGGCAGAAATACAGACAATATACTATTACTGCAACAACCATCAATTATAGTTAAGGATTTTCTGTAACAACCAAATGGATAATCTAATATTGCAACAATTTAAGTATTACTGAGCAAAGTGCATTTCTATAGTATTCAGTGTTGCTATTCAGTTTTCTAACTTTAAACAGCCTATGATAACTGGCAGCAAAGAAGGCCCTTCCAATAGACTGCCTCTGCTTGAGAACCTATGATGTAATTATTGCATGCTGCTAATATACTATCTAAACAATAAAGATTCTCCTAAAATATTTGATGGTAGACTATGATTAAGACATTACAGTACAAAAAATCCTTATGCAGAAGGAAACCCTTATTGACGTGCTTCTGCTTTAAATATTGTGCCTCAGTAAGCATGCATCCTGTCTTGATCTTCCTGCATTGGCCTCCATGATACAGCCGAGGTAATCCAACAATGGCAGTCCATATTCTGAGGAGGCTGAATTCCCATTAGCTGCTTAGTTCACAAGATGGGTATCTCAGCAATCCTCAGCCCACATTGGAAGGCTAAAAAGTAAAAAAGCTGTATCTCATGTCTTTGAGGAGTGCCAAAAGCAGTGGCATCCACAGAGCATATGCACCTGCCTGTAAGAACTGAAGACAGGCCAAACAACAGTGCTCTCTTTTTCTTTTTGTCTTTTTACTAAGATCTCAAGTTTTGTGTCTGCATTACAGTCTTTCTGGTCTTATTGATTATTTATTTTTGGTTGTACTTTCCTTCTGGATGCTTAAGTCCATACAGATAGCCCAGATTAACCAAGGTTTTGTTTTGTTGAGGTCAGTTGAGGATCTGGTCCTCAGGGGTCTCGGGGATTTTTTGGGGGGGAAGGGTGGGAGCCCCTTGCTTCTTTTAGCTCCTCATCCACCAGTTCCATCCACATGAGGACAAAATCAGGTCTTGCTAGGCCAGGCTTCCTTTTCTGAAGGATGAGCAGACTTTCCTCTTTATAGACTGGACACTGGCTGAAGTCCCCTTAGTGGCTCTCCAAGACCTCCCTGAACAGGAAGAATGGTGACCCACCTCTGCAGAACTTTTCAAGAGATGCCCCCACATATAATCCCTTAAGACTTGGTTGACCTCTGAGGGCAAGGAACGATTTTATCTCTTAAAAGTTCCACAGCAGCAAACCCTCCCCTTGAACCTCTCACCTTGAGAAGATAACTGCTTCCTATTTTTTTTAAATTAAACTTACATTTTAATTTAATATTTGCATTCTTGATACAATATAGATTGATGGCATTTAGACCTAGTCCCCTCCCTGGAGCTCCCCATTACCATGCTCATATATGCGCACGTGCGTGTGTGCGTGCATGCGTGTGTGTGTGTGTGTGTGTGTGTGTGTGTGTGTGTGCCACTCTTATATGGCCTCTAGGGTATGGTTTGCACCTTCCAATTCCCTTCAGTGTGGATCTATCCACTCAAATGCAGAGAATAAGCATCTGTAAGATGCTTAACTCTAAGCAACACCTCTTCAATGCAACCTCTAACTTAAATATCACCAGAGGCATTTCCTTATGCAGCAGATTGATTAACACATCATAATGCAATTAACCAATGTGCAGAGAACAAGAGGCTGCAAAGTACTTACCCACGAATATCATTGTTGAAGAGGAGAGAAAAAGATTGTAAGAGCCAGAGGGTCTGTGTGATCATAAGCTTCCCATTTCTGACAGCTCTTAGGTACAGCACCAAACCTGCTATTGATTAAACTTTGCCTACATTTTTGCAATGGGGCTCTCCATTGAATGATTCTTAATAAAATTTGTTGTGTTTGCCATCAATTTCCTGATAGGATCTTGAATAGTTAGACCAAGTTATTTTTATGAGTTTACAAAGAATTGTCAGAAAATCTAGGCTTCTTTTGAAAAAAAAAACTAACATTATTATTATTATTATTATTATTATTATTATTATTATCTTTTCAAGACAGGGTCTCCCTGTAGCCCCAGCTGTCCTGGAACTCACTCTGTAGACCAGGCTGGCCTTGAACTCACAAAGATCCGCCTGCCTCTGCCTCTCGAGTGCTAGGATTAAAGGCGTGCGCCACCATGCCCAGCTCAAAATTAACTTATTTTTATTTTGTATGTATGAGGTTTTTGCCTGCCTGCATGTATATATACCACATGCATGCAGTGCCTACAGTGGCAGAAGAGGGTTTTAGATCCCCTGGACCTGGAATTACAGAAGGTTGTTAGCCACCATTGAGTGCTATGAATGGAAACCTGGTCCTCTTTGTGATCAGTAAGTTCTCTCAACCATTGATGGATCTCTCCAGTCTCCAATCTATGTGTCTTTATTGTTGTAATACTTATTTCATTTCCAAACCATGAACTTCAGTAAGTATACCTTAGAGAAGTCTTTCTAGGTGGCAGCTGGGGACGGTATGTTCAGTGTTTTGGTCATTTTGCTGTTATTAACATGGATAATACAGGAGTTTGGTTGAATGTGATATGCTATGGTGTTCTGTCTTCAGTAACCAATCTATTTCAAATATCCTTGGATCTCATCTGGGAAGAGAGCCCATTCAAGTTGGAACTCCTTCCAATGAATAGAATTTTAATTGACATTTGATTATCTAATTATATCTTTCAATTATTTTCACAATATGGGTCTTCCTCAAATATTTTTCCTGCTGACTGACTAAATATCCACAGCATTCCAGAAAAATAACTAGCTCAGTTTTCAATTTTCTTTTTTTTCTTTTTTTATTTTTTAATATATATTTTGTACAAGATTAAGTTTTCAATTTCCAACATTGTTGTTCACTAATTCTTTTTAGATTTTTATTTCATTTTTTGACTCTTCTAAGACCCCTTACTAAGTGCTAGGCAGATCTCCCATAATAATCAACAGTTTAGCCATTTGAAATCTTAGTTAAAAAAAAACTTTATGGCCTGGAAAAATCTTCAAAATTTTTTATAGTTTCTTTTTTAAAAAAAAATTTTTTTTAATTTTATTCATTTCTGTATGTGTATGAGTGTACTGTCTGCATGCAGGTCTGTGTACCCGTGTCGTGCAATGCCGCGGAGGTCAGAAGAGGGTGTCAGATTCCCCTGGAACTGGAGTTCTCCTGGAATTGGAGTTTCTGACGGTTCTCGGCCGCCATGTGGGTGCTGGGGATCGAACCCGGGTCCTCTGTAAGAGCAGTCGGCGCTCTTAACCGCTAGGCCATCTCTCCAGCCCTTATAGTTTCTTTTTAAAGATTTATTATTATTATTATTATTATTATTAATTATTTGGTCTTTTTGATACAGGGTCTCCCTGTAGCCCCAGCTGTACTGCAGCTGTACTGGAACTCACTCTTAGACCAGGCTGGGCTTGAACTCACAAAGATCCTCCTGCCTCTGCCTCCTGAGTGCTAAGATTAAAGGCATACGCCACCATGCCTGGCCTTGTTTATTATTTTTATTTGTATGTGTGTATTCCTGCATGAGTTTATGTACACAGTGTGCATGCAGGAGCCTTGGAAGCAAAAGAGGGCATTGGATTCCCTGGAACTGGTGTTAGAGGTTGTCGTGAGCCATCATGTGGGTGCTGGGAACCAAACCCTGGATTTCTGCAATAGGAGTAAGCTCTTCAAATGCCCATGCTATTTCCATAATTCCACCACTGTTCTTTGTAATAAATCACAAAGTTGGGTATTTCTTTTTCAATACCCAGCATGAAGAATAAGCTTGTATCAAACCTATCCAATTCTTTTACTAATATTATGATCTATTTCAACTTATATTAATGTTATCTAAAGGGAATGGAAAACTCTTTCTGGATGCTATGCATCCTTCATTATTTGTTCGTGGGCTGAATTTTCTGTGCTTGTCATTGATTCTTAGGGAGTTTACTCCTGTAACTATTGTTACTATTAAGTAACTTCTGTTCATGGATTTCCTTTCAAGTGTCATGTGCAATTCTGACTCTTATCTGTCATCTCATATAATCTTTTTTTTCCACTTTTTTAATATTACTAAACTTTTTCCATAGGTCACACATCATTTCTTGATCGAATCTCGAGTCGCTTCCCTTTCCATGCCCCCCATCCCACCCAAGTCCCTGCACTGTGCCATACATGTCTACATTATATAATATATATATATATATATAGTTATATATATATTTATACATAAATATATACATACATGCATACACATATCACTTGAATTGGAGGATTTTTTTTTACTCCCTAAAAGATGTCATGTTTTCCTTAAGGAAATGCTCGAAGGTTCCTCCTTGGCAACCCCAAACAACCATCAGTCCTGCATGTGGAGCAAAAGTGCAGGATCTCATATAATCTTTACAACAATCATGTATCATTATTATACTCATTTTATTAATAGGAACATTGAGTCTTAAAGCACACCAATTAGTTGTCTAAGTTAACTTATAAACAGAGGAGCTAGAAGTAATTCTAGCTTATCTTATTAAAGAACAAAAAATCCTTGTTAATGCCAACCATTGCATTATAAAAATGTTTGTACAATGAGAAGTTGGAGGTCAAGAAACAAAAATCTTGAATGTATTATATAGAGCAGTCTTCAAGCTTCTTCAAACTCTATTCTGAATATTGCCTCTTTTTTTTAAAAAAACTTACTGATGATACTATTTTCATATTATTAATATACTATATCTTGAAATTAACTTGAAGAGATGTAGTCTTCAAACCCTATGATTTTCTATTTTGATGGCATAATTTTATTATGAAAAGCCAAAAATAGCCTCACTGGGAAATTGTACTTAACAACACTGAAAGTACTGATTCAACACTAATTATATTAAACTAAAGACTTTGTCTTTAGCAGGCATTTTCTGACACCCAAGGGTGTGTATTATATAATTGCGTAAAATAAGTCAATTATTTTAGTTAATTCTGCAGTTAATTTTTCCTGCAGGGACATAGGAAAAGCATGCTTTTAAGAATGAAATTATCAGGGCTGGAGAGATGGCCTAGTGGTTAAGAGCGCCGACCGCTCTTACAGAGGACCCGGGTTCGATCCCCAGCACCCACATAGCGGCCGAGAACCGTCTGAAACTCCAATTCCAGGAGAACTCCAGTTCCAGGGGAATCCGACACCCTCTTCTGACCTCCGCGGCATTGCACGACACGGGTGCACAGACTTGCTTGCAGACAATACATTCATACACATACAGAAATAAATAAAAAAAATTAATAAAAAAATTAAAAAAAAAAAAAAAGGAATGAAATTATCCCCGGGAATCTTTGTAGTATTTTTTCACTCTGGTGGGTTATTGCTACTCTTGTTTTGAATAGTTTCCAGGTCTGGTGCCGAGCTCCAGAGAAGCTATGGAGCTTGTTCATAAACTGGAGAAGACCCAGAGCTGACTTCTGCAGGAAATCCTAATTCAGTCAGTAGGGCTCAGGTGGCCTGTTTCCAGATAAAGGGGACGCGAGCTTCCTTTTCCGGTGGAGATGGCAGCCATGGCAACAAACAGTAATCGAGCAAATCCTTTGGCAGGCCTGGAGCTTGGTTCTGGTTGAGCTTCTTTAGTGCCAAGCATGCCATCTGCTCTCCTGATTACAAAGCAGAAGGATTCTTTACCAGGCAGGACCTCGGAGTCCACTCTCTTGGTCCCCCTCAGAGAATGACCTGCTCGCTCTTCTTCAGTTCTGGCAGGCATTCTTTCAGGAAGCCACGTCAGCACCTCACCAAAGAACAATTTGATATTTCCCTGCCCTTCTTTACTTATTGGATATAGTACTCATTGTAAAAAAAAAATATTTTCAGAATTTGCTGCTCTATTTACTACAAAAATGTGAAGGTGTTAGTACAATAAATATTGTTGAGTTGTTGATACTTCAGAGGACACTGTACCTAATGGTGTCAGAGCCCGTGTAACCATCACAACTTGATGTTCAGCGAGGCAAATATGGCTTAAGAATGACCGATTTTTTTTGAGACAAGGATATTTTATTTAGAGATCACATTTTAATCAGGTTTGAAGCATGTGTTGGAGTTTTCCTAGTGGTGTGTGGTGAGCACGATAGAAGAAATTCCCTGTAAAGGTTGGAATATATGTGTAAAATCTCAAGGAAAGTGATGAAGGGTTAGCAGGAAGGAGAAAAATTCGCGACGTCAGGAACTGAGAGTATGAAAAGACAGTGCGGGAAAAATGGATGCAACAGACGATGCCGCCAGAGACCTGCGGAGCTAAGACTGTGGGTTTTATCTTAATCAGTAGAAGAGAGGGCAGCAAACAGTGTGGGGTAAGCAACAACAGAGATAAATTCAAGGCAGGGAGTCAATTAAATGAGACGCAGAAGAGTCATCTCCAAGCTAGCAGGAGCTGAAAGTTTTACTGGCTGGTTTTAAGAGCAATTTCTGTAACTGCATTCATTTGAAAGCAAAAATTTTATGGTCAATAAAAAAGCAAGAATATTATTTATTGTATCAGGCATTTAATCTGAAATCTTATGTAACGTAGTGTTAGGTCATTGCTTCCCTGGGTTCAGAATCCAGTTTAAGGCTTAATCACTTTGAGGCTTATTTAGGACATTTTCTTTTTCTTGGAATCTTATTCTACTTTTTTGTGATGTCATAGTATAGACTTGTTACTTCAAGTCATATTCTCAGTAAGATGAGGTGGTTTATGTAAGTAAATAGGAACAAAAACAAGGGCATAGGTATTTGTGTGTGTACACATAATAGATGATTTGTGAGACAGAGACTTTCCTGGTATGTACAGTGTAGCCTAAATAACTGGGTGAAACCCAGTGCTGAGAACAAACAAAAACCAAACTAGGTCTCTTTAGTGTCTCTGGCACAGCTCCCGAGGATGTGGAGTACTTGCCTTGTCAGCAGCATTCACTTACTTGAACTCCTTATGCATGTAGTGAACAGCAAGCTCTAAACCACACTCTCATATGCCCCAGACTAGACTTTTTGGTATCATTTTTTCTTTCAGTGACCAGCCAGCCTGCACAGAACAGAGAGAAGAATGCAGGGTTTGGAGTCCACTCTGTCTGAATCCAAGATCTGACACAGCCTTGTTTAATCAACTGAAAATCTCTAGTCTCTCTCTCTCTCTCTCTCTCTCTCTCTCTCTCTCTCTATTCCCCTCAAACTGTAGTGATCTTCTTTTAAAACTTGAGATAATTATGTTTACCTTGATCAAATAATTCACTGCCTATAAAACACCTAATATATCACTGTTGTCCTATTACCATTAGTTTCAGGATTACATTATTTGAGGAAAAATGATTCAAAATTACATATGCACAAGAAATATTTCCACAGTTAGCCTGTACATCTTGGTAAACTATGGTAGACAACTGAATGAGTAATTTCTGGTAGCTTGGGAATGGTGGAGCTTTGCGTAAAAAGTAACAAACTATGATATTCTTAGCCAAATATAAACCAGGAATTTTTTGTATTTAGATGTATTAGTGCTTAAGGTAGTTCTGGTCTTTGTTGTGGACATAAGGGATTTTGGTGGGCCAATCAATAGGCTTTTTGACTGAAAGCCAGAGAAAATGAGGCCTTTGGAATATTCAAATGCAGTGAAGAGCAGAGCTGATTGAGAATTCCCCCTGGTAAGTGCTCTGCATGGAGGGGAACATCCTGGTTAGGCTGAGAGCCTCAATCTACTGCTGTTCTTAGAATTAGAAAGAGAGTTCTGGAATGTTTTTGTTTACTCCAACACCAAAGTCTTAGACTTTAGCAGACTCATGGGGGAGGGCAGAAGTCTGAGACCTAGTTCAGAGCAGGAGATTCTGGCTACTTGTGATTCTCTGCTTGTGGGAAAGACTAGAGACCGGCTTTCCGGTGCAGATGTGAGCACAGGTTAGGCAGAACTGTGGAGGCTGTTAAGCAGCAGGCAAGAGGGAACCTTTGTCTCATCTTGAGTACTTTGTATACAACCCATCCACTAGATATCAATTATCTTGAGAATCAGAATCAGAGAGGAGTATGCCTTTCCGAGCTTCACTTGATCTGAATAAAGCTTGCCCTTCTCCTGTGAAGTAGCGAAGTAGCATCTACTTCCTTGGTAATAGTGCTGACGTTATTTGGCTGTGGAAGAGAAAATTTCATGCATTCAAGAGCAATGAAATAGGTACTTTCTTGGCATAGATCGTTGTATTCTACACAACTGAGTGAGGAGCAGGGCTTTGTGAAGGCCTGGAGGGCCAACCCGCAGAAGCTTTTATAGTGCATTCATTTTGTTGAAGTCATTGCAGTACTTTTTTTTTTCTTTTCATTTGAGAAGGATGAAGGGTGTGCTTCATCTGTTCAGATTTTCCCATTTTAGCTTACTGACTTGGAGAAAGAAAGGGAAGTTAGCAAACTAAAATATTAGCAGCTATTACTCATTTTTAGACTTTTATTATATCACACTGTATTTTCATTGCCTTTGTGGTTACTTTAGGTGTGCCAGGTCTGTCTGCATTCCTGGAAAAATTATCAGCAAATAAGTAAATAGAACATGCCTCGTGGGCTATATGTGTTTTATGTCACTCTGTGTGTTCATTTGTAGTGGATTTGACATTTTTGATGGCAATTAAAATGTCACAAGTTTTATAGATGATGGATTGAACTAAAATTAAATAAGGACTAGAGGTTACTAGGCAACACTGCAGAATAATCTTCCCTACTTTGGCTGCCTCTCCAACTCTTCAAGACCTGGTCAGGTGATCAAATGATCAAATACCACTAAGTCCAGAGGGCCATCTCTGTAAGCCTCAGTAAGGAGATCTTTCCCCCAGGTTGTGATTTATCAGCCCATTTTTTAAATATACATCACTATCTTAGCATTAATTTTCCATTCTGGATATGGGCTGCTCTTTTATGTGTGTGTGTGTGTGTGTGTGTGTGTGTGTGTGTGTGTGTGTGTAAAAATATATTGTGGCTTCCATGAGAATTAAAACATTATTCCCTTAATAAATATTTTCTATGCTTACTACAAATGGGAATATAAAAAATATCATGTGATGATCTTCTCCCCTGAGTTGTTCATTAAGAAAAGGGGATTAGACACTTATTCTAAGCAATGGAGACACGATATAAACATAGTGTTTGGTTAGAAATAATTACACTAATTTTTCTTTCCCCTCCCTATTCTTTGGAAAGTAGGGCAGAAGAATATGAAGAAGAATTTGGAAAGGAGAACTGGGATGTTTCAAAGAATCATGATAAATGTGAAGGAAAACACATGCATTGCTCTACTCTGATTTTCACAGTTGGTCTTTGTATTAGTCACTTTTCTGTTGCTGTGATAAACCATCATGACCAAGGGAAATTATCAAAGGAAGAGTTTATTTGAGCTTACGATTGATGGTTCCAGGGAATCAAAGTCCATTGTGGTGGGAAGCATGGTGGCTGGGGCTGGAGCAGCAAGCCGAGGGTCACATCTCGCAACAAGCACAGGAAGCAGAGAGAGAGAGACTGGAGACTGCAAGGCTTGTTAAAGTCACTAAGCCTGCCCCAATGACTTACTTCCTCCAGCACTGCCACACCTTCTAAGACCTCCAAGAACAGTGCCACCAACTGGAGACAAAATGTCTGAATACTTAACGCCTATGGGGGGACACTCTCATTCAAACCACCACATTCCACTCCCTGACCCCCATAGGCTCATGACCATATAAAATGCAAAATGCATTTAGTCCAACCTTAAAAGTCCCCATAGTCTTTATCAGTCTCAATTCTATTCAAAAGACTATAGTCCAAAATCTCTTCTGAGACACAGGCCAGTCTCTTAACTGTAAGCTCCTATAAAATCAAAAGGCGAATTACATACTCCCAACATACAGTGGAACCGAATACACATTCCCATTCCAAAAGGGAGGAATAGAGGCATAGTGAGGAAATACTGGACCAAAACAAGACCGAAAACCAGCAGGGCAAACACCAAGTGCAGTAGCTCCATGTGCGGCTTCTGGAAATTTACTTCCAAAGGGCTGAGATGGCTCAGCTCTTCCAGGATTGCGTGCAACATGGATATCTTCCTTAGGCTGGTACCACTCCCTGTATGTAGCTCTCCTTGGCAAATATCTCACAGCTCTGGCATCTCGAATGTCTTCTTGGGTTCTCCACTGCCAACCAGGCTTCACATTCACAGCTTCATGCAATGGCCTATCAGGGCCTTCTTTATTCAGGGACGCCCCTGCTGCACTCTGCCTGGCCTCTGTGGCTCTCTGAAACCATGGAGGAAGGACTGATAACCCCTTCACTCTTGCATCCTTCGAGCCTCTAAAGCCAGCACCATGTGAATGAAATTGCTGAATTTGGCTGCAAGTTCAGGATGGACTCTTTCCTACTTTAAGCACATTTGTAGATTTTCTCTGCCCTGGACTTGGAGTAGAAAACGCTTTCAGTATTTTCCTTTCAAAAATTGGAGGCTTAGCTGGGTGTGGTCTTGCCCTGAAGGTACTGTTTCTCTTGTTTACTTGTAAATCTCGAGACCTTCCTTAATCACTTTAATCTCACTTTTTCCATTGTTTACTTGTAAATAGCTAGTCCTCTCCTTAATCACTTTAGTCTCCTTATCAAAAGGAACCTCTCCTTCACATGCCTTGGCCCCACCTTTAATCTTCCTAGTGCATTTTTCAGATCCAAACTGTACATTCTGCATTTCTTTCTGCCCCATCTGCTCTTCTTCACTGTAGATTTGTACAATATTCACCATTAATAGCCATGCCACCATTTCTACATTAGGCTGTCTTGAAATATCTGCTGCCAAAGACATTAGTCCATTGCTTTTCAACTTAGCATCAAGCAAGCATTTGGGCTGTGGGTACACTGTGGCCAGACTTTTTGACAAACTATCCCAGTTGCTGCCTAAGTCTTTATTTTCCTCTGGAACTACAATTTTTGCAGTAATGCTTTCTTCCAGGCTTCTATGAGAATGGCCCATTAAGCTCTGCTTATAGTAGTCAACAGCTTTTCTAGCCCAAAGTTCCAAAGTCTTCCACATTTCTCCAAACAGCCACATGGTCAGGTTCTTCACAGCCAACAGCCCACTCTCTGGTACTAAATAACTGTATTAGTTACTTTTCTGTTGCTGCCATAAAACACCACAACCAAGTGAACTTATCAAAGGAAGAGTTATTTGAGCTTACAATTGACAGAATCAAAGTCCGTTGTGGCAGGAAGCATAGTGGCGGGGGCTGGAGCAGCTAGCTGAGGCTCACATCTCGCAATGAGCACAGGAAGTAGAAAGACAGACTGGAGACCACAATAAACTCACTAAGCCTGCCTCCAATGACATACATCCTCCAGCACAGCCACACCTTCCAAGACCTCCAAGAACAGTGCCACCAACTGGAGACAAAATGTCTGAATACTTAAAGCTTATGGGGGGACACTCTCATTCAAACCACCACAGTCTTCAAATTAAAAAAAAAAGTCACCTCTGGAATAAGTCCCCTGCCTATGTTCAAGTGACCTCTAGGCTGCCTCTCTATGAGACTAGGAATTATTTAATTTCACCAAGGTTTAATTTCTGCTAATAGCACAGACTACTACTTTGCTGAGGGAGATGTTTGGTGTCTGACAATAAATAATCAGTGTTGGTTATAATGATAATGGTCATTTTTATAGATAGTATTGGTACAAGCATGACTTCAAGGAAGTTCATGTCTAGGATAAGTTCAAGTAGGAAAGACACAATCCATGCTCAAAGCTCCTTCTGTAGATGGATGGAAGAGCTAGCTCCAGACTCCTCGAGTGTGCTGTGTCCTTGCATTCCTGGATTTGTTCTCACAGCTCACCTCTGCTGCCAGCTTTCTCCTGCCTACAGTAACCCTGTTTACAGTGACAGTAGAACATTTTGGCCTTTGATTCTACGTTTATTCAGAGCTGAAGGGAATACTGTGTTCATTGTTTTGTGAGTTAGTTTTCCTGGCTAGAACTTTGACTGTTGGAATACTAACACGATGGATTTTTTTTCCTCCCCACCCTCTCTTGTTGTTAATAGGGTGCTGAGAAAATCTTGTCAATGAATGAATCAGGAGAACTACAAGACCTCTTAACCAAAATTGAGGTAATTGTGATTTTAGCAACTTATTTTTAGTAATCAAAATGTTAAACACATTCTGATTGTAATTGGATTTTCCTAATTAAATTTTTGCCCCATGTTCTTACAAGTATATAACAGTATGTATATGACATTAGGTATGTATATGACATTAGGTACCACCTGCCTTTATGTTTGCTTCAGCTAGGATGATTTAATATCAGCTTCTAACAACCTCATCCTATTAACTGAACTTTTTAGTTGGCTTTATTTGAGACTAATTCTCTGTAATAAAGGTGTTGATGGGATATTACAACAAGGCAATTGTCTTAAAGCACACTTAAAGTTTTCCATTGAGAGTAGTTTGTTTTTCTGTGGACTTGTTCATCGTTTCTGAAGATAAACACAAACAAAAGTATTTCTGTGAGATGCACATTGTGAGTTTCGCTACTATACTTAAAGCTGTAGCATCAGGCACACACTTACTTAAATATAGTCTACATTAACTTAATATGGAACCAGGCATCTCTTACCATTTCTCTAGTAAGTTATTGAATCAGCTTGTTTCTTCCTGTATGTAGGAATTCCATATGCTTTATCATTCAGATGGAGATAGTTTTAAGAGTGAAATGGTGCATAATTATTCAGAACTTTCCCAGGTGAACGAGGCAGCCAACACCCTCACGCCACTCTGGGTTCTTCTTATCTAATCTTATTTCTGATTTTCTACCACACCTTCCACCCCAATCACAAGAAAGAACTCTGGCCTATTTTGCCTTTATTACTACAGCTCATTGTACAAGTTCTGTGTAGAGTGTTACTGCGCAAGCTCCTCCTTTCTTTGTACCATCCTCAAGATCAGTCTGCAGTGTCACTTCTTCCAAAAATAATTTCAAATCTTTCCTACCTCTTTATCTCTATAACTATTTATGTTGGATGCTTTTCAAAGGCTTCTTTATTTGACTTTATTTGGGTCTTTGCTTCATGTTTCAAATAAGTTATATGCTTCTTGACCCTAGCTATCATTTTAATTGAGATGTATTCTTGCTCAGAAGGAAAGCACATGCATTTATGTGTTTATTCATTTGACAAATATACTAAGTATCTGTCATTCACAAGCACTTTGCTCAAGGAGATGATGTGACTGGTCTAAGAGTGGCTTGCACATAGCACTCACTCAGAAAAGTTGTCTATTAATTTTTGTCACAATAACAACTACATTACACTTATACATGGTCCAATAAATGTGATAGGTAGAGAGAAGATGCTTCTGAACAAGAAGGGTTCCTGCGGTGTAGGAAGAGGATACACCATTATCTGATTCTTAAATTCCTTAGCTTTCACATTTTGTAATTTCTGAAGTTTCAGCTTTCAAAAATTTTAGCTGGAACCTCAGCTCTACTGATATGATTATGACTTTGGGAATATGCTTTCATCGTTTAGGCTCTTTATAGCTTCAGTCATCAAATGAGCTTATGCACTTCATTGTCCAAAATTCCTCTCAGCTAAAAGTATCTCTATGGATAAATTTCTTTCTTTCTTTCTTTCTTTCTTTCTTTCTTTCTTTCTTTCTTTCTTTCTTTCTTTCTTCTTTCTTTCTTTCTTTCTTTCTTTCTTTCTTTCTTTCTTTCTTTCTTTCTTTCTTTCTTTCTTTCTTTCTTTCTTTCTTNTTTTTTTTGGTTTTTTCAAGACTAGGGTCTCTCGAGCTCCAGGCTGTTCCTGGAAACACACTCTGTAGACGCAGGCTTGGCCTTGAGAACTCCCAAAGATCCACCTGCCTTCCTACTCAAGTGTTAGGAATAAAGGCGTGCGCCACCACGCCCTGACTCCAAGATTCTTTAGTCTGAACATGTCATACCAACTCTCTCCACTAGGGGAATCCCCCAGAACCTGCTTGTCAGGAAAGTTCCATCTCACACTTGGCACACTCAGCCTATGCAGGGTCCTTCAGGGAATCTTTTGTCTGCTATTTATGAACAAAAAATAAATAATAAAGTAATATACACCCTGTGAGTTGAGTGGGTTAAATATAAAGATACACATCACCTAAATCAATGGTTTTAATGGGATAGGAAATGGCATGAAGAATAGAAGAGGAAGAAGTAAAGAGAAGAAGAAGAAGAAGAAGAAGAAAAAAAAAAAAAAAAAAAAAAAAGAATCAGTGATATTGCCAGATTTTCTCTAAAAATTAAACACTTATTTAAGTAGGCATATATCCATCTATCCCATATGAATCAAGAATCATGTTTCTGTATAGGTGCATTTATATATAGGGTGAACAGCTACACTTTTCCTTTGCATTTTTTGAGGACTTTTTCTTTAACTGCAAATCCAAAATGCTGAAAACACTGATGACCAGGAAAGCATCTATCTATTAACTTAATGGCTTGGCCAAACAGTGATATATTTAGTAGACACTTAGCAAGCATTTGCTTAATTAAATGTTTGAATCTACTTTAAAAAAAATAAAGATCGGGGCTGGAGAGATGGCCTAGTGGTTAAGAGTGCCAACTGCTTTTGCAGAGGACCCAGGTTTGATCCCCAGCACCCACATGGCGGCTGAGAACAGTCTTTAACTCCAGTTCCAGGGCAATCTGATGCCCTCTTCTGACCTCCGAGGCATTGCACGACATGGGTGCACAAACCTACATGCAGACAGTACATTCATATGCATAAAAGAAAAATAAAAAATACAGAGATGAATTATTCAGAGATGACTACACCCCAGATATGTACATGGTGGCAATTTGTTGAATGGTATAAATCCCCTTCGTAGACAGTTTGAATGGTGAAGTTTTGGGAAACAGAGACTTAAATAAGTCCCTTCTTTGGTAATCTAATTGGTAAAATTTCAACCTTTACTTAAATGACAGTAGATAATCTGGGATTAAGTCTCCATTGGTAGGTTTTCTGCATGCCCATGGACAGCCCCAGACCCATGGACATAAAAAAAGAAAGAAGGATGGGGTGGGGAGATAACACAGTGGTTGAAAGCACTGGCTGCTCTTGCAGAAGATCTAGTTTCAGTTCTAAGCACCCATGTGGTGGCTAATAAGTGTTTGTGATTCCAGTTCCAGGGGTTCCAATGCCCTTTTCTGACCTCTATAGGCATTGGACACAGTGGTACACTTACATACAAGTAGGGAAAACATTCATACACATAATAAAAAAATACATGCAATTTGGAGGGTATGCTTGGGGGAAGTTGGAGAAAAATGAGTGTGAATATGATATTTCACTGTACACATGTATGAAATTCTCAAGAATAAAGAAAAATTATAAAAAATAATAAAGGCTTTTGTGCTGGATAGCTTTAGTGTCAACTTGATACACCTGTGTTGAAGGAGTTTCAGTTGGGGCATTGCCTCCATTTGGACTGGCCTGTAGCCACATCTGTGGAGTATTGTCTTGATGAGTGATGTGGGAGGCAGCCCACTATGCATGGTGCCACCCCTGGGCAGTTTGTCATGTACAGTATAAGAAAGCAGGCTGGGCATGGGCGAAGGGAGCAAGCCAGTAAGCTGCACTCCTCCATGGTCTGTGTTTCAGTTCCTGCCTTTAGGTTCCTGCCCTGAGTTCCTATGTTGGGCCCCCTCAGTGATGAACTGTGACCCTGGAGATGTGAGCCGAATAAACCATTTCCTCCCCAAGTTGGTTTTGGCCAGGGTGTTTTGTCACAGTAAATGAAAGGAAACTAGAACAGCTTTATGTTCTGATCTTGAGGATGGCACATGGATTCTTGATCTTAACATTCAGTTCCTGTGTTAAACGACCAAGGATAAGTCTCTGTGTACTTCTGAAGTTTAAACTTACACTACAAAGAAAGTCTACTTAATAAACATTCATGTACTCTGTGCTTGTATTCTGTCCTCTTGGTCTTTTATTGGGGGAACTGAGAATTCTGCAAACTTCAGTTAAGATGACTGCAGTGGATTATGGGGGTGGTGCCCATAGGAAGTGGAAGGGCAGGAGGGATCTAGTTCACTGCTATATCCTAATGCTTTGCATAGTGTTCCAGTGATCACTCAGTAAATGTTTTTGTAATGAATTAATACCTTAAAAATCTTGCCCACTGAGTGCTTCTTTATAGTACTTCATCAAGAATACTTTAACAAAAAGAGGTGAAGAAAGGAATATTTTGCATTCATTTCTTCTTGAATTTTGTTGTAAAGGAAATTTCCCTAGCCTGAACCACTGTTCATTGTACAGCCATTTCTTTCGATTCAGGACTTTAGCTACAAGCTATTCTTAGCCAGGTCTGCATGATTTCTCATTTTTCTGGTAACCAAGGCATTGGGGAGTTCCCTTAGAGTCTTTAATTGTTTCAAAGTCAAAGTTTCTATAGTCAGCCTCTTCATGGAAACTTGAAGTCTGTTTACCTCTGTAAACTTGTTAACCTTTGTTTTTCTTCTGTCTTTCAATGTGGAACATTATTCAAATTCTTTGGAATTTTTATAGCTAATTTCCCCAATATTTCCTGAGGCTGAAACTGTCTACTGAAATGCTGGACTACTTTCATCCCAGGGGCATTTACCACAAGCTAGCTCCTTATCTTTATGAGAAACTCTAGGTTAGAACTGAATACCAGCATAACAAAGTACTCTTTGAAACAGAAATCTAGGAATTAATGAACTGTTTATTTTTATTTGAAGAGTCACTGGTTTAGACTTTGCTGCACGGTATAACGGGACTGGAATTTCTGGAGGCTGGTCAGTCAGGGGACGTGAACCTCCTCCACTCCAACTTCTACATTAGTGGCAACTTTTATTGTCCTAACTTATTGTTTTATATTCAGGGGTCCCATGAATATACCATTTAGGGAAAAATATAGGTGTCTGCTTTACTAGAACCAGATCTTGAGTTCATTTCCTAGAATCACAAGATGACAACAAATAAACTCTTATGGAGGAGAAATCATGAATTTTTCTCATAAATAGAACTCCAGTGAACAATTTTCAAATTGTGACCTGTATATATTTTTCTACTAGAAGGCTCGGTTTTTCCATTTGTTAAATAGTAGCTTCTATCACATCACATCAAGTGATGTAAGTTGATGTCGAGGCTTTACATGCCTCAAAAATCATCTCTCCTCACATTTGTCATTGAAAGAGCTATTTTTGTCTCAAGAATAGAAGTCTCAATATTTCAACATTATGCACACACTTAGAATTAGCAGAACAATTAAAAGCACATTTATTTCCTTTTACAGAGGCAAGATCTCAAGCTAGAAAGCTAATACAGATACATTTAAATCAAATAACCCAGCCTCCCAGAAAATAATTGTCATGTGACTATGAACAATTTAACTTGCAATAGCAACTAGTGAACCTAACTTAAGGTTGTGATTAATTAATAAAATAATGGTTTATGAGTGTCTCCTGTGCACCAGGAGCCAACCTTCTGCTTGTTTTATATGAATTGTTTCACTGAATCCTGACAATAACTCTTAAGTAATCAGACAGACTTCACTGTAAGAATTGCATGGATTCTGAAATCAAGGCTGTAGGATTTACTTGTGACAGCTTGTTGACATTAGAATGGAGATTTCAGTATCCATATATTCGATAAGTTATGAAATCAGAGTGGGCTCTTTGTATTAGTTGATATGACATTTGACGATTTTGTCCATTAAAAGTAAGTTTTAAAGTTCTATTACAGATTTATGTAATTTTATGTAATTATGTAATTTTTTTTAGTTTTCTCGTGTTGCTACTTTGAGTTCTATGTGCTGACAGCATTGTGTTTGGGGTGAGTGACAAAGGGAGAGAATGGCTGTGAGACTGCCTGGAGCTCACATTTTATTTCAGCTTTGCTGATGTTTGTCATTACAGATATATTCTTTGGGAAAATGATATGGTGTTTGAAAATTTTGTTATTCACAAGTGTCCTGGGACACAGCAAGAGTTGATTTTCAGATGGAGTTCACTGCTACACTTATACTCGTTTATAAAAATGTTAAGGCATGTTTATAAAAATACTAAATAATTTAAATTGGTTGACAAATGTTTTCCAAACACCCTTCCTGTTGCCTGACAACACCGGCTGTATAGGGTTGCCAAAGATGCAGGATGCCCACTTCCATTTTAATCTTACATATACTAAGAATGATTTTGTGATTTAATTATGTCCATCAAAGCATTTGATATTTACTTGTATGAAAATAATTTGTGATCTACCTAAAATTCAAATATAACTGAGCATTCTGTATTTTTATTTGCAACATTTGGCTACATTGTTCTACTGAGAACCCAGACCTATTCATAATCCAACAGTAATGAATGAATTCCTGGACTCCTGAGTCTTATAGGTCCTTCTTTTAAGCTCTAGGTAACCATCTATTTTGTCCAATTGGTACAATTTTTGGACATAGCTTTATGTCTCTGTGTTGTGTCTTTTCATATTCTGGGATTACAGGTCTGAGCCACCATGCCTGGCTTGATATTTTGATGTATCCTCTCATAGCTTAGTGTGGCAAGCATCCACTTATATTATCATTTTATTTGTAAAATTTGATAACATATCACTTGTTAATTCCTATGCATTTAGCTTTTGAAGTTTATTGATTACTCCAATAATTTTTAAAGATAGTTTAACATTGTTAAACATTCAAGTTCAGCACATCTTTCCTTGTAGGGTCAATTCTTGTACAGAACATTCAGAAAATCCCTTCTACAAAAATCACTTAATTAATAGTAGCATTAAATCTATCTGTTTGGAATACCCTTGAATCTCTACAATCTTGACAATATTTCCTGTTTGTATCATCTAGATTGGCAACCACTACTTTTAAAATAGTTTTGTGTTGCAAAAATGAGATACTTCATGGATTTTGCTATCTTGCTATATAATAGCTAAGCCAAAGGGTAATGGGAAGTCAGTCTTGTAGAAAATAAATGCTTGAAAATAATTCTGACAATGTATATTGGACAGTCAATCATATTATGACCCTCCAGCGCAAAGATTATGTATGTCTATGCTAAATATGCTTCTCAGAATGTGTGTGTACAGATGTGTGTGTGTGTGTGTGTGTGTGTGTGTGTGTGTGGTGAAGGGTTGTGTGTGTTTGTTTTGCCTCCATTTCACAACCTTGTTTCAGTAATTATTTGCTATTCAAAGCCAGGCTTTCAAATATTGCTGTCAATTCCTATTTTGGAAGTTAGTTACTTAGGATCAGTTCTCTTCTTTTCTCCTTGCATTCATTGGTAATGGTTCCTAATCTCCCCTGACATGGGAGTACCACCCATAGATTCTGAAAGATTACATGTTCAAAGAAACAAATAGAAATTCTTGGGAATGTTTTCCTAAATACTGTCTTCAACACACAGCCAAATCATATTTGTGCTATATTAAAGACTTTATCTTTGCTTGAGCTAGAAAGGCTGATGGCTGTTATGGAAAGTTTTATGGATGTGTATAAATTTCTAAAGATTTTTGTGTTTGTTTCCTTAAGTATAAAATGCAGATAATGATGCTTAAATTGTGTCTTTATAGAAGATGATGACTATATATGTGGAGGGTAGAGTGGGGAAAGATTTTATAACAATGCATTTTGACAGTGCTTTCAAAAGAATAAAGAATTATTGAAATTGGCAATGTAATGATGGATCTTTGGCTGACAATGGCTCTTCCACACTTTAGCTTGTAGTTTTGTGATTTTTCAAATTCTCTATTCTATAAACAAGGACATAAAACTGCTAAGAGATGCAAAAGGGAAAGTTAAAGTATTTTCTTTTCATGAAAATAATTGTCTCTTGATTTATGTGGTTGGAAAAATGTTTTCAGATGAAAAATTGGAAGAAATATGCCTTTAAGTATATTCAACTTACAATTTCTCAGGCTTTATAAGCCAAGCCTATGCTATAAATGACCATCAAAGGTGACAGGGAAAGAGGACTATAGCTATTTATCCCTATGTCTCGTGGATATGGATGTCAGATAATTTCAAGTGCATAACCACGTTACATCATGCCAATGTTGTTTTACGTGTCACAATACTGACTGTTCATGTCATCTTCTCCCTTGTCTCTTGCTCCCCACGCAGAGAGTGCAACACCCACATGCGTGTCCCTCCTGTGGAGGCTTTGGTTTCCTTCCCTGCTCCATGTGCCATGGGAGCAAGATGTCAGTGTTTCGAAACTGCTTCACAGACTCGTTCAAAGCCTTGAAATGTACAGCTTGCAACGAGAATGGTCTCCAGCGCTGTAAGAACTGTGTTGGCTAATTGGAGCGTCTATCCAGGGAAGTCTTCATTTATTAAACAAAGGATAAAATTTATACTTTTTTTTAAAAGGAAAGTAATGTTTTTGGATTAAATAATAAAGTTTGTTTATTATAATTACCTTTGTTTTTTTATTTTTGACTATGACCATTTTTGTTGTTTTATTACAGGAACGTTTATTAATGCTTTCCCAACTCCCATGGAGCAAGCCCTAGTTAGATGTTGGTTTATAGTGGAAATTAATGGAAGACTCAGAATCATTCTAGGATATCCAAAGTCTGGTTCACTAAAAGCATCTGTGTTTTAATAAAGAAAAGAAAATGCATTTAAGAGGGGCTGTTCCAAGCACATGTTCAGAATGACTCCGTAGAAACTTCTAGATGCATAACATATTTTTCTGCATGTCTCCAAGCAAATTTCTCTGGATATAGTAGGAAAGAATGTAGTATTTATCTGTAGGCTGTAGGTTTTTTAAAACTATGCAACAATGTTAGAGAAGATAATTTAAAATATACATCATCAATGTTACCAGAAGAATTTTGAGATGATGAAGTAACAACTACCAGAGTGGCTGAGACACTGGGTCAGAAACAAAGCACTTGCATGAGAAACTGAGTTTGAATTCAGCATGAGAAACTGAGTTTGAATTCCAGGAACCTACATAAATCCAGACCCAGTTTGTGCTCAGGACTGAGATCCTAGTGCTGCTACAATGAGATGGAAGGCAGAGGTGAAAGAATCCTTGGATGGATGCTTATGGGCCAGCTAGCCTGGTGCATTCAGTCATAGAGGAAACAGGAGCTCAAACAAGATAAAAGGTTAGGACACATACCTAAGGTTGTCCTCCAACCTCCACACACAGCTTTGTGGTCCTCTTATGACCCCCACTGCCGTTTATACACACAAGCTGCCAGAAAATTTATTTCACATTATTTTATATTCAGTTAAAATGATTTATTTCTAACCATCTGCTTTGTGCCATTGTGAGAGATAGTGTCACTTAAGGAATCTGGAGCTAGACAAAAGAGCTCTCCAAAGTCTGAAAATATGGACATAATAATGCAAGTAGAGTAGATGAGTCTGTCGAATTATTTATTGTTTGATTGTATTTGAATCTGCAGATTACCTTATCAATGTTTGAAAGAAATCATCATCATAAATACTGGCATAAAATATTTTGTTCCTTGGTTTCTAGGATGGTGAAAAATGCTCATGGAATATTTCTAATCAGTTAGGTATGGTGGGAGGCAAAACTGTTTTCATGAAGCTTATAACCCCAAAAGAAGGAAATGAATAAACCTAAACAAAAACTGAATAAAACAAAGTAGAGATACCACAAAACCAGTCAGAGTGCTGTGGAAAGTATAACAGGCACTCCAATATACATGAGTTGGAAATGGTTAGCAAGAAGCCACAGCCTTAACTGAGGACTATTGGCAGCTGATTACTGCTCTGTGGACAGGTGATATTCTTTTTTTTTTTTTTTTTTGTCTTTTTGAGACAGGGTCTCCCTGTAGCCCCAGACAGGTGACATTCTTTAAGGGAGTGATGCTAGCTGACCAGGCTTCAGTAGATGAATCATACTGAAGGACATCTGGGGATACAAACTTGGCTCAATAGGCCTTAACATATATGATTGAATGCAAGAAGTTTGGTGGGGAACAGGGGGTGAATGCAGATAGGGGAAGGGAGTCTAAATAGAATTAAGATGTTGTTCTAGTTTGTCTTCCATTGCTGTGACAAAACACTCTGACCGACACCAACTTGGGGAGGAAAGGGTTTATTCAGCTTACATCTTCTTGGTCACAGTTCATCACTTAGGGAGCCCAAGGCAGGAACTCAGGGCAGGAACCTGGAGGCAGGAGCTGAAGCACAGGCCATGAAGGAATGCTGTTCACTGGCTTGCTACCCTGGCCCATGCTCAGCCTGCCCTCTTATACTGTACACAACCACCTGCCCAGGATGGCACCACCCATAGTGGGCTGGGCCCTCCCACATTGCTCAACAATCAAGACAATACTCCACAGATGTGGCCACAGGCCAGTCCAATGGAGCCAATTTCCAATTGAGGCTCCCTCAACACAGGTGTGTCAAGTTGACACTAAAGCTATCCAGCACAGATGTATTGTATGAAATGCACAAGAATTCAATATATGTATATAATATCAGCCAAGATGTAATTCCTAATGTAAAAATAAATAATCAGATACTTAAAAAAATGGTTAGAAAGACTGTGTTGGACAACTAATCCATGAAGAGTTGCAAACTAGTTATTCAGGAATAAGAGGGGGCACTTGTCTCAAATGAATGTGGAGCCTGTACTCAGAAGAGCATATTCAAATACCCTTAAGAAATGTCACGTAGCACACTCCCTGCCCAGCCACCCAGGTGGGTTTGTGCCATGCAGGCCTATGGCAGTCCACCTCGGCGCCCACCACCAAATGCATGTATGGATAGAAGGTCAGCCAAGCCAGGGGCACACATACTCTGTGCCTAGCTGCCTAGGTGGGATGGTGGCCCACCTCAGCAGCCACCCCCAATGCTAGAATCATAAAGATGAACTGTGTATGAACTATGTGCATGGAAAGAAGAAGGTCAGCCAGGGGCACACACATTCCATGCCCAGCTGCCCAGGTGGGGAAAGGATTCAATCCCCCCCCCCCGGTCAAGCTACTGATACTATGGTGGAACGTATAAAAGTATAAACTACTGGTGCTGCGGTTTACTGCTGTTGGGAGGATCCAGCAGTCAGCAGTGTCAGTGATTCAAGGCTGCACAGCCAAAACTGAGGGAGAAACCAACAGGAAGCAAACTGAGTGACCAAGAACTCCTCTATATTAACATTTGAGATTAGCAACAGAAGGCAAACAAATAAACAGAGGGGCAAAAAACAACAACAACAAAAATACACATGCCAAAAACACAGTGGAAAAACAACAGTATGGGAAAAGCTCAAAATAAATCCCCACCGAACTCAACCAATCCTTAAGAAGATCCCAACAACGAGATCTCCCTGGAAGGCAACCAAGACACCGACCTTAGAATAATAATTGTAGACATATTCAAAGACTATAAAGAACAAATCAGAGAACTAAAGGGAGAGAACAAAAAACTCATGAAGGAACTAGAGGGAAAGAATGATAAACTCCAGAAAGAACTAAAAAGAGAGATTGACAAACTAAGAAAAGAACTAGAGGAAGAGAAATACAAACTCTGAAAAGAACTAGAGAGAGAGAAAGAAAAACTCCAGAAGGAAGTGGAAACATTGAAAAGATCTCAGGCTGAAAGGAAAAAAAGAAACTGACCAGCAAAGTAAGGAGCTACAAGAAGAGAATGAAAAGCTCCAAAAGGAAGTGGAAATACTGAAGAAATACAGGACAGGATGAAATAAAAAAGTAAATTGAACATTCATCCAATCATCAGGAAAGGATGAGAAAAGCCTCAGAAGCAGAATGGATGAAGCAGAAAAAAGAATATCAGACCTACAGGATAACACAGTGCAGCTAGAAACCTCAAGTAAAGATTATGAAAAATTACAAAAACACACAAGAGTGGAACAACCAGGAAATGTGGACACTATGAAAAGACCAAACCTCCCCATCACAGAGATAGAGGAAGGAGAAGAATCCCAAGAGAATGGTATTGATCAGATCTTCAAAAGAATAATAGAAGAAAACTTCCCCAAACTGAAAATAGACAAACCCATAGAAATATAAGAAGCACATAGAACACCAAATAGATAAGACCAGGAAAGAAATTCCCCACGTCATATCATTGTTAAAACACTAGATGATCAAAACAAGGACAAAGTACTGAAAGCCACAAGAGAAAAACAACAAGTTACATATAAGGGCAAACACATCAGAATCACACCTGACTTCTCAGTGCAAACTATGAAAGCCAGAAGAACATGGACCAAAGTATTCCCAGTGCTAAATGACTTTAGATACCAACCCAGATTACTATACCCAGCAAAAATGCCAATAGTTGAAAGGAGAAAGAAAAATCTTTCATGACATAAACAAAATGAAAGAACACATGTCAAAAAAAACTAACACTTCAGAAAATACTTGAAGCAATTCAAAGAACAGAGGAAAGGAGCAACTATCCTTAAGCAACACAAGAGAGAAATTACCAAAAGCATAACAGAGTAAATAAATAACTAGACAGAGTGCAAACGAAAAATAAGTTGAAAGGAAACAATACACATCTCTCAATAATGACCTTAAATATGAATGGCCTAAACTCCCCAATCAAAAGACATAGACTGGGAGAACAGATTAGGAAACAGAATCCATCTATATGCTGCCTCCAAGANCTGGGAATCAAACCTGGGTCCTCTGCAAGAGCAGTCAAGATTTTTTTTTTTTTTTTGGCCTTTTTGAGACAGGGTTTCCCTGTAGCTCTGGCTGTTCTGGAACTCACTCTGTAGACCAGACTGGTGTGGAACTCACAAAGAGCTGCCTGCCTCTGCCTCCTAAATTCTAGGATTAAAGGCATGTGCCACCACAATGGCTGGAGTGGCTATTCTTATCTCAGACAAAACAGACCTCAGAGTAAAATTAATCAGAAAAGACAAAGAGGGCCAGTATATACTTATCAATGGAACAATTAACCAAGAAGATTTTACAATCTTAAGTATATATGCACCAAACTCTGGTGCACTGAACTTTATAAACACAATCCTTCAGGACCTCAAGACACAAATTAATCTCAGCATGCTAATAGTGGAGGGAATTCAATACCCCACTGAACCACCTGGATAGGTCAATTGGACAAAAAATAGAGAGACATCAGAACTGAACAATACAGTACACCAAATGGACCTCACAGATATCTACAGAATATTTCATCAAAACACAAGAGAATATACTTTCTACTCAGCACCCTATGGAACATTCTCCAAAATCAACCACATACTGGGACACAAAAGAAACCTCAACAAATACAAAAGATTGAAATTATTCCATGCATTCTATCAGACTACAGTGCAATAAAGCTCAATATTAACACCAGGGTAAGCAAGCTCTACTAACTATAAGCACACATGGAGACTAAACAACACAATCCTCAACAATGATTGGGTCAGAGAAGAAATAAAGAATGAAATAAAAGCATTCCTGGAACTAAACGAAAATGACAATACAGCACAACAAATCCTGTGGGATACATTAAAGTCAGTCCTAAGAGGGAAATTTATAGCCCTAAGTGCTCACATTAAAAAAACAGAAAGAGAACAAATAAACAATCTAACACTGCAACTAAAAACACTTGAAAAACAGCAACAAATGAATCCTAAACCCAACAGACAGGAAGAAACAACAAAAATCAGAGCAGAATTCAATGAAATAGAAACAAAGAAAACCATATAAAAAATATCAGTGAATCCAAAAGCTGGTTCTTTGAAAAGATGAACAAAATAGACCTCTAGCCCAGTTAACCAAAAGAAAGAAAGAGCAACTCCAAATCAATAGCATTTGTGATGAAAGGGGAAACATCACAACAGATAAAGAAAAGATCCAGACAATCATATGAGAATACTTCAAAAACCTACACTCTACTAAATTTGAAAACCTAAGAGAAATAGATGAATATCTGAAATCCTGGGATTCGCCAAAGCTTAACCCAGAAGAGACTGACAGCATAAACAGACCCATAATACTTGAGGAAATTGAAGACGTAATAAAAAGCCTACAAACTATAAAAGGCCCAGGCCCAGATGGTTACACAGCAGAATTCTATAAAACATTTAAAGAGGTCTTACAACTATTACTAATCAAACTTTTCAGAAGGATATAGACAGAGGGAAATATCCTAAATTCCTTCCATGAAGCCAGCATCACTCTAATACTAAAACCAGGCAAAGACACAAACAAGAAAGAAAACTATAGACCCATATCATTAATGAACACAGATGCAAAAATTCTCAACAAAATACTTGAAAATCACATACAGAACTGCATCAAAAAGATCATCCATCATGACCAGGTTGGATTCATACCAGAATTGCAGGGATGGTTCAACATACATAAATCAATAAATATCATAAAACACATAAATGTACTTAAAGACAAAAACCACACACAATCATCTCAATTGATGCAGAAAAAGCTTTTGACCAAATCCAGCATCCCTTCATGCTTAAAGTCTAGGAGGGAATTGGACTGAAGGGATCATTCCTGAATGTAATCAAAGCCATATACAAGAAACCCACAGCCAACATCATCCTAAATGGAGAAAAGTTGGAAGCATTTTCCTTAAAGGCAGGAACATGGCAATGCTGTCCACTATTGCCAGTCCTCTTCAACATAGTGCTTGAAATGCTTGCTAGGGCAATAAGGCGAGAAAGTGAAATTAAATGAGTACTAATTGGAAAAGAGGAAGTAAAACTATCACTTTTTTCAGATGATATTATAGTTTACCTAAGGGATGGTAAAAATTCCACCAGAAAACTCTTAGAAATAATCAAAAGTTTCAGTAAAGTGGTCGGACACAAAATAAACCTAGAAAAATCAGTAGCCTTCCTTTACACCAACAATAAGCAATTATAAGGAGACCTTTCCAATACCAATAGCCTCAAAAAAATACCTAGGGATAAACCTAACCAAAGACACCAAAGATCTCTACAACAAAAAATTTAAAACCCTGAAGAAGGAGATTGAAAATGACATCAAAAGATGGAAAGACCTCCCATGCTCATGGATTGGAAAAATTGATATAATAAAAATTTCCATTCTACCCAAATTAATATGCAGATTCAATACAATCCCATGAGCTTTTTTCACAGACTTAGAAAAAAAATCCCCATGAGCTTTTTCACAGACTTAGAAAAAAAATCCTTAAATTCATATGGAAAAACAAAAGACCCCAAATTGCAAAAGAAATCCTGAGTGAAAAGTGCAATACTGAGGGGATTACATTATCAGACTTCAAGCTATATTACAGGGCTATAGTCATAAAGACAGCCTGGTACTGGCAAAAAAACAAAAACAAAAACAAAAACAAAAAACCCAAAACAGAACCATTGTCCAATGGAACAAAATTGAAGATCCAAACTTGAGCTCATATAACTTCAGCCACCTCATATTTGACAAAGGGGCCAAAAAAGCTCAATGGAGGAAAGATAGCATCTTCAGCAAATGGTGTTGGCAAAACTGGATCATCATTTATAGAAGAACAAAATTAAACCCCTACCTTTTGCCCTGTACAAAAATAAACTCCAAATGGATCAAAGATCTCACCTAAAACCTGAAACCCTGAAGGTGATAGAAGAAAAAGTTATCAGCAACCTACAAGACACAGGTGTAGGAAAAGCCTTTCTAAATCAAACAGCAGCTGCACAGGAAATGACAACAGCTGACAAGTGGGACCTCATCAAACTCAAAAGCTTTTCTACAGCTGAAGAAACAATAAAGGAAGTGAATAGAAAGCCCACAGAGTGGGAGGAAACCTTTAACACTGATACATCTAACAAAGCATTAAAATACAGAACATACAAGCTACTTAAAAAACAAAGAAGAAAACAAATGACCTACTCAAAAGATGGAGTAAAGAGCTGAACAGAGACTTCACCAGTGAGGAAGTAAAGATGGCTGACAAACATCTTAAAAAGTGTTCAACATCATGAATAATTAAGGAAATGCAAATTAAAACCACACTAAGCTATCACCTCACTCCAATAAGACTAGCCAAGATCAAGAACACAAAAGATACCAAATGCTGGAGAGGTTGTGGGGAAAGGGGAACACTCATCCACTGCTGGTGGGAATGTAAACTGGTACAATCACTGTGGAAAGCAATGTGGAAAACCCTTAAAAAACTCAAAATGAGCCTACCACCTGACCCAGCCATACCAATATCAATAAAAAGAGAAAATATTATTTAATAAAATATTTTTAACTATTAAATATAATTTTTATTGATACATGCAACAACCATTCATAATTTAGCCTATGTAATCCTATGGTGTGTGCTATCATATAGGAATATTAATATTCATATTCTAAAAAAAGAATGTAAAGTTATACTTTTTTTACCTGCTTGCAACTTTACTGTAAAAATGTGAATCTCTAAGTGTGCTTTGGAATTAACCTATAGTTTATTTTCAGATTTTGTAATTTTGATTTATGTGTGGAGTGTATATATGCATATTTTTAAATGATATAAAATCAAATGGAAACCAAAAAAGAGAGAGAAAAATCTACTCAAAGAACTAACCAAAACAGTAAACCTGTGCACCAAAAAGGTTATAAAAGACTGAGCAAGAGATGCGTGCCCCTGTCCAGCAGCTGAGGAGCCCTGCACAGTGCTGCTAATTCCCCGGTGGAGAAGCTGAGGACATTGAAATATTTAAAGTGGATACAAAACTATTTCCAAAATTCAGACAATTAAATGTGTTGTTGTGGGCGATGGTACTGTTGGTAAAACATATCTCCTGATATCCTACACAACAAACAAATTCCCATCCGAATATGTACCAACTGTTTTTGACAACTATGCAGTCACAGTTATGATTGGTGGAGATTCATATACTCTTGGACTTTTTGATACTGCAAGGCAAGAGGATTATGACCAACTACAACCACTGAGCTATCCACAAACATGTATTTCTAGTATGTTTTTCAATGGTCTCTCCATCCTCATTTGAAAATGTGAAAGAAAAGTGGGTGCCTGAGATAACTCACCACTGTCCAAAGACTCTTTTCTTGCTTGTTGGAACCCAAATTGATCTCAGAGATGATCCTTCTACTTTTTGAGAAACTTGCCAAGAACAAACAGAAACCTATCACTCCAGAGACTGCTGAAAAGCTGGCCAGAGATCTGAAGGCTGTCGAGTATGTGGAGTGTTCTGCCCTCACACAGAGAGGTCTGAAGAATGTGTTTGATGAGGCTATCCTAGCTGCCCTCGAGCCTCCGGAAACTCAACCCAAAAGGAAGTGCTGTATATTCTAAACTGTTTTCTCCTTCCCCTCTTTGCTGCTTCTTCCTGTCCCACTACTGTAGAAAGATCATTTACAAACAAAGGAATAAAGCCGTCCTGTTTGAAAGCCTCTGCGTCTTTCTACTCACCACCTTAAAGCAACCTCTGTGTTTGTTTCTGATCAAGAATGCACCATCTTAGAATATTTTTTGTCATCGGTAGTCAAATTAGAGTTGTTTAACTTTCTGCTGCTTGAGTTGCCTGATGCTCAGAGCTTTTTGGTTTGAATTATTGTTGCAAAAGGGAATGTGGTCTGCCATTAAGAATGATGTCCTCTTGGAGAAAATAAGAGTTTAAGACTGCTAGATCTTAAATGGAGAAAGTTATTGCTAAACATCATTTTACTCCTACTAATTGTTAATTGTAATTACATGACAAACTATGAAACAGGTTAACTTGCTAATAGAGTATAATGGGGAAGGGAGGATTCTTTTATGGTTTTTTTCTTTGTGCATTGAAACTTTGTGTTGCCATTGCTTTGGCTGTTTGTGCTGTATTTGTGGAGTATTTGTCATTCTGGGGCGGGGGAGATATTCAAAAATTTTAAAAGAAAAAAAAAGACTGAGAAAAAGATGTAAGACAGGACTCGTGTATGACAGAATCCATGAGCTCTGACGGGGGGCGGGGGGCATGAAGTGTGGGATGGATGGGGGAATGAGTCTAAATTTGATTTAAAAATGTTGTATGAAATGTGCTCAAAAACTAAAAAAAAGAAATACACAAAAATTCAATAATAATGTACAAAAATTAAAAAAATAACTATAGTTTTACTACTAAAAGCCATTACTCAAATTCCTGTTGGTTGTGGGAAGTAAAATCACGTATGCATTATTGAATTTACATGAAGTTTTATGAGCATGTGGAGCACAAATAATAAGAATAAAAGTCTCCTGGAAAAAAATTCAATAATATTTTATAGTCATAGTAGTCAGGAATATAAAAATGACACTGATTCCTTAGTGCCCAGCTCACTGCTAATACAACAGAAAGTTTTCCAAGCTAAAGCAGTGACTTTTGAATATGAACTTGGTCTGCTTTAGATTCTATCCTTGCCTCCCTTCCATGTAGGATGATCCAAGGCTCTAGGTACTTTACACATGACTGTGATCTTGGGAGGAGCCTGTTTCTCCCTTATTTTTCACAGGCCTGCACTTTGGGACTGCTCGCCTGTCCCGCTGGCATGGAACTCACTGCCCTCATATCTAGGAGCTTCCAGGACTGAGAGCCATCTCCACTCAGCCTTTCTGGATCCCATTCCCGCCGTCACTGCTGCATGGCTTCTGATCATGAGAACTGATGTTACAGAAAGGTTTCAGATACTGTTGTTCATGCTGGAGATTGTGACACTTCCTGGTTTTCAGGAGACATTGCCTGTTTCCACTGTTGTCCATGCAACTATGAATATCGTTCTCTAAATTTCTGTGTCCACTTTGTATACCTTCCAGAGTCACTTTGGTATGTAGGACCCGGGAAGGCACACACTGCCTAGAAGACACATCTTCCTCAGCCACTGCTGCCCTTCCCCACTTAGCCATCCCCTTGGATGCAAGGCAAGTAGGACCTCGTGGCAACTCAATACTTATTAAGACCATCCAAATCCTCTGATCCTGAAGCTTGTTTCTTTGAGTCTGAAGGAAAAGGAGAAGGGTAAAGTCATACATCATCAAATACTACCCACTATATTTAAGTAGAAGTTTCTAGAAAGCAAATAAAATCAACTGTGTCTGGTCCTACATTCTTCTTTAAGAAACCAGGATGCTGAGAGGATGTGTGCTGAATATTGATGCAGAGGGCTGAAGATATCTTTGGTCCATGACACCACTGAAATTTCATTTAAGGACCTGCATTGAGTATGTATATACTGGTGCAGGGCATGCTTAAAGGAACAAGATAATTCAAGGCATCAAGAAAGAAATTGTTATGTGGCTCATGCTAGTAATCCTAGGACTTAAGAAGCAGAAGCAGGAGGTCATCTTTAACTATGTAGAAAGTTCAAGGCCAGCATAGATTACATGAGACCCTGTCTCAAAAACTAAAATAATAAAATGTTCTCACACTTAAATTCTAGCATTTGACATTTTAAGAACTGTTGCTGCTTCTACTTAGCAGAATGGAGATGATGGAGATATATATATATATATATATATATTAATATATATAAAACAGTAAAAAAAAAAAAAAAAAAAAAAAAAAAAAAAAAAAAAAAAATTTAAAAAAGAAAAAAGAAAGACGTAACAGATCGATGTAGTGCCAATTACATGAGGAACAATGTCGAAAATTGAATATGTGTATTTTGGGAGTATTGGAGCCCAACAGGATCAATGCACTCATAAGTTTACAGCAACCGTGGTTGCCTGCAAAAGGCCTGCACATGATCAAGCCAGTCAACACTCAGCATGGAGACGAGAGGAGAGGAGCCGATGAGCGGAGCCCCTCCATCTCCAGATGAGGAGCTCTTGGCAGTTGATGGCTGCAAGTGAAGAGAGAAGCAGAGTGTGCTTCAGTGGATGGCCCCACACTCGACACCAATTGGACGCAGTGGGTTATAGACAAATAAAAAGGACGTGAAGTTGGAAGTTTGGAGACATGGGGGCTGGACCCAGGAGGAGTGAGAGCAAGGAATATGGGAGATAAATATGATCAAAACATGTATGAAACTCTCAAAGAAGTCATAAAAATGTTGTATTATAAAAATACAGTAGAATAAAAACAAACAAAAAAAGAAGCGTCATGTGGAAAATGACAATCTCATAATAGTTGAACAATTTATAGTGTACCTGGCCTTCTGGTAATAATGCACACACACATTCTAAGTAGCAACAAATAAACATAAATATTGAAGCAAGGCACTTCAGGGTCCTAAAAGCAGAGAAGATAGGATGGAATTCAGCTGCTGAGAGGGGGAAAGAAAATGAACTCTATGTTTATATGGAATTTCCTTGGAGAGAGCTTCCTGGTCTGCACAGCAGTTTGCAAAGGCAGGGCGGTCTCACCAGGTTGAAGGGACAGAGACTGCAAACTGCAAAGGCCAGCATTTTTGGAATTGAAGCAGAGTTTTTAGAAAATTACAGTATTGAAGAAAACTCATTACTTCAGTAATTATTATTATAATGTTTAATTACAGGTAAAATATGTTCATTTAAAAGCATATAAACAATGAAAATAGAAAACAGCCAGAAGAATACATTTACAATGTCCATATCTGCTCCAATTAAAATCCAAAGTCTATAAGAACCTTGAGAAATGATTACTAAGATATTCTAGTAGAGAAGTTTGCAATAGACACTTCACAAAAGAAGGCATGTGAATGAGCAAGTACTAAGTAGATAGGAATTAAAATCACAATGTGGTCCTGACAGGATATGATATTCAGGGTAACTAAAGTGAAATCCACACTGTCAGTGGATGCAAAGTAAGAGGACATTCTTCCATGGTTAATGGAAGTGTTGATAATACTGGTCCTTAGTAAAAAACACTTGACAGTTTCTAATAAAGCTAAGCATATATTCATTCTGTGTTCAATATTTATACTCTTATTCAGAGAAAAAAATCATATGTTTACCTTGCTCAGGAGTTTTATGGGAGCTATAGTTCTAATGGAGTTATCTCAAATTGTCATTGACAGGGATCTGATCAGCAGTTTGCAGTACATTAGTTCAGGAGTGTGCTATCTACAAGACAAAGGAACAAACCATTGATTCTAGAAATAACACAGATGACTATCCAAAATATTACATAAATAAACTAAGTCCCAACCATAAGTATGTAGCCTTGGTCTATGTACTATTTAGACTCTATTTGCCTGATGTTATAGAATAGATAAAATTAATCTGTAGAATAAATACCCTACAGGGATGAGAGAGAAGAAAGAAATGAAATATGATCAGGGTTGTGGTAGAGTACAAGATAGGGTTGGTTGAAAGTTGCTTTCTTCTGTCAAGAAGAAGGAGTGTGGCAGGACAAGTTTATCTCTCTTCTAACACAGTTGGGAAGTTTTATTCAGTATGAGGGCATACCTAAATTGTTTTGACCTTTTGGGGCCTGGTTTCCTTTCTATGAATTTAACCAGCATCCGCATGTCCCCTTTGCCGGAGGAAGAGTCAGTATAGACTATTCACTTATTCGAGGAGAGTTGTACAAGAGTTCTGAGACAACTTGGCTTTGATAATTCAAATCTATTTGTTTCAGCTTTATAACATAGAATAGGAGATCACAGTATCTGAGGTTAACCTCATATTGTATCCATTAATTAAAATATATGCACATTCAAAAATGGCAAAATATAGAGGCACAATTAACACAAAATTCACTCATTAGCAATACATCTTTTCCACTGATCAAACATACAAATGAACCAATACTCATCCTGAACCTTCTGTATGCTTGGCATTTTGAAAGGTTTCACATGTATTCTTTATAATACCCTTTAATTTTATTTTTTAAGATTTATTTTTATTTGTGTGGATATGTCTCTGTGTGAGTGTCTGCCATATATATCCCATGTGTGTGAGGGCGGCATGACTGAGGAAGCCAGAAGAGGACCTTGGAGTCCCCTGGGCTGGAATTATAGGCAGTTATGAACTGCCTTATGCTTGTACTGGGAACTGAACTTGGATCTTCTTGAGGATCAGAAAGTGCTCTTAACCACTGAGCTTTTTTCCAGGCGCCAATAGCCTCTAATTTTAGAGGTAAGCAAACTGTTATTTAGAAAGTTAGTTAATTTTGAAAATTCATGAAATTTTTGTTAATTAGTTACATCTTCATTGTTCATGTGAGCTTCTTGTATTTCTGGTGTGGAGTAGGAAATCTGTAGGTGAAAAACTAACTTATTAAATACCATCACCTATTAAAGCAAGAGAGCTGAAACAAAAAGAAAAATCTGTTCTGAGTTCCTGTTCTGTTTAAACTTCCTATGCTTTCTCCTGTAACAGTTTATTGATCTCAAAAGTCCAAGTAGGCTGGTTGTTAGTACAGGGTATATGGCAATTAGATCGAGTCTGTAATTTATCCTTTAATTAATAAAATAAAAGATTAAAGGAAATAATCTTTAAAAATGGCCTAATATATATATATATATATATATATATATATATATGTAACTGTATATTTATTATAAAATCATTTTTCTCCCCTCAAGGCCTTTTTAATATGAATTGTTGGTACATTGATTAGAGGTTCTTCTGGTCTTTCATGAACCTCATAAACTGTAAAGTAGCCAATCTGATCTTCCTCTTAATGAAGTGAAGAGTAAAGCTCTAAGTAGACAATCTTCTTGTAATACTAGCTTTAAATTCTATGGTCATTTCCTTTGAAATGTTTGTTTCCTCATTCACAACTAATTTGAAAGTGACTTTTCCTTAATATCCAACATTACAAAATAATTTTCAATGCATCAAATTTATTTCTTATTGATCACACAGTGCTTTTCTTCTTTGTTCTTGTTTTTTTAACGAGTCATTGCAATATTTAGTTATAATAGACTACTCTATTTAATTAAAATTAGTATGGATTTTAGTGACAATTAAAATGTCAAATGTGTAGTTACAAACACAATGAGTACGTACAACCAGATGTGGGAAGAAGAAAAACTGACCCTTGGGGTATGTATGCATTTGTCTGCGAGTAGCAGAAGTGTGCATGCAGATAAAGTGGTTCGCTTAATTGCAATCATCCAGGACATAAGAGACATAACAAGGATTACATTATCCTGGGCTTGGGGAGTGTCTGCCAACCTTGAAAGCCAGTGAAATGGCAGCTTTAGCCTACTAACTCTTAAGTCCATAACAGTATCCAGAGGCATTGTGGGTAAAATGTTGAAAGTAGTTCATTGATGTCTTTTTCACCCCCTTTCAGGCTCTAATCATCTTGTATTGCTTAGGCAACAAGCATTTCTAATGTAGGCGGTGTATAGCAGGGAAATCCATTTTCTAGATTTCTCTTTGCAAGTGGGAAACACTTCCTGATCTTTCAGCCTACAGACATTCTTATAGCTCACGCTGTTCCAGAGGCCCCTCTTTGCTGTGTTATTGTCGTGGATCCCTGTTAGGAAACACTCTTTTCTTCTATGATCAGACCTCACTGGGACTAATTGACAAACTATGTAAAATCACTGAGGGAAGATATTTTCAATTGTAAGAAAGTATTCGTTTCTTTAAAAATGTATTTATCATTTTTATTCTATGTATATCAGTGATTGCTTACATGTATGTAAGTGCCACCATGTTACAGAATGCCTGCAGAGATCAAAAGAGGGCATCAGATCCCTTGGAACTGGAGTTATGGATGTTTGTTAGCCACCATGTGGGTGCTGAAAATCGAACCCGGGTCCTCTTCAGGAACAGCTGCTGTTCGTAGCTGCTGAACCATCTCTCCAGCCTGAAAGTATCCATTTCTTAACACTCAAATCTTCTTGGAAAAGAAAGAGCACTTGTTCCAATGGCAACACTAGTTCTGGGTCTATTCAGGACTTTTAAAACATTTTCATTGAACATAGAATGCACTGAGGAACAAAAATGCACAAAATAGTTGTAAGGTAAGTTTGTATAATAATATGGCTTTCATAGATGAATGTAGGATGTTCTAAAACATGTTGCTTGTATGTAACAAAACTGGAATATCTCAATGCTAATTAATCCCCAGGAAAAGGTCTGTATCCATACTCTGCTCTGCCTCATCTAGCATTCTGTACCTTTAAGTTTTCACTTTTATTTTATATATTTACTCTCTCTTTATGCTTAGAATAGAAGTATACGGGTTATTTAGAGTGCAAAATCTAGGCAATGGTATTGCAATATAATGGTCAATTTACTGTTTTGAATGAAAAAATGCTAATTAAGATTAATAGAAAATAATTCTCTGGAAATTGCTGATTGTTTAGTCCCCTATCTTCTGTATTCCTTTGCACCTGATGAATGAATGAAGATATGAAACCAAAAGAAGAAACATTCTGGAACAGTCTAAGGGGCTGTTCCTGACACCCTCGGGGCACCTGATAGCTTTGAAGCTCCTGAGTTTGCTTTGATGTTTACAGGGCTGTTTTGAGTTGCTGCTGTAGATTTTACCTGGAGACAGAACTGTAAATTTATTCTCTATCACACTTTTGTTTTTTAGCTAGGCAATTTTAAAGCATGTTTTATTCCTTAAAAAGAGAATTATAACTTTTTCTTTCCCTAAGGTAAAAGTGCTCTTTGTGTATTTCAGCAGTTGCCATGGCTCCTTGGGCTTTATAAATATGATAGCAGCTCTGCTAGTTGGATTCACCTTCCTTACTTGTCATCTTCCCATTTTCTTTGAGGAAGAGTGTTATAGAGACTTGTCCTCTGCCTGGCAAGCTATACTTCCAAGCTTTGGACAGATGGTTTCTTCCCAAGTTTGATTTTGCAGGCTTGCTCAGATCCCCACGAATAGACTTGACTTTTGACATTCCACTGGAAGGGAGGGGAGGGAGTGTGAGTCATGCCTTTCAACCAACCAGTTGGCCTGAGTTGTACTTGGGGGAGGATCTAAGGGTATAAGCAAAGGAAGCTGGAGAGAGGCTATTGCCTTTGCCTTCTTGGGCAGCTTGCTCTGTTAGTGAGCCCAAATAATCTCAATGATTATCCCAAACTGTAGGTTGGAGGAATTAGACCTTGGTCTGTTGTAAGGTTGAAGGGAGGAGGGGGCCAGATGCCACTCCCATGTCCCAGAAGGAATTTTAGAGCTAAGAGCCTTCAATCTTTTCATGAAGTACATATACATTAATCTGAATAAAAAATTTACATTTGTAATAATGTTATGGTGATAATTATAAAACTTCTTGATTTTCCAGGGTCAAGGTTTACCAAATGGCATTCAGTCAAGAAATATACCAAGAATTGTGAAAGACTCAAAGATGAATATGACACAGCAATGTTCCCAAAGTAACTGAGGAAAGAGAACATGTAACAGAGTGCTAGAATGCAAACCGCTCAGGTTATTGGTTGTCCAGTGTGTGGAAGAGACACCAAAGCTGGGTTGCTCAGAGAAACAAATTACAAGGACCCCAAGCCTTGTTGGTGGACTTAGTTGGAAGCATGCTTTTGGCTGTAGCTATGATTTCTATAACAAATTATGGGTGGTGAGACCTGGCTGGCCAAAGAAATGAAGCAAGTAGAAAGAAAAATGCTTGCTATAATGCCTGACTAATTCAAACACTCACTAGTGTTTCAAGTGCAAACATGGGCAGTGAGGTAGAACATAAGCTCTGTATTCTCACCACCTGGTCTGGAAGCCCAGTTTCACAATTTGCTAGCTGTGTGACTTTAAGCAAATTATTTGTCCTTTGCCTTCCTCTGTTTATTACTTGTAAAATTAGGCTTAATTCTAATATCTAAATTATAGAGCTGCTGAGATTAATAATTAGTACATATAAAGTATTTATTTTGGTACTCTATGTTGTATGAGATTGTGGCTAGATGGTGAAAAGCACAAAGTTATAGAAGTTTGTATTTATCTTGGAGGCAATGAAGGCATTTATAAACAAGCTATTCTTTTTATGAAATGTTAATGTGGAAAAAGGAAATATTTATTTCAAAATGGAGAGATCTGGGAAATAAGTTGATATTTATCACATGTTCTTAAGAAATGACACAATGGGGTGCTGTAGTTTGTCTAACATTTCCAAGTCTGGGAATAAAAAGATTGAAATGGAAATAGATTCTAGCTCTAAAGGGGGGGTCAATATTATGTTTCCTCTCCTTGGTGCATTATGCTATTGATGAAGCTTCCATCAGGGCTCCAAACAATGGCTCCATTGAATTAAAAGTTGAGACTACCACAAAGCCAGTTTTAGCTTCTGCTGTCATCAGATCCAAAGGCAAAAGTTTACTGTTTGGCTGACTGATGGATTACACTTGTCAATACCACATAGTGTCATTGTAGAAAAGAGGATGTCTCATCTTTCAATTGTAACCTTAAATATTAATGGGCTAAACTCCCCAATCAAAAGGCATAGACTGGGAGAATGGATTAGGAAACAAAACCCATCTATATGCTGTCTACAAGAAACCCATCTCAATTTCAAGGATAGGCACCAACTTAAGGTGAAGGGATGGAAGAAAGTATTCCAAGCAAATGGTACCAAAAAGAAAGCGGGTGTGGCTATTCTAATATCAGACAAAATAGACTTCAAAGCAAAAGAAATCAAAAGAGACAAAGAAGCCATAACAATTTTCATCAAAAGAACAATCCACCAAGAAGATTTCACAATCATAATATATATGCACAAATTCTGGTGCAAACCAAACTTTATAAAGACAATTCTCCAGGACCAAAGGCACAGATAACCCCAGCACAATACTAGGGGAGTTTCATACGGCCAGTAGTCTCTGGAAGGCAACAAGGATAAACGAAAGAAACAGAGAACATCTGAACCTATAGATATGACTACAAACCAAAATGGACCTCATAGACATTAACCGACTATTCACACAATCCGCAAGAGAAACACTTTCTACTCAGCACCTCACGGAAACTTCTCCAAAATGACAATCGTGGGACACAGAAGAAAAACTCTTACAAATACAAAAGATTGAAATAATTTCATGCCTCTTCAGCCACAGTGCAATAACTCAATATCAACAACAAGGATTAAGCCCTACTTTAACAAGGACACATGGAGACTAAACAACACACTCTCTGAACTAATGAAGTGGGTAAGAAGAATAAAAAAGAAATAAAACATTCCTGGAACTGAATGACAATGATAAAAACACGAAACACAAAACGATTATGGGATACTAAAAGCATTAAATTGCCGGGGTTGATGAAAAATCCAGAGGAAGTTAGCTCTAAGTGCCACATAGATCGAAAATAAAGAACGATCTACAGGGGCCTAAACTACTTAAGAGGCGACTACAACAGGAAAAACCCTAAAACGGAAGACAGGAGAAATACACACAATCTAGCAGAACAATATGAAATAGAAACAAAGAAAACCATACAAAATCAATGAACCAAAAGTTGGTTCTTTGAAAGAAATAAAAAGATAGACAGACCTCTAGCCCAGTTAAGCAAAAAGAAAAGACAACTCCAAATCAATAATCTGTGATAAAGAGGGAAATATCACAACAGACAAGGAAAAGATCAAGAAAATTAGTGGGATTTACAAAACCGACTATATCTACAAGTTTGAAAATCAGAAGATAATGGAGAATATCTGAAATCTTGGGAATCACCAAAGCTCCAAGAGAGACGCAGCAGCTTAAAAGACCATACATAGTAAGCGAAATCGAGGATGTAATATGAGCCTCCAACAAAAAAAATGCCGAGGCCCGAGGATTCAGCAGAATTCTATAAAAACATTTCAAAAAGACTACAACCATTATTCAAAGTTAGAAGGATACACAGAGGGAATCTCTCCCAATTCCTTCTATGAACCACATACTGCTACTTAACAAAACCAAGGCAAAGATACAACCAAAAAGGGGAACTATAGACCCATCTCCCTATGAAACACAGATGCCAAAATTCTAAACAGATACTGGGCAAATCGCATACAGACCCACATCAAGAAATCATCCACATGACCAAGTTGGATTCATACCAGAGATGCAGTGAATGTTTCAACATACGAAAGATCAAAAACTCATCAATACAAATAAGGATCAAGGACAAAAACCACCCATCACAATTGATGCGAAGAAAGCCTTTTGACAAAATCCAGCATCCCTTCATGTTAAAGTCCGAGGGAAGTGGACTGGAGGACTCATTCCTCATGTATTCTAAAGGGCCATATACAGGAAACCCAAAGCAATTCATCCTAATGGGGAAATGAGAAAGCATTCCGCTTAAACGGTGTAGAACTGGCAAGCTGCCCCCCTTCACCACTCCTCTTCATTTAGTGCTTGAAACACTCTAAGGCAATAAGGCAAGAAAGAAATTAAAGGAGTCTAGTTGGAAAGAGGAAGTCAACTATCCCTTTTGTGATGATATGATTGTTACTTAAGGATGCTAAAACCCACCAGAAAACTCCTAGAAAGATTAAAAGCTTCGCAAAGTGGCAGGATAAAATAACCTAGAAAAGTCATGGCCTTCTTTACACAACAAGCAACTGGAGAAAAATTCAAAGAAAGAGATTCCCACGCACATAATAGCCTCAAAACAATAAATACACTTGGAACAAACACTAACCAAGAACACCAAGACCTCTACACAAAAATTTTAAACCCTGAAGAAGAAATTGAGAAGACCTCAGAAGATGGACAAACTCCCATGCTCATGGAAATTGGGAAAATTAAATTGTAAAAATGTCCATTTACCAAATTCTGTATAGATTTAATGCGGGATCTCCAATCAAATCCCAAGAGTTTCTTCACAGGCTTGGAAACAAAATCCTAAAATTCATTTGGAAAACAAAGAACCCGAATAGCCAACAACTGAGGAAAAGAGCTACACAGGGATCGGTTATAGCCAGATTTCTAAACTATACTAAGGGCTATAGTCATAAAGAACAAGCCTGGTACTGGCACAAAAACAGACCGGTTGACCAATGGAAAAACCGAGACTCAAATCGAGCACAATAATTTCAGCCACTCATATTTGACAAGGGGGCCAAGAAGACACAATGGAAAAAGACAGCACTTCAGCAATGGTGTTGCAAAATGGATCACACGGTAGAAGAATGAAATTAACCCTACCTCTCACCTATCAAAAAATCAACTCGCAGATGGATAAAGACCTCAACATGAAACCCAAACTTGAAGGTGATAGAAGAGAAAGCTTGGCAGCACTAACTACAAGAATAGGGTAGGAAAAGACTTCCTAAATCGAACAGCAGCTGCACAAAAAATAAGTTCACAAATTGACAAATGGGACCTCATAAACTAAAAGCTTCGTACATCAAAGAAACAATAAAGGAGGTGAAGAGAAATCCCACAGAGTGGGATGGAAACCTTCACGCAGATAAATCTGACAAAGCATTGATTTCGCAATATATACAAGCTACAAAAACAAAGAAAAAAGAAAACAAACGACGTCAATAGATGGAGAAAGACTAAGATGATAGAGACTTCACAGAGGAGAGATTAGAGATGTCCTGAAAACACCTTCAAGGATGTCAACATCACTAATTAAGAAATGCAAATAAACCACTCTTGATATCACTTACTCCATAAGACTGGCTAGGATCAGAGAAACATAATGATACCAATGGGCTGGAGAGGTTGGGGAAGGGGAACACTCATCGCCATGCTGGGTGGGAATGTAATCGTACAGCCACTATGGAAAGCAGTGTGGAGAACCCTTGAAACTAATGAACTTGCCAGCCCCGACCCATCATACCACTCCTGCTGTATACACCCACAAGACTACTCCTACGCAAGTTACATGCACGCATGTTATTCAGCTCTGCTTCACAATAGCAAAAAGCTGGAACCAGACCAAGGTGCCCGCGCTCAACTGACGATGGGATAGAGAAAATGTGGTACATACACATGGATTATATGCAGCAGTAAAGAAAGAGCGACATAACATGTTTGCAGAAAATGGCGGAGCTAAGGACATATGTAGTGAAGTAACACAGTCCAAGAAAAACAAACGACGAAATGGTGTCCCTCATTGTGGATCTAGTGCCAATTACCTAGTTTTGTAAGTATTTCTTTGTGTAGGGCCACCTGAGCTTCTGTACAAAGCAGTTGGACATAATGCAGTTTGGAAACCAACAACCACAAAGAAAAGACGATCAAAGAACTGACTGAGAAGCAGTGAACTTCTGCTCGAAAACAGTAATGTCCCCATGGAAAATAGTGAGAAAGACGAAGAGAGGAAAGGCATGTTTAGCAGAATGCACAAGCACGCTCTGACGGGGGGGGAAATGAGCGGGAACACGGGTTCTAGATTTGTTAAAAATAAATAAATACATAAAAAAAAAAAAGCTTCTCAAAAAAAAAAAAAAAAGATGATTTAACGTATAAAAATTAAGTTTGCTTCCGAAGTTAATTACATATAAGTCACCACAAAACAACTGGGTGAATTTGATGAAATCTGTGCCTTGACTCACCCTATAGTCATGTATAACAAATGTCGTCTGGAGACTCATACGCTAAAAAAAGGGGGGGGATACAGAAAGACATGAAACTTTTCATCAAACCCTTGCAATGCAATCTTGAAACTAACTAGGGGAAAAGAGTTGTATGTTTCCAACGGGACAAAACGTCACCAACTTAATGACTGAGAAAGAAAAGATACAGGTTTCATTGAGTAGGATGTACCAAAAAGAGACAACGGCAAGGCTGACCCGTCGGAACATTCAAAGGAAAAAAGCCTCAGATTGCCAGAAACATCGACAACCTCTGTGGATCCGACATGAAACAACTAGTTATAATGAGTCCTAATGCAACTTACCTCTAGGTGCCACAAAGGTTCCAATATGAGAGACTCTTCCTGGCCTTCCCACCCATAGAACAAGGAGAAATATGACAATGATGAGGTCACTCCCCAACTGTAAATGGGAGACAACTATTGTAGAGGTAATCTCTTATAAAAACCGGTAAACTCTTTCTTTAATTGACTCTAGACATGGGAATGTGGAAGGGATTACTCTCAGTTCAGAACGAAATATAATACTAAAATCCTAGGGCTATGCACCCAGGCAAAATATATTAATACGGAGCTCTGACATCAACAATGGGTTATTCTAAGCAAGGTGGGAGTAGTTGGCCAGGGGATCCAAGGCCCACAAAAGGTAAGGGCTCACTTTGCCTCTAAGTTTGGGATGAAGCCTACAAGGGAGGAGGAGGCCAATAAGACCCTGCTGGCCGAATGAGACCTGATGACGTTAGACATGGGAGGGGATTATAATTGATAACGCGGAACACATGCAAGTGTACAGATGCCTCTGGAATGCCAGAGAGTGTTTACCAAAGGCCGACTAAACCAATAAAGCAAATATGGTCTCCCTGAGTCAAGCAAGCTCCCACCGTCGATGCACCAGCTACATAACTCACCTGCCTGAATACTGTGCAGGAAGGAGTTCCTGTGCCTGTATATCCCAAATCTAATTGGCTTAGGCTCGCCCCTTGGAGAAATAACCCATGGCTGATGCCAGCTTACATCTCTAGCAGTTAGGAGATGTTATAAGCCACAGTAAGACTTTTTTTTTTTTTTTAATTTTTTTATAGAAAAAATTTAATTAATGGATTAACATACCCAAACATGTGTCGTGTGCAGTAACCTACCATAACTATGAGTGCGGCTTAAATACCTAGATATCTAATTGCTTGTTCTTCATTAGTAGGGATCGAAAGGTTATTCCTACAAGACTGTCAGCCCAAGAAAGGAAAACAGCCAGAATTGACCAGAGCCAAGTCAACAGCTCCAGAGAGAGAGTGGACATGTGTTACCTCTCATCCACCTTGCCCTTTTCTAAGCCGAGGGAACAACTTTTGGAGAGGGGGCGATGGTAGAATGTGAAGGGCTAGCGATTGGGCGAAATGGTGAAACTAGCAGCAATATAGCCTGGACACTTCATTTGATCACTGATTGAAAGCAAACAACCTGTCCACCTCCCAACTGGATGGTGGGGCTGTGGAGTTTTGGGCACAACAGCCTGCAGATAGGGTTTTGCATGAAGGATGGCTTGTACTCATAGGAGTATCACTTATAGCTAAAAATGAAAAAAAAACTGAGAGAAAGAGGCAGGACATTATGGCAGAATGCATGATTCTGGGATGGTGTGGGGGTGGGGGGGGGGGAGGGAAAGGGAAATACATGAACATGAATTGGAAAAATGTATGAAATGCACAAAGCATCAATAAAAACTAATTAAAAAAAAAAAAAAGAAAAGAGGATGTCTTGAAAATAGGTATCTCTTCAGTGAAAAGGGGAAAGAGGGGATTATAACACTGTAACAAGCAACACAGGCAAAGTGCAGAGGTTCTCAGAGGTTCTGGGGAGCAAGTTTTGCATCACTCTACTAGGAGGAAACCCCAGCCCACTGAGGTGCTGGGAGCAGAATTAACACAGGCTTAGATGAGGACATTACAATACAGACAAAAAGCCAGGACTAGCTGCACAGAGAGTTATCCATAAGTTATAACTCCCTCATTATCTCCTATGCATCTCTGTGGATATAAACACTTATCTCTACATTTCCTTTCTCACCTTCTGTTGATAAATTTCCCTCTGGGAGGCACAAACCATGTCCAGCTCCGCCATCCTTTGGTCCCTAACAACAAAATGAGATACAAATTCTCCAAACTTCAGTTTGGAAAATCATAGTGAGTTTATTTGACTTACTAACAGAGCAGCAAGTGAGGGACTGGTTATTTAAGTGTGCGGGAGGAACCCCTACTAAAGCCATACAGCAAACTCTACATCCAGGCAGGGGCCCTGTGATCTCCTGGCAGCTGTGCAAGATGATGAAGACACCCCAGCTCTCTCATTTTTTCTGCTTATATCCCTAGTCCCCTCCCCACATACAACTCAGGCCAACTGGCTGGTTGGAAGGCATGACTAACTCTCCTTGCCCCTCCCTTCCTGTGGAGCATCAACATGTTGGTTAAATATGTCTGTTGGTCCTTTAATCACCTGTGCTCACAATCTACACGGATGTTCTTCCCTCCTAGAACCAGACTGGCAGCTTCACAAGGCTGTAAGCCCCAGAACTGTTTCCTGCTGGCAGGAAACAGTTCCTAGGCTGAGCTTCTGGCTAGGAGCTGGGGGTGGGGTGGGGCGGGGGACCATGAGAAGTTACCAGGAGAGGATTAAAAGAAACAGACTCAGAGAAACGGTGTGGGAGATAGACTCAGTCTTATTCATGTCAGCAATATGTTTATATACTTAAAACTACTGTGCTCTGGGCAAGGAAGTGGGGGGCAGGAGGAAGGGAAGGGCAAGCCACGTTGGCTCCTACCAGGGGGCTGCAGAGCTCCTGTTCGTGCAACCAGTAAAGTAGAGGTGTAACATTTTGCTCAATACCTTAAGGGAAGGGGCCATCCGGGTCTGGAACTTTGCAGAGATAGGCAAGGCAGGAAAAACTGCAATATCGCAACCTCACGGAGCTACAGATAACTCGCAGAGACAACACAAATGCCCATGGAGCTATCAGATAACTCTTGGAAGAGTTACAGGTCTGCCTCGAGCCAGGCAAAGTTTCATTCTTACATCAACAGTCAAGTTTTGTGACGATCCAAGCAAATGGGTACAACCACTGTCTGTATGTTGCCAGTATAGTTTGACAGGTGTAGGACAAGCCTGTGGCTGCCAGAAAGGTGGGACCTGAAAGGATTACATGGAGCTGAAAAACTTTTATTTCTCTATCCAGGCATGAGCACTGAAGTAAAGAGAACTCTGCTTTTGTTCATTAGAGCAACAGGTGGGAAGATAACACTATCACCATAGTATGGCTTCTTGGGAGAATATCACATCTCCTGAGAAACTAATGTACTGCTGGCATTCTGGAGATAACTCCCCAGCAGACATTCTTGCATAAACTTTTTCATGAGACAAGGCTGTCCGGGCATACATGCCCTAGGTTACAGCTTAATGTAACAGGCTTATTTTTAAAGCCGTAGGAACACTATTTCACAGTCTCTACACAAGTCTATGCGGCACTCCATCCCTTCCTCTGGCTCTCACGTTCTTTCTGCCATTCCTCTTCCACAAGAGTCCCTGAGCCATGGAGCGAATGACAGGTATGTGATGAGATATTGGACAGATCTCTAATTACACAAAGCAGTGGCTAAGCTGCCTCTGCAAGTGCTTGCAGCAACTTCCGTCCAGGTGCACTGCTCCCAGGCCTTGCAAATTTGTTCTAAACCTTCTGCTGTTCGCAAAGCTCCCCTCCCCATGCTCATGTGTTAGACCCCACCCCTCAAGTAGGCATACCACTGTTTACCACCTAGGCCTGGATTGGCATCCCGGGACTCTCCACTAGGTGGCTTCACCTTAGTTAAGCATCTTAAAAATCCACTGTACTATGCATGCAGCTACCCCACCAGGACTATGGGGATAGCCCACCATGCCAAAATGTTCTCTGCCCACACTTTCACCTTACTCAGCTTCCCTTCTCTTGCTTGTCTCCTTCCTTGTATCAGAGGAAGCATCATTGCTCCTTCCCAACTCATTGTCTGTTTTGTCTATCTTGCTTTTTAGTTTTCAAGTCATGAAATATAAAACTACTTTTTCAAGTTCCTCTTAAATGTCACATCAACTAGACAGAAGCAAGTAGAAGCAGTGAGATGCAGGTAGGAGAATAATGATTTCAAGAAGGATAAAGAAACAAGTGAGCAAAAATCATAAAGGAAGAGTATTATAGTAATTAAAAAGGGAGAATGATAATCCAAAATTGCCACTGTATACTACTATATTGATACATAGGACTGCAGTATGTACTTAGTTACTTATTATGCTAGGGACTTTAATCATCACATTCTTCTACAAGCTAAAAACACGGAATTTATGTAACATAAAACTAAGCAAGTATTTATTAATGATTTTATTAAAATATGTATATGTCAGTAGGATTATATTTATTTAAGTAACTCAAATATTTATCATGGGTATTGTTCTACCTACTCAATCTTTCTTATGATAGAATTGCCTTTATGAAGTCAATTCCTTTGTTTTGGTAAGGTTTTTATGATTAATTATCATGTTTCCAATTGTGTGACTTATATAGATGCTTTGCTTTTGAAAAGTTGATTATAAAATTAATTTGTATATGATTTTTATTGGAACTGTTACAACTAATTCTGGAAAGCATTACAAAATAGCTAAGATACGATAGAATAATATTTTTAAAAATATATTGCAATTTCTAGATTTATTTACATCATTGAGTGCTGGAAATATCGACTGATTAGTAAAACTCATGAGATCTTCCGAATAGATGATACATTTCTTGCTTGTATTAGTAATATCTTTTAATCTTTCTTTCATTATTGTAAGCATAATGGTTGAGTCAGATTCCATTCCTCACGAAGATTTGCTGAATGACCATGCAGTTACCACACAGCTTCACATTTCTTGTTTCCCAAAGCTGTTAAATAAGGAAACACACAAAGACAGAAGACCCAAGAGGATTGAATCTCACTGGAAGTGATTGAGATCTGCAAACTTTATGCTTTATCCAATTCAAATATTCTCATTAAAAACTGGGAGCTGGGTGTGGTGGCACAAGCCTTTAATCCTAGCACCTGAGAGGCAGGGGCAGGCAGATGTTTGTGAGTTCAAGGCCAGCCTGCTCTACAGAGTGAGTTCCAGGACAGCTGGGGATACAGGGAGATCCTGTCTGGAAAAGACAAAAAACAAAAACAAAAACAAAAAAAAACTGGGAGTGGTAATGAAAATTTAGTTATTTCTCATGTAGTACAGATATGAAAATGGCCAAATCTATTGTCAGATTGAGGAATTCAGGCTCCTTTTCTTTCTCCCCCATTCCATTCTGAAGAGTTAATGACTCAGAAAGAGGAGCATTAATGACACAAAGGGCACAGGTGTTTATCTTTTCATCTCACGTGAATTACCCCTTGATTGCATACTGGTCAGAAAAAGCCTTGTGAAATATGCTCTGAGTTTCAACCCTTTTCCCTAAATCTTTCCAGGATGGTTTTCACGATGGAAAATGCTTCTAAGATCTACTATGAAGTGAGTGCAAAGTACCAGAGGACTCTCCTAGCCACCCAAACTACACCCATGGACGCGTTTACATAGGGTCCTGGGTGGATCAAGTTGAGAACCTTCTAAGCATAAAGAATTGGGCCAAATTCTATGTTCCTTTTACTTCAGAGCAGCTGACATCTCTGACAATAATGCCATATATTAATTTACTCAGAACAGCACAAATATTTTATACAGTGGAATGCAGCAGTAATAACATGAATGTGTAGATTGCAGTAGAGTGATCCACTTCAAACTTTCATTTCATTGCATAAGCGAGTGCTTTTCTAGGTAAAAGTAGATTAATTCTACCTGCAATATCTTCTGAATTACTTCGAATTTTACAAACACAGGGTCAATTCTTTTTTTTTTTTTTTTTTTTTTTTGAGACAGGGTCTCCTTATACCCCCAGCTGGCCTGGAACTCACTCTGTAGACCAGGCTGACCCTGAACTCAAAGAGATTCCCTTGTCCCTGCCTCCTGAGCAGTATGATCAAAGGCATGTGCCACCATACCCAGCTTAAAGACAGTTCTTAGCTGCCATGTGGGTGCTGGGAATCAAACCCGGGTCCTTTGAAAGCGTAGTCGGTGCTCTTGACTGCTGAGCCATCTCGTCAGCCCCATAACACAGGCTTAATTCTACAACTGAGTTTTTATTGAAATTTTTATGTTTCACAGGTAAGGTTTCAATAAGTCTTAATCGCTTTTATACCTACTTACCATTGGCAGCCTCTGGCAGCCCTCTCTCCCCCTTCCCACCCTGCAGTTAACACCTTCTGTCATTTGTGGTAGGGTCCACTGCACCAAACTACTCTCTCTGCCCACTCCTCAGTGCCAGCTCATCCCCTGAGTTCTAGTCAGTCCCTTTCCTAAAAAAGGCCAATTCTTCCTCCCGCAACCTCAATCAGCTGCCAATATTTCTTCAGCCAAGATTGGAATCTGCTGCACATTTCTGCAGTTCTGTCCTGGATTTTTGTTCCGACTGAGCTTGCTTGGGGATTTTGCGTACTGATACCAATGTTATAGGTTCATATAAGCAGGGTCCCAGGAGTTTGTAGGATTCATTTCTGTATGGTCTTGCACCACCTCCCTGGCTTTTACAATATTTCTGCTCCCTCTTCTGCAATGTTCCCTGAGGCCTGGGTGGGCAAAGCCGAATACAGGTGACCTGCTCATGGAACCACACTCTGTAGACTCCAAATCTCCATGATTTTTCCATTCATGCCCTTTTGAGTTCCTGGTCTCCTGTTACATGGGGGAGCTTCCTTAATGAGAGTTAAGAGGTAATTGTTGCATCCTAAGGACAATTCTTGTGGTTTGCAAACTTGCCCTAAATGCCGTGTTTGGAGAAATGTGCACTCCAAGCTCCCTTGAGATGGTAAGGGGAGGCAGATGGGCACAGCTCACTGGAATATTCATCTAGGAAGATTTTTGGAAAAATTAAAGAACAGATTTAGAGAACTTTATAAAACAAAAGACAGAAACAGTCTCACTCATTTGAATATGTTTTAAATAGCTCTAGGAGCACAGTTTGTGGGTCAGCTTATGAGATCTGTTACTTTCTTCATACTGTCATATACTGACTGATATTTCTGCTCTTCCACTTTTTTATTTTGATGCTCAAAATCCTTATGTCTGAAACATAAATTAAGTGCATAGCTGAATAAGAGACTATGTAAATTATCTTCAGTGTTTACTGTTGTTGAGAGGTGTTAATTTTTTCCACTAATTTAAAGTACAGTTGATACCTATCTTATACTGAGAATCTTTAGTATGGAATGCAAGGAGACAATGAAGAAATAAAAAAAAACAAATCACAGTTTGAAGGTTTATTTACACACACAGACACAGACACAAAGACAGACACATGTATGTATGTATGTATGTATGTATACATGTTTACCTGTGTGAGTTTATGTACATCATGTTCATGCAGTAGTCTGCTGTGGTCAGAAGAGGGTGCCAGATCCCACCCATTATGGGTGGTTGTGAGCCACCATATGGGTGCTAGACACTGACACAAGTCCTCTGAGGGAGCAATACATGCTCTTAACTGCCAAGCCCATCTCTCTAGGCCCCATCATTATTATTTGAATAAAATAGACAAAGCTTAAAAATAAAGAACCAGAGTACTGTTGCTTTGTGCTACATCTTAACATCTAGTTGTGCTCAATAAAAAAAGGGTAATATAGGATTTTGGAATTACTTGGTAGACTATGTTGGTATTAGCACAGAATCTGGTGAAACTTGACAACTTTAAGAGGTTTCAAAATAAATTATTCCATGATTTTTATAGGTTTCATTACATGGTCATAACACTCCAAAGAAGAACTATGGAAGAGTAAGTCTCATGTGTAAATACTGTCCCCTATGTCATTTCTCTGACTGTATTTGTGCAACAACTATGTCAAATAATTCTCCAATTCTTCCTTGCAGAAGAAGTCTTAATAGAAAGGCTGCTAGTTTTTTAGTTGTTGTGGGGTGAAAGAGCAGCAGTATAGACTTTTGGCTTAACGATGGACTGGAACCCCTGACAGTCTGAGTTCTGAACAAAATTCATATGATTAGGTGAAACTAGTAAAGGTTTTTAACTTGATGCCTTTCTTTTGAGATCCTTTTCACATTTTATATTTGGAGCTCTTGACAGTCTGTGGAGGGTGACACTGATTCATTTTCAAGGGACTTTCCATTCTATTTTACTCTTTTTCTGTTCTAACATTCTGCAACCATTGTTCTCCATATTTTCTTTTTATTTCTTTCATTTTTTTTCTTTCTTATCACTGAAGATGAGTTGAGAGTATGGGAACAGAAATCTTACATTTTCCTTCACATTTTCTCTCTCCTTAAGTGGTTCACTTCAGAAAATCCAAGCAGGGCTAGAGAGATGGCCTAGTGGTTAAGAGCACTGACTGCTCTTACAGAGGACCCGGGTTTGATCCCCAGCACCCACATGGCGGCCAAGAACTGTCTGAAACTCCAATTCCAGGAGAGCTCCAGTTCCAGGGGAATCTGACACCCTCTTCTGACCTCCGCGGCATTGCATGACACGGGTGCACAAACTTGCATGCAGACAGTACATTCATACACATACAGAAATAAATAAAATTAATAAAAAAATAAAAAAATAGCAGAAAATCCAAGCAATGAACTATGCTGTTTTAGTGATATTTAAATGTCTTTTAAAAAATGTATATTTTGTGCAGGTGTGGTTGTTCATACCTTTAATCCTAGCTCTTGTGAGGCAGAGGCAGGCAGATGTCTGTAAGTTCAAGGCCAGCCTGGTCTACAGAGTGAGTTCCAGGACAGCTGGGCTATGGGAAGACCCTGTCTCAAAAGACAAAAAATGTATAGTTTATTGAGTTTTTGTGCATTTTATACAATAAATTTTAATCTTATTTAGACTCCCTCCCATATCCACACACCTCAAAGCTCAGCCCCTTCCCCCACCGATTTCATGTATTCTGTCACATATGTTAAATCCTATCTATTCTTTCTTGGCCTTTTCACTTATATTGAGTAAATCCCATCTGGTTAAGCTTCTGTATCCAGATGTCCCTTGGTGCAAGTTCATCCACTAGAGTCTAGTCAGCCTATCTAGATTTACTCTCTTAAAGGAGATCTACTCTCCATCACCCAGCAATCATCAGTTGTCAGTTCCTAGATCTGCTGCCATTTCCTGTGTTCTCTGTATGTATATAATAAATTTGGTTAATAGCATTGTTTCTCAAAGTAGTGAACAGTAAGTAAGGCTACTGAGAACACTGAAAGTTCAATTTGTCTCAAATAATAGTTTTTCATTTTTATCCTTGCTGACATTTTCAAACTCATGCCAACATACTAGGTTTGGGTGAAATCTAGGTAGATTTTTTCATAACCTGAAGAAGGTTGTGTATGCTAGTGAAATATCTACTAGTACTTTTCACTGCTTGAGACACCACAGCCTGGATATCTTCTTAGCTTTAATGCTGACATCGTTCTATTTTAATAAAACAGGGAAATTACTGTCATTTTAAAAAATCAAATTTCACTTAAAACTTGAGGGTTGAAACAAAGTAATACAACCAACTGCTAGGTGTAAAATTCTGCAGAAAGGCATTCCAAAGAAGCTTTTGAGAATTATGAACCTGCCTTCAGCAATATCTTCTAATCGATTGTAAACTTCAATCACTTTTGCAAATTCTAGCCAAGTGCACAACAAAATATCAATGAATGTTTTAAAGTGTAAATTCATGGTTAAAGACTTTGGTTTCAATATGTGTGTGTGTGGGGAAAGGTCTTAACAGCTGGGACTCAAAAATCATGCAAATCTGAGCTGCATGTACTACTGAAGTGTGAATGAAAGACTCCTTGCTTTTGGCCTGGACCTTAGGAGCCCTCCCTTAGCTGTGCATGTGTAATCCAAAGCCATTCATCTATTGAATTTCCTGAAAACAAGCAGACACTTTTGCCCCATCCTACAGCTCACCTAATGCTTTATTCATTTGATCTGACTTATTTATATTGTGGCTTTTTCTCCCAAAGCTCTGATGTGAATGTAATACAAATTCAATATTCAAGGCAAATCCACCAACCAAAATGAATTTAATAAAATTCAAGATTTATAAGGAATATATGGAAATATACGTCATGATTTACACTATAAAGAATCTATCATTTAAGGAGTAATAAGTGTTTCCATGGAGTTCAAAAGTTAATATATTATTGCCTCTGAAACAAATTCATACTCATATAGGGACACTTCTATAGTAGAAGATAAGATAGAAAGGCAGCCATTTTGAAAGAAGTGGTTTATGATGGTTTAACATTAGTCTGTGGTTTGTCTTATTTGTTTGGGACACAGTCTTGTTCTATACCCTAGGCTGACCTAGAACTCTTGATCTTCTTGTCTTGGCCTCCTGAATTCTGGGATTACAGATATGCCACCATGCCTAGTCAGTATTTGTCTTCAAGATGAATTTATACCCAATGCCACAATTCAGTCTCAGAAGATTCTGCATTTTTCTTTTTTTTTTTTTTTTTTTTTTTTTTTTTTTTTTTTTTTTTTTT